>JANAVB010036017.1:3765167-4105521 GCA_029216955.1 Iris pallida | reverse complement strand
CGAGGTCCATTTAGTTTGTGGCGAACACGCATGCGGGTTTTTAGGTATTTCGACCCGTCGGTTTGAATCGACCGTCGCACCCATTTGGGTGATTTCCTATCTCTCCGACATCAACTTTGATGAGTCTGTGCCTCTTCAACTGGCTAAGCACTTCAGCAACCCACTCAAATCAACAAGGCGACTGCTGATTTCAACCGACCTGTGTCGGTCGTATTTTCATGGAAGTGACTCAGTCGTCCTCTTCCCGCTCGAATCCAAGTGCTTCTCCAATAACCGGAGTTACTGGCAAGCGTGGGAATTCAAAGACCCTCCAAATTTCTGTGCTCTTTGTCGTCACCTTGGGCATTCCTCACCAGCTTGTAAAGCCGCTCCAATCCCAACCTCGTCCCTTCGTCTAGTCCCTGGGACTCGGGGAACTCTTCTCCTTGCAGGAATTCGGGTTCATCTTTGTGGAGGACATTGCTAATATTTCTTTCCAGGTGTTTCACGGGAAGGTCTCGTCCGATGCAGGTAGATCAGCTGATTCCATGATTCCTAACAGTATTGAGACGCATCCGGTGGGTGGCGGGATTTACGTCTATTCGTCATCCCTTGTGCCTAAGGTGCCAATTGTTGCTGTCGTTGCAAAGGCAGGGAGGAGCCAGAGTCCATCAGATGAGGGTTTTCAGGCTGCTGGGCTGCAGCGTATTGGCTACAGCAGGCAGGGAGAAGGCACTCCCCATTCCTCCATTCCCTCCCATTCCTTGTCTCCCCAGTTTGCTCCGTCTCCTTCCTCTCCTCATCCTTCAGCGGTTTGGAGAGCCGCCTTCTCTCCCCATTGGGTGGGCTAATGTTCTGATTCAACAATATCGGATGGTGTTGTTGGCGACCCTACTAGCCCGTTTGGTATCACAACGGCCCCGTAGGGACGCATGCTTGGCGGGTTTCTTTGCTAGATGAGTTGCGGATGAGGTGGAAATTGCTGATGAGACACTCGGGTGTGGAACTGTATAAAAGAGTCTAAGTCGATCTGATCCACAAGTCGGACCGATGAGCAGTCTCTGAATTGTGTGTGTCCCTATCCTAATGGCCAGCGGTGGAGGGGCAGACCACTGAGGCAAGGACTTAGAGATGTTGATGAGGCTTCTTTGTCGTTGCAATGAATTTTTGGCGGACAGTTACGGACAGGGCACCTCTAACCGTGTCGCTGGGGAGATTGTCTCATCTCATGCCGATGTGGCAAGCAGTGGTCGGGCCTCAAGTCCAACTTATTGGGGTGAAGCTAGGAACTGGTTCTGGGCCGGGTGCCATGTCCGAGATGGGTAGTGCTCCCGAAGCCCAAACAGGTGACTAGGTCGCTGGGAAGGCACGATGAGATAGGGCCATAGCTAATTCTCCACAGTCAGTTGTAGCCTCGAGGACTGGTGATACAAGTTCCTGGAAGGGTGGTCAAGCCCAGGAGACTAAAAATCAACACAGAGTCACTGTACAACAACTCATGAACCTTCGTCTTTCTCCTCCATTTGAACCAAAGCCCTCCCCAAATTTGCTATAGGTGATCGTAGAGTATGATTTGTTTCTTTTTTCTCGAACTATTGTCGTTGTCCTTCTTGTTGGTATATGCTGAGCGTGTAATCCTTTAATTAACTTTCCTGTTATCAGGCAATAAGGTTTTTAAAAAATAAAATAATATAAATATAAAATAAATATATATTATATATATATATATATAATATATATATATATAATTATATTATATATATATATTATAATATATATATATGAAAATTAGGTTTCTATGACTTGTAAAGTTGTCACAAAAGTTGTGAAACTCGTCACAACATATCTTCTGTGACAGTACAGTGGCGACGTACTTTCGTTGCATATGCCTTCGTAGCTGAAAGATTAAGTTACGACTAAAATATGGCATCACAAAAATTTCAACTATGACGGCAACTGTTGAAGTGGGTGGGGTTCCCAACCTATGTGGAGAACACCTCGGAGTGGCGAGCGCCGTCTGTGTGTCAGAGAAGCTCGAAGGTGACGAGGTCAATCAAGATAGAGAAGAAGCTCGGGAGCCACCATACAACCTTCTGGAACAGGGGAGGCCAAACTCAGGTCGAGTTCGGTCCCTTGGTGTCCAGCCTTTCTGGAATGCCCACACAGAGTACTCCGACTCTGTGTTATCGGGCTGAGGCTAACTTTAGGGTATTTTTTTAACCATTGGATCGTATCCTGCGGTCCAAATTTCATTGCAGGATTAGGAGGTTTATATATGATTTTTTTATATCCCTAATCACACAATAGAGGAAAAAAAGAAGGAGGAGGCAAGAGTGCCATTACAACTTTGGGAAGAGAAGGAGGATTGAAAGTCTTTTTCGAAGGAGGATCGTGTTCGGGAAATCTCTATTCGTTGTCTTTGTTCTTCGTAGCATTGTAATCATATTTCTTGCTTCCAAGTGTTGTGGGGAACCGAGTTAGATCGGAGAAGTTTGTAGAGGGTGTACTCCTTTATTTCATTAGTGAAGGCTTCTCAAGGGTTAGACTCCAATCGTTCCGTGATTTTTTTCTGCAAGGGTTTTCTACGTCAAAAATTCTCTGTATCTGCGTGATTGTGTTTTGGTATTTGGTTCGTGCGTTTATTGCTCGGTTCTCTTGTAGGTACTCTAGTTTGGGGAAAGATTTCCGTGCTTCTTTTCCAACAAAGTGGTATCAGAGCCAGGTTCTGAATTCAGATGTCCGACCCACACCCAGTGTAGGGCACGAGAAGTGGGTATGTCCAGCCTATGCCATAGTGTCGGCGGTAGAACGCTGTTTTAGGTCACAATTAAATTTAAATACAATATGATATACTCTCCGTACGGAGGACAATCACAGCAGGATACAACTCAATCACCAAAACTACAAGTAACACGATAAGATAACTATGAATCCACAAAGAAGTACAATAGAGAAAATAATCTCGGTGTTTTCAACACCAACTCAAACAAGCATAAAATAATATAACTCAATACAATTGAAAATAAAATAACAAAAACTCTAGCCATCTACTCCAACCTCTACTATGTCTCCTCTAGGCTAGAGGTAACCTCCAAGCTATCTGTAAAAAATTTAATAGGTCCAGTCAGGACAGAGCGAGCACAAAACATCTCACGCAAATCATAACAGGTTAGGAAATATAAACATGCTAGAAAGTAAGATACATGAAACTGAAAGAACAATATGGTATAAAGGAGAGAACTATAAGTAAAAGCTACTATAAATAGAGAACTATCAGTGACTAGTGAATCAGAGTACAAGATAAACATGTGAACAGCTGGAGGTGATTCATGGCTATACTAAAGAGTTGATTCATGACTACACTACTTTGGAATCATTCACATGTTTAGTTCTACTCCCCCATTTCTCCAATCAATAACAAGGATCCATTCAGTTACGTTAAGATTTATGACTACGCTACTGACTCATAATGAGTGATTCATGAATAGATTCGTGAAGGCTCTGTGATTCATGAGAGTACATGAGTCACAAGCAGCTTCATGATAGTATAAGCATGAGATACATGATGTAAGTAAACCACAAGAGATGAGTATCCGATGCTTCCGATAGTGATAACATCTCATGAAGGTCCATATAGTACCAATCTATGTACCAACGTGACAGCATCAAGTAAAGTAATCTTGAGCAAGAATATAATCCTAAGCAAGTCATGAAATGATCAGAGAATGTACTCGCCTTGATACCCTGAACAGCTGATATAAAAAGATGGCCAACTGGAGTCACAGAGTCCTAGTTGAATAACACAGGTTATAATGAGTTCGATTTATATGGTAATTGAAATTATAATACAATCTACATGAGTCTGAGTTAATCTAGATCAAAGTCAACTCTGGCTAAAGTAGCTAGGTTGGGTCAACAATGGTCAACTAGTCTAGGTTAGTCAATTCTAGGTCTAAACAAAGTAAGTTTATGCAAATCAAGTATCTAAGATAGCTAATAACTCATAGCCTAAGTCACTTGCTAAACCAAGCACAAAACTAAACCATAAGCTAACAATGCACACAAACTTAGTCATATAATGTATATATATTATTCACATTCATATATTCATATACATATATATATATATATATATATATATATATATATATATATATATATATATATATTTAGGCACATACATTAATATATTGAGAGAGAGAGAAGGAGAGGTAAAAGAGTAAGTGAGTGTGTGTGTGTGTGTTAAAGGATATGTGTTAATGTTCTCATATTTAGTGATAGGTATGTATGTGACATGGGATATGGTGTCAAAGGGTGTATGAATGCATGTGTGCAAAAGGCTATAGTTAACTCAGTTTATAGAAATGCATATGTACATATTTATATTGTATACATGAATACGTACATATGATGTATACATACATACATTGCACATATGCCTGCATACATATCTTATATGCATACTTGCATTCATTCATGTACCTATACATACATACATAGATGCATACATACATATCATATATACTACATACATTGGTTACTTGCCGACATACATATTATATATGCATACTCTATATTATATTACATTCATTCATGCATACTTGCATTCATATAATATATGCATACAAACTCATATAATTAACTCAAAATATATGTGAATACATACATTACATTGCCTTAACACACACACACATATATATATATATATATATATATATATATATATATATATATATATAATATATATCATTTATTCATATCTCATATACATGCATACTTCAGTTCATGCATTATATCCATTCACATATTATTAAGTTGTATACATATACTTATTTTTATTACATACATGTCATTCATGCATATTACTTACTGACATGCATCTATACATTATATACATTATATACATTGTATACAACATATAAAAATAGAAGAGAAAAAAGGGGGAAAACTAGAATCGAAAGGGAAGGGAAGAAAAAATGTAAGAAAAAGGAAAAACAGTGGACATATACATGCTTGTATCATATATTCTACTTTACCATACATGCTATCATTAAATATTGCATTACATTATGTATATATTATGCATTCATATCTATCATTACATGTATACTATGCATTCATATCTAGCATTCATTATATACTTTCATATATACATTGTTTATCATTCTTTCATTCATGCATTGCTTACATACATTATATTGATTGCATTCCTACATGCTTGTATTCAACCATATATACACATTAATGTAAAGAAGATACATATTAAATATATATATATATATATATATATATATATATATATAGATATATATATATATATATATATATATATCATTCATCTATATATATATATATATATATATATATATATATATAGATATATATATATATATATATATATATATATATATATATCATTCATCTAACGTATTATGCATTACATACTCTACATTCATTTATTATCCATACTACATAGGCTCATAGGTTGCACAAAATGCCTATGTCGTATAGTTACTCTTCTACTTAAAACCATTATTGTACCAATTGGGTCTTTACTAAATTCTAGGATTAAAGTATGTCGTAGACCTTCGTGTTAGCTTTCCGAAACTTCAAACGGATCACATTTTCGTGTCTGAAAGCTCCCGAAATCGCGAAAACACCGAAATGCGTTTGTCTTTCGGACATCTGACACTCTACTAATTTACAAAGAGTTCCAGAATAATTTTGGCTTATTAAAATATATATTTGGAAAGCTAACTTCGATACAGTTCTTTTAAAAAAATAGGATTAACGGAGTTCTAAGCTAAAAGTTATGACATTTCTAAGTTGCTTTGGTTAATAAAAACGTGGATGAATATTATGACGAATTTGAGTTGTTTTGGACAAAAGAAACACATGTAGGCCAAGATACTTGGATACCAACATAGGTATCCAAATAAAACTCATTCTAACTATCCTAACTAAGATCAATCCACTCTTTAACCATTCTAAAACTGAATTTAATTATCTATTTAAACTATTATCATACATACATATACATGGGGTGTCCTAATTTGGGATCTATCAAGTAGGACACAAGACACATATCTAAAATCCTCAAGAGAGCTCCAAATGGCCTCAAATTTGAATCTAATGGGGAACATGCATGGGTGTGGATCCTATCGATTCAAAACTAACAAATATGCATAAGAAATCAATTTAGAGGGTTGGTTTCACCTATTGGGAGTGGAATCCCAATGATACTCCTAAGGACACGGCTCCGACACGAAGATCTTCCAAAAAGGGACACTCTTCTTTGTACTTTGCTCCAAATCTTTGCTAGTACCCTCCCTTGGTAGTATGAGAAGGATGGATGGAAGTGTTTGCCATTGATTATAAAAGTACAGAACAATTTATGTAGGAAGACTGAACTTAGACTCACAATACAAACTCGCTTGTACAAAGAAAGCCTAGGGATGAAAACCTAGGTACACCAATCTAAGTACAATTGTTTATTTTAGATTTTGGGGGGGTGACGATAGAGGCTCAGAAAAGCGACGGCAGCTCTGCCTTACTTATTGGACGATCAGGTGCAGCCTTGGCTCTGTATAAGAATTGCTTGGCGTTGATGAAGAAATGCCCTCCTTGTTCTCTCTGTATATGATCCTCTATCATTTCGATCTTTTTATATTCTCTCTTTGACTCTATGGATCCAAGGGGATGTGCTCTCTCCGCTCTCCTGCAAGGGAATGACATCTTGCTATTTATAAGAGTGGGGGGCATCGTTAGGGTTTACAATGATTGCCCATTGTAAAAAATTGACGGCTAAGGATCAATGAATCTGGGCCGTTCATCTTGAATATAATAGATCTGAGCAATTAATGTGATTGCATCAAATCACTGTGGGTAATTAATGATGATTGCCATAAATCCTTATGATTTGTTATGCCAAGCTCGGATCTCCTGCCACGTGTTCAATTTGCTTGATTATAAATGATCTGATTTGATCCCAGTAATTATGAGGATGGCACTAAACCTGGTTGTTGGGATTTTTTGATGAATTTTGATCGATTTGATGCCACGTGTCCCACCATTATTAGGCTGCTAGCTGTAGGGACGCTGGAAAAAAACTAATCTTCTGCCACGTGTCTTAACCGCGAGCCATTTAAGAAATCTGAGCCGCATGAGGATTGTTCTCCACTGAGCCGCATAAGGCTGGCCACGTGTCAAGGTTGCTTGGGCGTGGCCTCTAAACATTTGAACTGCATAGAGATGATCTGAGCCGCATGAGCGTAGACTACCGCATGATGGGTGGCTTCTCAGTGAACCACCGTACGGGAACCTTCTATATACCTGTAGGGGAAATAGGGCTTGCACTCCATGAGATACAGGCGGTTTTCAAGATTTCTTGGGGATGAAGCTTTTGAGGCATACACTCCTACGAATGAGGAGTTCGAGGAGTTGGAGGAACGGTATCCAGGCTTCATGGCTATTTACCAAGAGATATTGTGCCACTATAGCTCATGTCAGCAGATAGCCAAGAAGGACAGCAGCTCGGAAGGGAATGCTCCCCGCACCAAGGATTGGGTGTGCTATCTCTTCTCGATGGGTGCCTTAGGTCGAGTTACTTCCCGACGTCCTCAATCCCGGGAGGCGGTTCAAGTCTTGGTGTCGTCGGCCAAGAGGGTGGCCACCACTAGTGACAGATTTGAGAGTCAAACTGACTCTTTTATTTATTTTTATCAGAATACCCAAGGAATGTCAGAGAAGGCACTCCTGGCAGGATTCTTGATGATATGGCTACGGAATTGCGTAGTCTCGGGAGGAGCTAGTTCTATTGAGAGGATCAGTCGTAATTTTATCCTTCCGACTGTGAAGCTAGTTTTGGGAGTCAAACTCGCTCTCCTCTCGGCCATGGTGTGCAGTATACACCGTGGCATCCACACTTTTACGTCCAAGGTCATTGCCCGCGATGTGACAAAAGACTTTGAACGGACTGAGCTGCCCTATCATTATCTGATGGGGTGGCTGCTGATGCACTATCCGTCTTTGATGAGACCGGGCTCTGAAGATGGCATAACTAACGACGACGCTTTTATCTTCTGTTATCGCAATGAGACTTGGGAGTATGAGACCATGTGCGCCTGTCGGATGGCGCTGGCGAGAGCAGATATGTACAACTTTTTTGTATCTGTCCCTCGTTTTACTGCTGAGAAAATAGCGGCCGTACATCTCGATGGTATTGGGCCCCCTCAGCTTCTGGATGGCCAGATGCTTCTGTGGCTGCGTAACATCCGCCCCCCTCATCTGGTGTATCGCAACCGCAATGTTGTCTTCATGGAGCCTTATCTGCCCAGCAGGTTTGCCCGACAGTTTGGATACAGACAGCTTTTTCTGGACAGTCCCAGCTCTTGTCTTGGTTTTAAAGGTAGACTTCTTGATAGAATCAGGGCCTGGCACTACTATAACACATTCCATACCCGTACCATTTTCTCGGTCCCTGCTATTAAGGCGTTGATAGAGATTTTGTATATGGCAACTTATACCATGTTATGGCGAACAAACTCTCTGTCGGGTTTGACCCGGGTGCCAGTTTTATTGTTGGTACTGGTCTGGATGAGAGGTCCCAGGGGGCCAAGATGAGGAAGAGA
This sequence comes from Iris pallida, assembly GCA_029216955.1. Classification (NCBI taxonomy): domain Eukaryota; kingdom Viridiplantae; phylum Streptophyta; class Magnoliopsida; order Asparagales; family Iridaceae; genus Iris; species Iris pallida. The sequence continues at coordinate 4,096,912 of JANAVB010036017.1, read as the reverse complement.
AAGAATAGAGTCGAAGTGCCAAATTCGGGACTCTACTACTGCGGATGATGAGGGCGACGAGCATGACGCAGATAACTCTTTCCTTCCGGTGGAAGATGTTGGGGCGGATCAGCCGCCCGTTTTGCCAGATGAGGTGGTGGCAGATCAGCCACCCGTTGCACCTGGTCCTGTACGAAAACAAAGCAGGCAAATTTCTCCTGTTGGCGGTATTCATCGTTTCTGGAAACTGGCTGCGACCAGACATCGCAAGCTAACTATAAGAGAAAGCGGCGAGGAAGTTGACCCTGCGTTGGAGGTAAAACAAGTCACTACCATCTCTATTTAGTTCTTCCTTTCTTTAGCTTTGATCCTAATCATTTTCTTTCCCTCTCGTAGGTGTCAAAAGAAGGGGAATCTCAGGTTGCCGAGGTCGTGACTCGAGACGACGGGAACTTCGATGAACCTGTCCCCGAAACTGCTAAATTTTATCAAGGTGACACTGATCGAGCCGTATCCCTCTCTGGGACGGCTGGAGCAGAAGAGCCAGCTGAATTTGGCCCGGGAGTCATAGGTGAGGGGGCTATGGTGGTTGTGAACAAGCCTCAGCCTTCACGACCATCCCCTGATAAGATAAGCAATATTTTAACTAATGAGGAGGCCAATTCGCTCTATCATCACATCTTTCGGGTTAGACTGATTGAAGGTTGTTCTGGGCATACAGGTCCTGTCCTTTCAGTACCGATGACGGATATTGTTATGGTAGGCTCTGCCAGAAGGGATCTAGTGGAGTGGGCATGCCTCCTACTCTTTCGGCTTGTCTTGAAAGGCCTCCCGCCGAATCGAGTTCAGGAGTTCATATGGCGGCACAGCCCGACCAAATGGCAATGGCCCCTGTATCTTCCTCTGCTCGTATGACTTTGGGGGTTGACCTCTCAGCTTTACCGAGTATCCAAATCATTCGGGCCGCGGAGGAGGAATTGGCCGCTGTTCAGGCGTCCTTTCACTCATAATTTATTTACTTGTGGCAGGGGCGGCAAGTTCTGTTGCGTCTTCCTCGACACTGTCGGTCACACTTCCTCTGACACCGTCCTCTACAGAAGTTCTGGATGAGTTATCGCAGGACGTGGTTGATAGCTTCTATCGCCATTTGAAGAGGGGAGTAGACGCTACTGTAGAGCAGGGGACTCCTTTTACCTTGGCCCGACAATGCGCCCAGGGCCAGATTGACATTCTCAAAATCCTTCCGGGCGGGGAAGGGATAGTCGCGCTTCTGGATCCCAAGCTGCTGGAGGCTGATCAGCTGATGACCCAGTTTTAAGTGCTACGATAAGCTGATTTGTCTGTAGCAATTGATCAGGAGAGGGAGTTCCTCACCACCACCCTGGAGAAGATAAGGCTTGCGCGAGATACATCTACGACGGCTATAGCAAAGGACCTCGGTGACCTGTCTCTTTTGTACGACCAACTGAGCCACCGGAGTGAGGCTTGCAGGGCCCGGGAGGCGGCCGCCTCCCAGGGGATAATCGCTACCAGAGAGCAGATTCTCGAGCTTCAGAAGAAGCTAGCCTTCTTGGAGTCTGAGCTTGAAGCTTCTCGTACGGACAAGAAGCTGATTGTTCAGGATGCCGAAAGGGTTTTCAGAGCTTCCGCTGATCTGGAATGTGCTCTGAAGAAGTTTGAGGAGGGCTGGCGGGCGCACATGGACTTGGATAGTACGGAACGGTTGTCCAATGAGGCCGAGTGTCGAGCTAGGCAGCGGCTTGAACGGGAGACCGCCTTTGTGAAGAACCGCCTCCTGGAACTATGTAATGCCGAACCATAGTTGGCCTTTTCTTCTTTTGTTATGTTCGTTCTTTTCCATTCTTTATGTGGGACGTTGTCCTTAGAACATGTAGTATTTTCTTCTTCCAAATAAAGGAATATGTTTTTATTTTACCCTTTACTTGTACTGCTTGTTGTGCCTGTGGTGTTATGATGATGTTTTCCCCGCTCGGGGGACTTGTTTGTGGACCTGTTACCCCTGGCATACCTTGGTTTTAGGTACGGATAACAAGTTTGATTGGGGATACCTAGAACAGTTCCACGGTAAGGTGGTCATGGACGTTCCTGTTAGCGGAAGAAAGAATGCCATGGAGCAGCTGGGCTCCCGGGGCATGATGAGAAATGATGGGCCTATACTAAGAAACTTAGCAAAGGACATTTATGGGCATATTATCTTTAGCGTACCATGGCTTAGGATACGGATAATAGGATGAAAGGAAACCAACATACTTACTCAGAGGTAATGAGGACATGGCAAGCATGAGGGTTTTTTCACCGTGGAATCTTCCTACTCAGAGGTATTGAGGACATGGCAGGGGTGAACTCAACGAAGGATATTTGTGGACCTACTATCCTTGGCGTACTTCGGTTGTGGTTACGGATAATAAGTTGAAAGGGAATCAACATACTTACTCAGAGGTAATGAGGACATGACAAGCATGAAGGTTTCTTCGACGGAGCCTTCCCACTCAGAGGTAATGAGGACATGGCAGGAGTGAACTCAACGGAGGATATTTATGGACCTACTATCCTTGGCGTACTCCGGTTGTGGGTACGGATAATAAGTCAAAAGGGAATCAACATACTTACTCAGAGGTAATGAGGACATGGTAAGCATGAAGGTTTCTTCAACGGAGCCTTCCCACTCAGAGGTAATGAGGACATGGCAGGAGTGGGCTCAATAAAGGGGGGTACATAGAACGACTCAGAGGTAATGAGGACATGGAAGTTCTATGTAGAGGGGTAATTTGTTTTTGGCGGAATTGAGACGACTCAGAGGTAACATCGACATGGTCGTTTTAGAAATTTGTGGATCTGTTACCCTTTTTGTGCACTGGGAGTACGGGTAGTAGATCATGAGGAAGGAGCTCTTTCAGGAATAAAGTTCAGAGGTACGGTTATACATGACTTTCTCCTCAAAAGAGTGACCGGGATGTAAGTTCAGGGGTACCAGTGGGTACATAACTCGACAATCTATGAAATTTGGATTCAAAGTGGAAGTTCAGAGGTACCAAAAGGTACATAACTCAATAATCTGGGGTTTTTTGTGGAGGAAGAATGTGAGTTCAGTGGTACCGGAAGGTACATAACTCGATAATCTGGAATATTGTGAATATGAGTTCAGCGGTACCAGCGGGTACATGACTCGATGATCTGGAATTTTATGAATATGAGTTCAGCGGTACCAATAGGTACATGACTCGATGATCTAAAATTTTGTGAATATGAGTTCAGCGGTACATGCAGGTATATGACTCGATGATCTGGAATTTTGTGAATATGAGTTCAGCGGGTACCAGCGGGTACATGACTCGGTAACTAGAATTTTGTGAATGTGAGTTCAGCGGTATCAGCGGGTACATGACTCGATGATCTGGAAAATGTCGTTTAGATATAATATTTCTTCAGGAACTTGCCGTTGACGGGCAACATAAGCAAGTCTCTGTTTTGTTTTGCGAGACAGTAAGCACCGTTGGAGAATACGGCCTCAATGATAAACGGACCTTCCCATTTTGGCTGGAATTTACCGTCGGTTTTGTGAATCACGACCATCGGCCTCCGGACTGCCAGAACGAGATCGTACACTTGGAATGTTCTGATTTTAACCTTCTTGTTGAAGGCTCCGGAGATGCGTGCTTGGTATAGCTCGATTCGTTGCTGAGCCAAGAGGCACTTTTCATCTAAGGCCTCCAACTCTTGTAGCCGGCAACGGTAGTTATCGTCCGTTGTCAATTGGTAAGTAAGGGCGACGCGGAGCAAGGGTATTTGAGTCTTCAATAGGAGGACTGCCTCACTCCCATACACCAGGGAAAATGGCGTGTTCCCAGTGGCTGTTCGGACTGTAGTACGGTATGCCCATAAGCATTCACCAAGCTTCTCGTTCCAGTCGCATTTGTTGGAAGACACAAACTTTTTAAGAAGTTTGATGATTGTTTTATTGAATGCTTCTGCCAACCCATTCGCTGCCGGATTGTATGGTATGGAGGCAAAAGTCTGGATGCGATGCTTGTCGCAGAACCGATAGAAGGCATGGCTTGTAAACTGCGGACAATTATCGTGGATGATCCTTCGGGGCAGTCCAAAGCGATAGATGACATGATGCTTGAGGAAGCTGATCACGTTTAAAGTCTTTACTTCTGCAAGCGGAACAGCTTCCGCCTATTTGGAGAAGTAATCCGTGATTGTGAGTATGAAGCGATATCCTCGGGAGGAAGGTGGAGTAATCAGACCGATGATGTCCATTTCCCATGCTTCAAATGGCCAGGACGCCACTGTCGGATGTAGAAACTCGGATGGCTGGTTGATGAAGTCCGCATGGACTTGACAGGCTTTACATTTTCTTACATAGTCTATCGCATCTGCTACCATCGTGGGCCAGTAGTAGCCCATTCGACGAAGACGGTCTTGCAAATTAGGGCCAGGCTGATGGGCCCCGTAGGCACCATCATGAGCTTCGCGTACGGCTTCTTTGGCCTCTGCGTTTGACAGACACCGAAGCAATAACCCATCGTAGGATCGTCGATACAGTATTTTTGTCTCTGTATCGTAGAAGAATCTAAGAGAACGCCTTCTGATGGAAGTGTCTTCCTTTGGGTTCTCGGGCAGGATGTCATAGACTATGAAGTCTATGAATGGTTGTCTCCAGTCTGGCGCTTCGTCGATCGTCTGAGCGGAATAACTTACCACGAATTGAACGTTGTTCTTGGGACAGACCAGTTCGTGGCCTATCACGTCAACCGAATGATAAGTATGGTTTGGCACTACTAGGGAAGCGGCAAGGCCTGCTAGGGCGTCGGTTTCGATATTTTGGAGTCTGGGAACGTGTTCGATGAAGAATCCCTCAAATGATGAAATAATGTTGATCGCTATTTGGTGATAGGGGATCATGTCTTCATGGCGGACTTCGTATGAACCCCGGATCTGATTGACGATTAACTGCGAATCGTCGTATGCTTTAAGATATTCTACCCCCAGCTCTCTTGCAAGTTGGAGGCCAATGACCAAAGCATTGTACTCGGTCACATTATTAGAGCAGGGTTCCGTGAGGAAGTAAGCACGATTGATCACTAGTCCGGAAGGAGAAATCAACACCACCCCGACTCCAACGACTATGTTGCCCTTGGGTCTAGTTCTCGAAGCACCGTCGAAGAACATTCGCCATATATCATCGTGGGAGGCCACATGTGAGTCGGCGACCTCATCCGAGATTCTTTTATATATTCTGGACGACTCTGAGCCTGGGTGGGATGCTAAAAAGTCTTCCAGAGCTTGACCTTTAACTGCCTTTTGCGGAACGAAGACCATATGATAAGGAGACAGCAATATTGCCCATGTTGCGAGGCGGAAGCTGAGTGTCCCTGGTTTCGTCATGAGGACCCTGAGGGGGTTGACTCGTGATATCACATGTATGGTTTGCCCCGTGACATAGTGCCGCGTCTTTTGAATGGTGAACACCAGGGTGAGGCATTCCTTCTCCACAGCAGTATATCTGTGCTCTGGCCCAATCATCATTCGGCTGAGGTAATATATAGCTTGCTCATGGCCTGTATCGTTGTTTTGCGCTAGCAGAGCGTCGAGGGAATGCTCCATTGCTCGTACATATAGCAAGAATGGTTTCCCAGCAACCGGGGCCACAAGGACTGGAGGGTTTGACAAATATTCTTTGATGCTGTCGAAGGCACGTTGGCATTCTTTATCCCATACGAACGAGACGCCTTTCTTCATGAGTTGGGTGAATGGCCGATATTTCCCGGAGAGGTTAGAAATAAACCTTCTGATGTAAGCTAGCCTCCCTTGAAGTCCTCTGAGTTCACGAAGATTTCTCGGGGGACCCATCTCCAAAATTGCCTTCGTCTTCTCTGGATCTACATGAATTCCCTGGGCAGTAATAATAAAACCCAGAAATTTTCTGCTGGATACGCCCAAGAAGGATTTTGTGGAATTCATCTTTAGGTTGTGCGCTCGCATAAGGTCGAATACCGTTCTCAGATCCTGCAAATAGTCTCCCTTATAGCGACTCTTGACGGCGATGTCATCCACATAGCACTCCACAGTCTTGCACAAGTGGTCCCTCAAGATGATACTCATGGCTCTTTGATATGTGGCGCCAGTATTCTTTAAACCGAAAGGCATGACTGTGTAGCAATATGTGCCAATCGGTGTCCGGAATGATGTGTGCTTTTGATCGTCAGGAGACATCTTGATTTGGTTGTACCCTGAGAAACCATCCATGAATGACATGCGTTCGAAGCCGCATGTGTTATCGATCATGATGTCTATGATAGGGAGGGGGAATTCATCTTTGGGACATGCCTCGTTCAGATTGCTGAAGTCGATGCAGATTCAAATCTTTCTATTCTTCTTGAGGACCGGTACTATGTTGGCGACCCAGTCTGGATATTGTTCTTCACGAATGAAGTCGCTGGCTATCAGTTTGTTGACTTCGGCTTCGATCGCATCCATGATGCCCGGGCGGAAGCGTCGCTGTTGTTGTTTGACCGGCTTTGCATCTAGCCGAATGTTGAGCTTGTGAAGGGCAACCTCGAGGTTTAGTCCTGGCATGTCTTCATAGCTCCAGGCGAACACATCAATATATTCTTTAAACCGAAAGGCATGACTGTGTAGCAATATGTGCCAATCGGTGTCCGTAATGATGTGTGCTTTTCATCGTCAGGAGACATCTTGATTTGGTTGTACCCCGAGAAACCATCCATGAATGACATGCGTTCGAAGCCGCATGTGTTATCGATCATGATGTCTGTGATAGGGAGGGGGAATTCATCTTTGGGACATGCCTCGTTCAGATTACGGAAGTCGATGCAGATTCAAATCTTTCTATTCTTCTTGAGGACCGGTACTATGTTGGCGACCCAGTCTAGATGTTGTTCTTCACGAATGAAGTCACTGGCTATCAGTTTGTTGACTTCGGCTTCGATCGCATCCATGATGCCCGGGCGAAAGCGTCGCTGTTGTTGTTTGACCGGCTTTGCATCTAGCCGAATGTTGAGCTTGTGAAGGGCAACCTCGGGGTTTAGTCCTGGCATGTCTTCATAGCTCCAGGCGAACACATCAATATATTCTTTGACAAGTTCCAGTAGTGATTCTCGCTCTTCGTCTGTTAGGCTTTTACTGACGAAGATTGGTTTTGGAGAAGTTTCGCTGCCGAGGTCGACCTGTATAACCTCATCTCCAGTAGGAGGTTCTCTCTGTTCGAACCGCTTTTCCTATAGTGCATCCAGCTGTTGGGCCTACGGCTCTAACTCGAGGATTTCAGGAATATCTTCATCTTCTTTGTAAGCGTCGGCGAATGCCATATTGACTGTCAGGACTTGTCTGAATACGTCTCCGATGCTGGTATCCGAATAAGAAGTTGTTGACCCGGTTGAATATGAATGCTAGTCGCATTCCTCATCTAAACTTTCAGGGGTCGTTATGGGTGTAACATACCCTAATCCATATCGGGTCTTGCTGTATTAATCTCGTGGTTTGCCAGCCGGGACTGGCGGCTTCAAAGGTAATTGTCGACCAGTGTCGTAGTTTAAGCCTGGCGTAGTCTCCAGATCATATCCCTGTTTTTGCATGAGGTATTTGGATTGGGGGCTATAAAGATACAGAGGCAAGACCTTCGCGAGTCGGTACATCACTTACTTCGAAGTCACCACCGACCATCTGCCCCATGACGATGCCATCATAGGGATTGATGTTGAACGGCTTATATCTTGGTGGGAAGGGGACGTCCCTCCATGCAGCAGGGTATGGTTGTCGTATTCTGAGGTCTTGAGAGGTTTCTCAAGCTTGAAATATGGCACGGAGCTCCTAGACCTCTCTTCTTGCTTCTCTGGCCTCATCCGCAGCGGTGGGAGCCGACATCTCAGGAGGATTGTTGTCCGGGTTTGGTGCCGCTGAATTTGAGTCTGTATTGACCGCGAGACCCGCACTTGTTTGGCCAGGCGTCCCTCCTTGCATAGTTGGGAGAGCCACTTTGATCTCATCTACAGACTTGAACAAGGCATGCAGTATGGCCTCCAGAGTGTCGATGCGTTGGCGATCACTAGAACCACCTTGGTTGCTGTCCGTCATGAACACCGTCATTACATGAGGAGAGATGGAAGGAACGGCGGAGGTCGTGCCCTCCGATTGATACCCCTGTATCGAGAAGTCATCGGGGTATGTAGGAATGTTCTCCTCTGGTTCGGACTCAGATGTAATAGTACCCCCAACTTCAGAGCTTGCTTCATCTTGAGAGTCGTGGACGTCCTCGGGGACGTCGGCATCTGCTGTATCTGATGGGAGAGTCATTTCCTCGGGCTCGTCTCCTTGGAACATCGAATTATCATGGATGTTCTGAGGAGTGATACCCCTGTTTCAGTATCCCCCAGTGGTGTGGATGATGAATCTTCTACTGTAGTAGATTTTGTCTTCGAACGGGTACCTTGGAAAACTCCGGTGGTGGACAACCGTTTAGACGACAGTTTCTTAGTCACAGTGGTTGAAATCTTCGGGCTGGAGACGTTTATCTTCTTCCCTCTCCCATCGGCGGGGATCTTTTGAGTAAAGTTGCAAGAGACGACGGGAGGCGCTTCGTCCTCTGAGCTTGGTCGTTGCAGCATTTGGAAAATAGATTGTCGGTCTTCTTTTGTTGTCGCATTATTGCAACAGCAGTTGACGATAATTTGGGTACAGTGATGTTCGTGGGAGGACTCTTTGCATACCGGGGCCTCTTCTCTTTCCTTGCATTTGTGGAGGATAACCTCACGCAAGTCAGACGGGTCTGGAACGACCATGTTTGTTCCCTGGGTTTTAGGAGACTTTTGGGAACCACTCTGTCCGTTTGCTGCCGGGGGCTGGACCTGAGTGGTTCTGTACAACTTTCCATCAGAGGCCCGCATAACAGTATATGGAGCGCTCGGATGGTCAGAGGTTGGGACAGCCGACTGAGCTCGCCGAGCTCGCGCTGCCCTTGACTTCTTCACTCGAGCGCCTGAAGGCGTATAATAGGAAGAGTCAAAATGATGTTGCAGAGAGTCAGACATATTCTCTTGGGCACATGAGAGATCAGGACCATAGGAGAGGCGATCGAAGACTGAGCCTGAGTAGCGTGGAGCAGGCAGTATGCGGCTGGAGTCAACACTCTTCATGCGACTAGCAGTTATGGCCGCATAGGCTTTCTTCGTGCGGCTGGAAGTCTCGGCCGCATGAGTTTTCCCCATGCGGCTGGAAGTTCTGGCCGCATGGATATTCTTCATGCGGCTGAAAGTTTCAACCGCATAAGCATCATGCATGCGGCTGACGGTCTTGGCCGCATGAGTGTTCGACTTCTTTCTGGAGCACATAGAATTACTCTTTGTCCCTGTAAGTCCAGCATCGTAGTGCTTTCCTCTGCCGGACTTGGGGACAGCAGAGTCCTCTATGTCTTGAAGTGGGACCGCAAGTGAGTCGCTTTCGCCGTCTTGGGTAGCAGAGAATATTCCGTCCAGGGCCTGAGGAGGAGCAAATGATTTTGGCCTCCACTTCCTGCGAGCCTTCTTTGTGCGGGTTTGCTTCTGGACCGGGCCAGCGCTCCCATCGGAGAGCATTTCTTTAAACGCCCGTTGTTCGAAGCGGACGACCATCTTCTGTTGCGTGGAGCCAAGTTTGGCTGCATCCGATTGCGTCACCAACTCCTCAGCTGTGGAGAAGTTTGTCCCCAGCAGAGTCGCCATCGTGTTTGCCATTGATTGTAAAAGTACAGAACAATTTATGTAGGAGGACTGAACTTAGACTCACAATACAAACTCGCTTGTACAAAGAAATCCTAGGGACAAAAACCTAGGTATAGCAATCTAAGTACAATTGTTTATTTTAGATTTGGAAGGGTGACGATAGAGGCTCGGGAAAGCGACGGCAGCTCTGCCTTACTCCTTGGACGATCGGGTGCAGCCTTGGCTCTGTAGAAGAACTGCTTGGCGTTGATGAAGAAATGCTCTCCTTGTTCTCTCTGTATATGCTCCTCTGTCCTTTTGATCTTTTTATATTCTTTCTCTGACTCTCTGGATCCGAGGGGATGTGCTCTCTCTGCCCTCCTACAAGGGAATGGCACCTTGCTATTTATAAGAGTGGGGGCATCATTAGTGTTTGCAATGATTGTCCCTTTCTCAAAAGTCGGCGGCTAAGGATCATTTAATCCGGGCCGTTCATCTTGAATATAATAGATCTGAGCAATTAATGTGATTGCATCAAATCTCTGTGGACAATTAATGATGATTGCCATAAATCTTCATGATTTGTTATGCCAAGCTCGGATCTTCCGCCACGTGTTCAATTTGCTTGATTGCAAATGATCTGATTTGATCCCAGTAATTATGAGGATGGCACTAAACCTGGTTGTTGGGATTTTTTGATGAATTTTGATCGATTTGATGTCACGTGTCCCACTATTATTAGGCTGCTATCTGTAGGGATGCTGGAAAAAAACTAATCTTCTGCCACGTGTCTTAACCGCGAGCCATTTAAGAAATCTGAGCCGCATGAGGATTGTTCTCCACTGAGCCGCATAAGGCTGGCCACGTGTCAAGATTGCTTGGGCATGGTCTCTAAACATTTGAACCGCATGGAGATGATCTGAGCCGCATGAGCGTAGGCGACCGCATGATGGGTGGCTTCTCAGTGAGCCGCATGAAGATAGTCCTCGTGAGCCGCATGGGGTAGCCTCTGCCTGAGCCGCATGGGGTGGCCTCTGTCTGAGCCGCATAGGGTAGCCTCTGCCTGAGCCGCATGGGGTGGCCTCTGTCTGAGCCGCATGCGATTGTCCACGTGTCAAGGCCGTATGAAGGTTTTTGGGGTTTGATGGATTGTGTCAGAGATTTCCTTCATTTTCCTAGGAGTCTGCCATTATGACAGAGTCATTATTGCATCTTTCTGTCATTTGTCAGAGCTGTCAGCCGTCAGGGCATTAAATGCAGCAAAAGACGAAGGGAAGAGCTATTGAAGGCCACGTGGCTCCTCTCTGGGCCGCATAGAATTATTCGAACCGCACGGACTGTATGGGGATCCTGAGCCGCATGGATGTCGGGGCCGCATGGGGATCCTGAGCCGCATGGGGATCCCTCTGTTGGATCCACTTAGGTTTTTCTTTATTCTTTTCCATACTTCTACAGGAAGTTTTGGTGGAGGAATGTAAGGATTTGGAGATCAAATCAAAGAGAAAAGCCCTCTAATTTGGGGAAGAACACTTTATGAAGGAAAAGAGGCAAGATGGAATGAAATGAAAGAAATGGAGGATAACCTAGCTATAGTGGCTGCCATTAAATCCTATTTGGGCCTTGGGAGAAAGTCCAATAAGGCCTTAACTAGTCCTCTTGGTTAATTTTAAGTTAGGTTCAAGTTTGGGGTCAAAAGGGTTAAATTTAAGCCTCTAACTTAACAAATCTAACAAGTAGGATTAGTCTAAACTCACTAACTTAATTAGTGGGGTTTGTGGGCCATAACTAACTAATCTTGGGATCCCGTCTACAGTCTAAGCTACCCGAGTCACTAACACAAGTCAGAACGAAACGAAACTCAAATCCGACTAAACAAATCCCGTAAAATCAATATTAAAATATAAAAAAATTTAAAATATGAAAAATGACCAAAATCATAATGCATCAATTTAAATATTATTAAAATAATCTAAAATTCACCAATTACTTAAAATTCTAAATAATTCAAAAGTCACAAAATGACCAAAATATCCTTACCTAAAAAGTTGTAAATAGTCATTCTAATCACATGGCTAGGTCCCCATGGTCATGGTTAGTCTCTAGGCTCAACAGTTCTAGGGTTCACTAGCTAACACATCAAAATTATAATTCACCAATTTTAATTTGTATTAAATTAATTAAAAATTCTCATAAATCATAAATCCTATTATTAAATAATAAACTTTTACAAAAGTTTAAAATTATCCTCATTTTAGAAAAGTGGGTGTTACAAGTCTACCCTCCTTAGAAAATTTCGTCCTCGAAATTAAAATGGTCGTACTTCTTCTAGAGTCTCGTCCCCAACAATCAAAGTCTCAAACTTACCTAAATCATACAATTTAAAAGAATGACATACAGGGTCATGGCATACGGTGGCAGTTGAAAGTCTTATCTCGGTATACTAGTCATGCTAAACCAAAACGGTCTTAGGGTATCAAAACATACAAACAATCTGGGGTGCTAAACTGGAAAAATTTACAGAAACAACAACTCATCAAGGCTGTAAGACAGTCTACCATCCTATATGAAAACTGGTAATTATAAAAAATAAAATAAAGATAACTAGTAATTATCTATAAAGGGGTACTATTCAAAGAAAAATCAAAATCAAAAGTTTAAAGAAAGAAAGTCAATAGCATTGAAATCCAATCACAATATATATTAAAAAAAATTAGTCTCGATACGATCTAAGTTGAACAATTCTGGATAATCAAGATTTGGACAATATGGATGTAAAACCCCTAAATTTCTACTAATTTTTTTTTAATTTTAGTACCGATTTAAAATTTTGTGTACGTCGCGTAGTCGTATTGTACGTCACGCACGAAATTTTATTTTTCGTAATTGCTCGACGAATGCGAATATGTGCGAGCGTACATATTTTTTTGAAAAACATTTTTCTTATTTTTAGTTTCAAAATAATATATGTAATATTTAATTTAGCTATCAAAATTTTCTAAATTTATGATTTTATTTATGAAAAGCCTTTTATTTAGAATAAATAATATTCTTAGTGCATACACATAATTCATAAATATTTTGCTAGTTTATTTTAAATAAAAAAATGTAATTTTTGAGATTTATTAATATTAATAATTTATTATTCAAAAAGATATTTAAAAATATTAATGTAATTTTTGAAATTATTATTATTAATATTTTTGGAAAATGTATTTTGAAATTATTGTGGAGATTTAAAGCTTGATTTGAATTTATGAATTTATTTAAATAGTTAATATTTGAAATTTGATTTATTTAATTTGATTTTAAACTATAGGGATATAATTTAATTAGATTCAAATGTGATTTATATTTGGATTTGGATTTGAATAAAGTAGAGAATTATCTGACTGGGTTTTAAACTATTCTAATCTTTATCCAACTGGGAATTCCCACATCCTATAAATAGGCAGGTACTCCTCCATAATTTTAATCATTCACAAATTCTTCCACAAATTTTTCTCCAACCCTAATCTCGTGCATCGTGTCCGTGTCCCTTCCCGGCCAAATCTTATTCCATTCTTTTTTACATATACATTGTAAATCCCTCGTGTCGGACACATCTCCGACACAACTTCGACTCGACCCCGTGTCACGTAGGACACAATTTATACCACCCCAGATTTTTATGTCGGATAAACCCCGACACGTAATAGTAAACCCTAGCCCTAAACCTAACCCTAACCTTGATCCTGGTCGTACCTCCTTACGGCGCCGCCCGACCACCACGTGGCTCGGCCACAGCCACCATCTCCCTACACTCGTCTGACCACCACCACGGAACCAACCCCCTGCCATCTCCTCCCTCACCACGCTGCTGTCACCGTAGCCACGAACCACCACGACATAACCTGACTCCGTTGACTCCGACAAACTCTCGCGGGAGCCAGCCACCAAGCGGACCGAACCACCCAAACTTCTCCCCAAAACCATCACAGCACTAAAAACTCAAAAATTGGAAAACCCCATTACTTACCTCCGCCGTAGACGAGCCAAGACCGCAGATTCCAGCCATCGCGCCGGTGAAGACGCCAGCACCACCGTGGTCGAGATCCGGTTAGATCTGCCGGCGAGCTACCAAACCCTCTCTGTGCGCCTCTCCGCTCCGCCGCTCACGACGGCAATCTCTAGCCAACACTACAGCGTCCGACCGACCTCCGCCCGCCGTGGCCTACCCCGACCTTCCTCCAGAGACCCGACCGCCGTTCCTCTCTCTCGCGCAACCTCCGTCTCCGTTCGGCCGAGAACCGCCGTGTGCCCTAGCTCCGATCTCCAGCCGCTCTCCGCCGCGCCGTTTTCCCCGCGGCCGGCGCATCTCCTGTCACGACCCGCACCCTGTATAGGGGCACGAGAAGTGGGTACGTCCAGCCTACGCCGCAGTGTCGGCGGTAGAACGCTGTCCTAGGTTGCTAACTAATCTCATGCAGTGTATATAATGTACTTGCCAAGATCTCAACTCCGAGAGGAAGACAAGTAAAAGATATGATATACTCAATCACAATCTAAGCACGATAAGATAACACAGAAATCTAGATACCAACTAACAACAACAGAAATTTAAACTACTAAAATAATAACAACATGATCTCAAACAAAACTCTAATACAACTCAATATCTCAAGTTTAATACAAACAGGCTCAAAACATGAAAGCTAAGTAAGCCTACTAGCTAAACTCCTGAATCACTCCTGAGAGTCGGAACCAAAGGTAGCTAATCCCTCGCCAGGTCCATGGTAAGTAGGGCATGTGTCGTCAGGAGTATCATCTGTAATATTTTCAACAGGTCCAATCAGGACAGGAACGAGCACATCTCATCTAGAAATCCCAAGTAAATGACAAAGACTATAAAGCAGTTTTTAGACAGTTATACAGATGAGCATGGCAGTTTTATACAGGTAAAGATGTAGAGAAACAGTGAGGGTACAAGGAAAGTAAAGTAACTAACAAGAGAAGAAATCATGGCAAAGAAGACTGTAGTAAACTAGCTGAACTAGAATAACATGGTATAAGTCCAGACAGTATAAAAGGTAATCCCAGTGTGAGTCTAGTCCATATAATCCAATACTAGATGATTCCAGTACAAGATGAGTCCAGTAAAATGAGTCCAGTAAAATGAGTCCAGAAGTGATCCATGATTCCAGGGTAAGTCCAGCCTATACTCTAACAGTGTGTTTTAAAATACTGAGATCGACATGTAAACGGCTAGGGGTAATCAGGCACATCGCACACTCGGCCAAGTGTGGGATGGCTAGCATTCCAGAATAGTTCCAAGGGAGGTGGTTCCAGATTTTAGGTATGTTCACATGTCTACTCAAGTATTTCCCCGCCCACAAATGAATCCATAATCCAACACTACGACCAGTATGAGTCCAGCCAATGATTCCAGAAATGATTCCAGTAGGGTGATGCCAGTAGTGATTCCAGTAGGTGGTTCCAGTAGTGGTTCCAGAAATAGAGGCCAGACATGAATAAATGAGTGTCGCATGTAATGGATCCAGCAATACTAATCGTGTTTGTACAGAGAATCATATATAGCTATCTAGAACTGAAATACAGTAAATGACAAGTAATGAAAGAACTATCAGAGAATGTACTCGCCTGACACTCTGGATGAGTAGTGTAATATCAGATGTCTGTACCAGGGTCACAATGTCCTAAAATAGAGTAACACAGTTATGACATGTCCAAAATGAAGGTAAATGAAATCTTCAATGCAATCTATATGAATTCTAAGCCAATCTAGGTCAAAGTCAAACTTGGTCAACTCTACAGTCAAACTAAGTCAATCAAGTCATATTAGGTCACAGGGAATCAAACTAAGTCAAATAGAGTCAAACAAGGTCAAACAAGTCAAGGTTAGTCAAATCTAGGTTAAAGTCAACTCCTGGTCAACACTCTAATCAAACTAGTCAATTACTAGTCAACATGATCAATCTGGGTCAAGTCTAAGTCAAACTTAGACCAACTAAGGTATTGGTCAAACAAGACTAGTCAGTCAGGTAATTAAGCCAGGGGTCAACTATTTAAGTCAAACTCTATAAGGTTACTTAACTAACTATAGGCTAACCTGTCTTAGGATACCTAAGATACCATTCTACAAAGCTAAGGTGTAACCAAATCACATATAAATATATATAGTACAACACCAAACTTAATCTTATAATCAAGCTAAACCATAGTCTAACTCAATCAAGACTCAACTCTAAGTATCCTACTTAACCCCATACATATCTTCACTCTACATAGGGCTATCTATATAACCAAGTCATAAATAATACCCTTATATAGGTCAAAGTCTAGACTCATGGGTCATGGGCCATAGGCTAACTCTATAGCCATAGGCTAGTAACCTAGGTCAATGGTCATAGGGTTCATAGGTTTATACCTACAATAGAATCTATACAAATATATATATAACCTATATATAAAGGGTCACTATGTAATATACCCATAACCCCACATATATATATAAACATATATATACACTAATATATATCTATAACATATATATATATACATACAAAATGTATATGTATATTACCTAATACATATATACAATATATATATAGATATAGAGAGAGGGAAAGAGAGAGAGAGACAGGGAGAGAGAGTGAAGAGAGAAAGGGATGGACAAAACAGTAGGGGGGGTGTCTCAGGTTCCTGAGACAGGAATCCCAGCCCCAAACTCACACACACACAGTCCACATATACATATATATGTATATACCTACACAACTCCCTATGTACGCTACCAAATACCCCCAAAATTCACCCACACTCACACATACATATATACTATATATATATACACTGATAATATACCAATACATATGTAAAACATATCAAAAATAGGTTTGAAATTCAAAATACAAAAACTGGAAACAATTCCAAAACTGGAAAACTGGACTGTTTACTCGAAATTGGGTAAACCCAATTTCACATCCAAAACCGAGCTAAGGCTCGATACTAGTGGTTGGTAATGGTAGCCCCTAGGTTCCTCTAGGTTCCTACTAGCCTGACACATGGCCATGACACGACACGGCGTGTCCACCAACTCCTAAACCCAATCGGGTAAAACACATACACTAACAGACACTACACGTCGTGCACACATGTAGGCGAGTCTAGGACACGACACAAAGCGATACACATCTCGTGATCGTGTCAGTAGGTGAGTCTAGGGTTCGTGCACGTGTCCAGCACCCTGCACTGTGTCCACGTGTCGTGTAGAGGGGACACGACACGCGTATCAGAGAGGGAAATACGTGGTTTCAGACCGCGTCGTGCAGTGATGCACGCGTCTCGTGTACGCGACACAGGACACGACACATCTCGTGCTCGTGTCCTGGGGTTCGCCCTAGGTTCCTCTACACATGTGTCACCCTGACACGTGTCCACGACTCGTGTACATGGGACACGAGACCCGTGTCAGAGCCGTTTTCACGGCTGTTCAGTGCAGTGCACGTCCCTTGCGGGGACGATTCCGTGTCCGACACGACACGAGGTCATCCCAAACTTTGGGGATGACCTGTCAGTCAGTGCCCCGTGCTCTATGCCAATTTTGGCGTGTCCACGTGGCGTGTCCAAGGAGAACTGACACAGTGGTAGCAGGGCACATTTAAGTGTACTGTGCACTGTGTCCAGTGTGTGAAACTGAGAGCTTCGTGTCCAGATTTTGGACACGACACAACCCAATTTGTGCTCAGTGTTTTAGGGTTAGGTTTAGGGTTAGGTAGGCTAGGGTTTTGATCAAAAACATTTGAAAATCAGTGAGTTTACATGTACTGAAACAGTGAGCAAAATCAGTGTATGAAATTGAAATAGGATACGTGTCCAATACGGACACCAAATCGATCCTAGTTTTCACCAAACTTGACCTACAGTTAGGGTAGACCTACATGCATGCATTTATGAAGAAAAATCACTACATTACATAGATAAAATGAAAATACCTCTATGTGCTAGAAATCAAGAAATTCAATGTAGAGGGGGGGGCTTCACTTCAACTTTGTGATGTCCAAAACCTCAAAAACTCCAACTTCTAGTCTCCCCTAGCTCCCTTGGTATGTTAGGGTTCCAATGCAAAAGATTTGAGGTCAATAGGATCACTAATGGTGAAGTTATGGAGGTGTGAAGTTGAGGGAAAAATCATGGTTTTAGTGTAATGAAAATGGGACCTTTTTGTGAAGGGGTGTACATATATAGGGGGGGGGTGTTCTTGGCTGCCATGGGGGGGTAGGGGTAGGCTATAGGGTCCCCTTCCACCTTGCAAAACTTAGTCTCTAAGGCTTTGACTAGGGTTAGATATTCTAGGTTTCTAAAATATCCTAGAAAGTTAAATATCTAGATATTTATCAACCTAGATATTTACACATAAAGTAAATATCTACACTTAGTCTTCTAGGTTAGTGACTAACCCCTAGATTAGGCTAAACTAGCTTAGGGACTAACATAACACTAATCAATAATTAATTAATAATAAAAACACATAATTTCAAATAATTCCAAATAAATCCTAGAAAATTACCAAAATACCCTTTAGGCCAAAAAGCCCTAATTTGATGTTCTAAGCCTATGGCTAAGCTCACATGATCATGGTTAGTCTCTAGGTTAAGGAATAGCTAGGGTTTACACTAGAGTTTATTAGTAAAATCACAAAGTCACAAGTCATGACTTAGGAATTGGTTTAACCTAACTAAAATCACCAGAAAATCATACCATGACTAAAATACCACTAATAAATAATAAAAATAATAAATTTTCAAAAATACCCCAATTTCAGAAAACTGGGTGTTACAAGTCTACCCACCTTAGAAGAATTTCGTCCTCGAAATTAAGATGGTCGTACTCCTCCTAGGTTACACCCCCAGTCAATCAAGGTCAAAAGATAACATGCAATCATAGACCTACTGGTCATGATTCTACAGTCTCAAAAGGGGTAACTATGCTATCTAGCATATCACAAGCATATCCTGACAGGTACTAATAGAATCACACAACAAGATGGGAAAAGAAGGACAGGAAAGACAAACCTGCTAACCCGTCACCTGCAGCGTCGGTCTCCTCGACCGTCATCGCAAAAGCTCCACCCCTCTGGTGCTGAGCTACAGGTGGCCTAGCACCCTCATAAGGAGGTGCAACTGGACAATCTATCATCTTGTGGGCATCAGACCCACAAAATAGACAAACCTTCAGCCTCCTCCTACAAGACTCCCAAATATGCCCTACCTTCTTGCAATACCCACAACTCTGTATCCTCTGATCCTGTCCTCGAGGCTGATGCTGAACTCTAACAGGTGTCTGCTGAATGTGAGGCCTCTTGGCCTGACCTCCACTGCTGCCTGCTCCCTGTGTATCACGGCCCCTCTTGAGCTTCAGCTCAAGATCATCCTCAGCTGCCATCGCTCCTGCCAGAATGTCCTCGAAGGTGGCACTCCTCTCACTCTTGGTCAAGGACTTGACTTCCTTGACCAAGCCCTTTCTGAACCTCCTCGCCTTCGCTGTCTCGCTAAGGCCCTCTACGAATCTGCTCAACCGGCAAAACTCACCGGCGTACTCCTCTACAGTCTGGTTCCCCTGAACTAGGTTCTCGAACTGTGTCTCCAAGGCGCCGACTGCCTGATCTGGGAAAAACTTCCCCTTGAAGAGCTCCTTGAAAGCTCTCCATGCCTGCCCTGGAGTACCTACTCTCGGATCCGTCTGATACCAGGTACGGGCAAGATCCCGCATCTGGCTGGCTGCTGCCTCTACCTGGAGTCCGGCTGGTATCTCCGCCAGTCGAAAGATCTCCTCGATGTGCTCTATCCAGTCATCCGCATAAAGTATCCCCTCAGTACCCAAGAAGTCCCTGGGGTGCATCTTCTTGAACTCCTGGATGCCCGGAATCCTCTGCTGCTGTCCTGCTCCTGCCTGCGGCTGGGCTGCCAGCCTCTCTATCGTCGCTGTAGCCAGCTGATGGACATCCTCAATGCCTCTGGTAAATGCTGTCGTCTGACGCTGCTGCTGGGTCTGATGCGACTCAAGAAACTGCTGAAAATATGAAAACATCTGTGCAGCATCCACATACCCAGATGGCATCTGCTGCTGGTACTCCTGCTGGTACTGCTGCTGTTGCTGATACTCTGGCTGAAAATGAGGCTGACGAAACTGCGGAGGAGGCATATCTGGGGTAGCTGGAATAGTCCTCGGAATAGGTGGAGGAGGACTACCAAAAGTAGATACTCCTACGTGAGCAGACGTAAGGAGTGGTACAGTCCCAGCTGTAGGCTGTACTGGACGAGAATCGGCAGACCTCTCAGAATCTGCCGGCACAGAGCGATGTGACCTAGTCTCCACCATCCTGAAGATAGATCAATAAGGAAGTCAATAACGGTACAAGGATGACAGTATCAAGGATAATGCGAAAATAGATTATACAGATTTGAACAAAAGTCAGTAGATTCAAATCCCTGGAAATTTCCTAGTTGTGATTGAGTATTCTCTCTCTAAGCCTATTATCAAATCCTATCACAGGCTGTAGTGATACTCTAGTTCGAATACCACTACATAAACTCGAGACCTGCATGGGCCACCACTAAAAACGTGTCACGACCCGCACCCTGTATAGGGGCACGAGAAGTGGGTACGTCCAGCCTACGCCGCAGTGTCGGCGGTAGAACGCTGTCCTAGGTTGCTAACTAATCTCATGCAGTGTATATAATGTACTTGCCAAGATCTCAACTCCGAGAGGAAGACAAGTAAAAGATATGATATACTCAATCACAATCTAAGCACGATAAGATAACACAGAAATCTAGATACCAACTAACAACAACAGAAATTTAAACTACTAAAATAATAACAACATGATCTCAAACAAAACTCTAATACAACTCAATATCTCAAGTTTAATACAAACAGGCTCAAAACATGAAAGCTAAGTAAGCCTACTAGCTAAACTCCTGAATCACTCCTGAGAGTCGGAACCAAAGGTAGCTAATCCCTCGCCAGGTCCATGGTAAGTAGGGCATGTGTCGTCAGGAGTATCATCTGTAATATTTTCAACAGGTCCAATCAGGACAGGAACGAGCACATCTCATCTAGAAATCCCAAGTAAATGACAAAGACTATAAAGCAGTTTTTAGACAGTTATACAGATGAGCATGGCAGTTTTATACAGGTAAAGATGTAGAGAAACAGTGAGGGTACAAGGAAAGTAAAGTAACTAACAAGAGAAGAAATCATGGCAAAGAAGACTGTAGTAAACTAGCTGAACTAGAATAACATGGTATAAGTCCAGACAGTATAAAAGGTAATCCCAGTGTGAGTCTAGTCCATATAATCCAATACTAGATGATTCCAGTACAAGATGAGTCCAGTAAAATGAGTCCAGTAAAATGAGTCCAGAAGTGATCCATGATTCCAGGGTAAGTCCAGCCTATACTCTAACAGTGTGTTTTAAAATACTGAGATCGACATGTAAACGGCTAGGGGTAATCAGGCACATCGCACACTCGGCCAAGTGTGGGATGGCTAGCATTCCAGAATAGTTCCAAGGGAGGTGGTTCCAGATTTTAGGTATGTTCACATGTCTACTCAAGTATTTTCCCGCCCACAAATGAATCCATAATCCAACACTACGACCAGTATGAGTCCAGCCAATGATTCCAGAAATGATTCCAGTAGGGTGATGCCAGTAGTGATTCCAGTAGGTGGTTCCAGTAGTGGTTCCAGAAATAGAGGCCAGACATGAATAAATGAGTGTCGCATGTAATGGATCCAGCAATACTAATCGTGTTTGTACAGAGAATCATATATAGCTATCTAGAACTGAAATACAGTAAATGACAAGTAATGAAAGAACTATCAGAGAATGTACTCGCCTGACACTCTGGATGAGTAGTGTAATATCAGATGTCTGTACCAGGGTCACAATGTCCTAAAATAGAGTAACACAGTTATGACATGTCCAAAATGAAGGTAAATGAAATCTTCAATGCAATCTATATGAATTCTAAGCCAATCTAGGTCAAAGTCAAACTTGGTCAACTCTACAGTCAAACTAAGTCAATCAAGTCATATTAGGTCACAGGGAATCAAACTAAGTCAAATAGAGTCAAACAAGGTCAAACAAGTCAAGGTTAGTCAAATCTAGGTTAAAGTCAACTCCTGGTCAACACTCTAATCAAACTAGTCAATTACTAGTCAACATGATCAATCTGGGTCAAGTCTAAGTCAAACTTAGACCAACTAAGGTATTGGTCAAACAAGACTAGTCAGTCAGGTAATTAAGCCAGGGGTCAACTATTTAAGTCAAACTCTATAAGGTTACTTAACTAACTATAGGCTAACCTGTCTTAGGATACCTAAGATACCATTCTACAAAGCTAAGGTGTAACCAAATCACATATAAATATATATAGTACAACACCAAACTTAATCTTATAATCAAGCTAAACCATAGTCTAACTCAATCAAGACTCAACTCTAAGTATCCTACTTAACCCCATACATATCTTCACTCTACATAGGGCTATCTATATAACCAAGTCATAAATAATACCCTTATATAGGTCAAAGTCTAGACTCATGGGTCATGGGCCATAGGCTAACTCTATAGCCATAGGCTAGTAACCTAGGTCAATGGTCATAGGGTTCATAGGTTTATACCTACAATAGAATCTATACAAATATATATATAACCTATATATAAAGGGTCACTATGTAATATACCCATAACCCCACATATATATATAAACATATATATACACTAATATATCTATAACATATATATATATACATACAAAATGTATATGTATATTACCTAATACATATATACAATATATATATAGATATAGAGAGAGGGAAAGAGAGAGAGAGACAGGGAGAGAGAGTGAAGAGAGAAAGGGATGGACAAAACAGTAGGGGGGGGTGTCTCAGGTTCCTGAGACAGGAATCCCAGCCCCAAACTCACACACACACAGTCCACATATACATATATATGTATATACCTACACAACTCCCTATGTACGCTACCAAATACCCCCAAAATTCACCCACACTCACACATACATATATACTATATATATATACACTGATAATATACCAATACATATGTAAAACATATCAAAAATAGGTTTGAAATTCAAATACAAAAACTGGAAACAATTCCAAAACTGGAAAACTGGACTGTTTACTCGAAATTGGGTAAACCCAATTTCACATCCAAAACCGAGCTAAGGCTCGATACTAGTGGTTGGTAATGGTAGCCCCTAGGTTCCTCTAGGTTCCTACTAGCCTGACACATGGCCATGACACGACACGGCGTGTCCACCAACTCCTAAACCCAATCGGGTAAAACACATACACTAACAGACACTACACGTCGTGCACACATGTAGGCGAGTCTAGGACACGACACAAAGCGATACACATCTCGTGATCGTGTCAGTAGGTGAGTCTAGGGTTCGTGCACGTGTCCAGCACCCTGCACTGTGTCCACGTGTCGTGTAGAGGGGACACGACACGCGTATCAGAGAGGGAAATACGTGGTTTCAGACCGCGTCGTGCAGTGATGCACGCGTCTCGTGTACGCGACACAGGACACGACACATCTCGTGCTCGTGTCCTGGGGTTCGCCCTAGGTTCCTCTACACATGTGTCACCCTGACACGTGTCCACGACTCGTGTACATGGGACACGAGACCCGTGTCAGAGCCGTTTTCACGGCTGTTCAGTGCAGTGCACGTCCCTTGCGGGGACGATTCCGTGTCCGACACGACACGAGGTCATCCCAAACTTTGGGGATGACCTGTCAGTCAGTGCCCCGTGCTCTATGCCAATTTTGGCGTGTCCACGTGGCGTGTCCAAGGAGAACTGACACAGTGGTAGCAGGGCACATTTAAGTGTACTGTGCACTGTGTCCAGTGTGTGAAACTGAGAGCTTCGTGTCCAGATTTTGGACACGACACAACCCAATTTGTGCTCAGTGTTTTAGGGTTAGGTTTAGGGTTAGGTAGGCTAGGGTTTTGATCAAAAACATTTGAAAATCAGTGAGTTTACATGTACTGAAACAGTGAGCAAAATCAGTGTATGAAATTGAAATAGGATACGTGTCCAATACGGACACCAAATCGATCCTAGTTTTCACCAAACTTGACCTACAGTTAGGGTAGACCTACATGCATGCATTTATGAAGAAAAATCACTACATTACATAGATAAAAATGAAAATACCTCTATGTGCTAGAAATCAAGAAATTCAATGTAGAGGGGGGGGCTTCACTTCAACTTTGTGATGTCCAAAACCTCAAAAACTCCAACTTCTAGTCTCCCCTAGCTCCCTTGGTATGTTAGGGTTCCAATGCAAAAGATTTGAGGTCAATAGGATCACTAATGGTGAAGTTATGGAGGTGTGAAGTTGAGGGAAAAATCAAGGTTTTAGTGTAATGAAAATGGGACCTTTTTGTGAAGGGGTGTACATATATAGGGGGGGGTGTTCTTGGCTGCCATGGGGGGGTAGGGGTAGGCTATAGGGTCCCCTTCCACCTTGCAAAACTTAGTCTCTAAGGCTTTGACTAGGGTTAGATATTCTAGGTTTCTAAAATATCCTAGAAAGTTAAATATCTAGATATTTATCAACCTAGATATTTACACATAAAGTAAATATCTACACTTAGTCTTCTAGGTTAGTGACTAACCCCTAGATTAGGCTAAACTAGCTTAGGGACTAACATAACACTAATCAATAATTAATTAATAATAAAAACACATAATTTCAAATAATTCCAAATAAATCCTAGAAAATTACCAAAATACCCTTTAGGCCAAAAAGCCCTAATTTGATGTTCTAAGCCTATGGCTAAGCTCACATGATCATGGTTAGTCTCTAGGTTAAGGAATAGCTAGGGTTTACACTAGAGTTTATTAGTAAAATCACAAAGTCACAAGTCATGACTTAGGAATTGGTTTAACCTAACTAAAATCACCAGAAAATCATACCATGACTAAAATACCACTAATAAATAATAAAAATAATAAATTTTCAAAAATACCCCAATTTCAGAAAACTGGGTGTTACATCTCCGCCGCGCTGTTTTCCCCGCGGCCGGCGCATCTCCGCCGCGTGCGCAGGCGCCTCCCAGCAGGCGCTGCTGGTGGCCTGGGCTGGCACCACCGGAATCGATGACTCCCGAACCGCCGCGCGTCCCCTCTCTCTTCCGCCGCCCGCAGCGCCGTCCTCCGAACCGCCGGGCGCCAACCCTTCTTCCCGCTGCTCGCCGTCCCTCTCCGCCGACCGAGCACGCCCCAGATCCGCTTTGGCCTCCGCGTCCTCGGCCCAGCGCGGCCGAGCTCCGTCCAAATTATTTTTCTTAGGAAAACCCCTTTCCTCTCTCGCTCACCCCATTTCGATTTTTGTTCCGAGTTCCCTTCGTGTCCTCCAAGTGTTAGGAGAGAGTCCCCTGGGTGCTTTTTAGGTGTGTGTTTTATTAATTAGTGTGTTTTTGTTTTGATAAACCACACATTTATTAATTATGTATACAAAAATACTTTATAAGTATTATTTATTTATTTGAAATTTATTATTATTGTTATTATTATTATTACTATTATCATTATTATTATTATCAATATTTATTATTATTATTATTATAAAAAGTATTATTTTTACAGTATAAAAACTTGGGATTATTATTAGTTATTATTATTGATAATTGTTTTTTGTCTTTTCATGGTTATCGTTAGATATAAAAATCTTTCCAAAATTTTCTTGTAAAAAAAAAAATCTATACAGTTATATATAACTAGTAAATTTGTCTTGGCCTATAATTTCAAAATACAGTTTTATTTTAACACCTAAATAATTATCTAGATTATTTATATTTACCTAAAATATTTTCGAACTGATAAAATATATATACTTTTCCAAATAATAAAACAAATTTCTAGATATTTTTCCAAACAATTATCCAAATTAACTTTTTAATAATAAAATATTGTTTTCTACCTATAAATCCTATTTTTACACACCCCATGTTTTTTGGCCTAAAACAATTTTTATTTATAAGTAAGTATCTATCTAAAAATATTTTAACTACTAGCATATTTTTCTCTTCTCTTTCAAGTATTATAAAATATTTTCTAATATATATATAACCAAATTTCCTTCGATTATCCTCATGTCCATGACCAAGCCATTAATTATACTTCATTCGTCAATTCTGTCCTTCCTTCTGTCCACCCTAACTAATTTGACCGTCATGGACCCAATGGAACTGTCCGTACCACCATCAGAGCTCACCTTGTTTAGCTGTTGCACCGAAGTCGCAGTTCATGCCCTTGATCATTGCAGTACACCTGGCGTCCTACCAGACAAGACACTTTGCCTTTACTGTTTAATTTCTTGCTCAATATCATGCATATTTTTTTACTTATTCTAGAAAATATAAATTATACTTGCAAATTATTATATTTTAGTTGCATTTGGCCTAGAGTTAAGGGACTACCTTTGTTTGTGTCGCATTCATTGGCCCTGACACTTGTGTATCACGAGTCACGAGTCTCATATAGATCTCGGACGTACGTATCGACTGGCCATCGGTGCGCACATGCCGTGCGATAGGCAATAACTGCTAAATAGTTATGGTTGTCTAGAAGACTTAGTGACTTAGCAGTTATTAGGAATGTCGTGATGTGGATTCAGTATGTGTAATGCATGGAAAGGGTTAAGACAGTTATTAGGCGCAGGGACTTTCACACCTTTACTTTTCTCTAGATGCCATTTGTGACTCAATCGAGAGCTAGTGGTCGTGCATTTATTTACTTTTCTCTAGATGCCACTAGTGCCTCGGTTGAAACACAAATGTGTCGTGCATTTACTTTCCTCTAGCTGCCGTTAGTGAATCACCCAAGGGCTAGTGGTCATGCATTTATTTTTCTCTTGATGCCTCTTAGCTCTCACTCGAGTGCTAATGGGCCGTGCATTTACTTTTCTCTAGACGCCACTAGTGCCTTGGTTGAAATGCTAACGTGCCGTGTTTCTAGCTTCGGAAGCCCTTGTGTGGAACGTTGTCTTCAAATTGCATTTTCACCTAGAATGGTTAAGGACCTTTATTTGTGTAGTCACATATACTTTTCTGTTGAGCTAACTTTATTCAGTTTATGGCATGATATTATGTGTCTTGTTACGTCCCTCTGAGGACCTGATTATCTCGCCAGGTGTGTGCTATTATCTTTCGCAGGTATTCTAGCTCTAGCCGTGATCATTGCTATTTCTTCGAGGATGATTGCATTTGGATCGTCTTCGCCTCGCTCGCCACTCATTTTATTTTCTATGTACTTTTCCTTATTTGGTTGGTAGTGGATTTGTCTCCGCCCAACATATTGTATCAAGACAATTCATTATCTTTATATGATGTCTTTTATTCATTTATTTTGTGTGGATGAGATTAATTATGGTTCTACTGCATTTTAGAGCTTATGTATGCATACGAGGTTACCATATATTGGAGTGTACTTCGTATAAATACAGCTGGCATGTCTACGTTCCTAGTCCTACGTATTTTAGGACTGGAGCGTTACAATAGAGGACAAGGTCATCGAAGTCTGAGCACGAGCATACAAGGATGGAGAATCAGGTCACAATTAAATTTAATTCAATTGAGTACGACCCAAGAAATTAGTATGATGAGAAAAGATGATCAAAGTCGATTGGTCGTGATTAAGGGAGCTAGGATTCAATGATATGGAAAACTTTTAAAGGGTGATTCAAAGATATGGAATAAGTCAAATTTCTCCTTTTAAAGGGAAAACAAGAGAAAAGATTTCATAGAAAAGTCAAGTTAATCATCTCCCTCTGATACTATCAAGTTTATCATTTGTCAATCATATTTTTATCTCATAAGTCCCAATATAAAAATCAACCTTTATATGACTACCATCAAAATTATATCCTTCCGTCATAAAGATTTGACCTTGCCATGATCACCATAGGCTAAATTTCTAAGTTCATAAATATTATTCATGAAGCATACCCTTCTTACTAGGAATCAAAACTGACCACTTAATCATCATAAATCTAAATTCTTCCACCTTGTCCTAAATTGGATCCGAAGCCTCTAAATCAAGTTTTATGTAATCCTTGAACTTATTCAATTTACTCTCCTTATATTATTTAAATCTAAATCCACTAGGCCTTACAAAACTTATTCTTCATTGTAAATTCAACCTTCATATTTCCGTCAACGTACACCTTCAATATTATTCAACTAAAATTTAAAATTTTCACAAAATCTCTATATTTATATAACTCAAAATCCTTGCGTTCTTTCTATTTCTAGCCATTTCTTACAATATCTTATTCAATTTTGTATCATCATTGCATATAGTTAAAATTTCTTCTCTATTACTAAATTCCTAAATTTAACATCATAACCTTAAAGTGTAACGTCTCAAGAATCAATAACCAAAATTTATCCAAGTTCTCGAAACTAAGTTGACCTCGAATATCCTCATCAGTTATGAAATACATCTATGAATTATTCATACCCAGAAGATTTCTCTAAGTATGATTGTTCCTAAATTGACAATATAACTCTCTTGATTTCATCCGCAAATTCAGTCGCATCTTTATCCCAAACCTATATCAAGGTACATCATATTATACCCCTAGCAAGATTATCACAAGATAACAAATCAAGTCTTTTCCGAGTTAGATGATTTACGTTACTTCCTCGACCTTACGAAGGTAAAAAGATATGAAGATTCAAGGGTTTCAAAGTATAGCTGACATAATTAGATACGAGACAGGTAATTGATGTAATCAGGACATGATTTTGTTATTTTTAAAAAAAAAAGGTAATACAAGAAATAATGGCAAGAAAGAAATAATAATAAAATATGTTCTTCATCAACTGTTAAAAAAAATGAATCCATCTAAGATAAAATCTGATACCATACACGTCTTCCTGAAATCATGTTGTTAGAATTTTGCCACGCTAGTAAGCATAGCTGTAATAAACAATAGAGTCCATAATGAAGGTATACACCCTATAGTCATGTTATCTAGAATTCTTGCCACGTCACCCGTTATGGCCACAAGAAAAATCTAGATTTCATAACTAGGATAAGTATATCTAAATCAGGCTCTACGTCCTTGTCATGCTAGCAAATATGACTGCGATAAATTCTAAACTCCATAAATAAAGTAGACTTTTACCTTTCTCACTATCCTTATCAATCATGTTATCAGGTTAAACCTTAATTCCAAAAGATGTATATATATATATATATATATATATATATATATATATATATATATATATATATATATATAAACTTAAATACGAACTCAAATTCAACAACTAACATCAAGATACAAAATTCAACAATGATCCATCAAAAATCAAATTCAATAACAGGAAGTAAGGGTGAATCAAATCCAGGAAAAAAAGGATATTTTAAATCGAAGTTAAAATAAGATTCTCAAGGGTCGTCCCAGGAATCTCTCAAGAAAATCTAGCAGTGATTGATTATCCTTTCATTCTAACACCTATTCCTTATCTCTAATCGCAGGTGCACAACAGTACAACTAATCGTCGTACAACCAAAACTTCGCACAAATGCGAATCTCGACCTGCATGGACCACCACTAAAAACGTGTCAAACCCGCACCTAGTGTAGGGCACGAGAAGTGGGTACGTCCAGCCTACGCCGCAGTGTCGACGGTAGAACGCTGTTCTAGGTCACAATTAAATTTAAATACAATATGATATACTCTCCGTACGGAGGACAATCACAGCAGGATACAACTCGATCTCCAAAACTAGAAGTAGCACAATAAGATAACTATGAATCCACAAGAGAAGTACAACAGAGAGAAATAAATCTCGGTGTTATCAACACCAACTCAAACAAGCATAAAATAAATACAACTCAAGACAATTGAAAATAAAATAAGAAAAACTCTTGCCATCTACTCCAACCTCTACTATATCTCCTCTAGGCTAGCAGGTAACCTCCAAGCTATCTGTAAAATTTTCAACAGGTCAAGTCAAGACAGAGCGAGCATAATACATCTCACGTAAATCATAACAGGTTAGAAAATATAAACATGCTAGAGAGTAAGATACATGAAACTGAAAGAACAACATGGTATAAAAGAGAGAACTGTAAGTAAATCGCTACTATAAATAGAGAACTATCAGTGACTAGTGAATCATAGTACAAAATAAACATGTGAACAACTGGAGGTGATTCATGGCTATACTAAAGAGTTGATTCATGACTACACTACTTTGGAATCATTCACATGTTTAGTTCTACTCCCTCATTTCTCCAATCAATACACAAGAATCCATTCAAGTTACGTTAAGATTCATGACTACGCTACTGACTCATAATGAGTGATTCATGAATAGATTCGTGAAGGCTCTGTGATTCATGAGAGTACATGAGTCACAAGCAGATTCATGATAGATTCATTATAGTAGAAGCATGAGATACATGATGTAAGTGAAACACACAAGACACGAGTATCCGATACTCCCAAGAGGGATAACATCTCATGAAGGGATCCATATAGTACCAATCCGTGTTACCAACGTGACAGCATCAAGTAAAGTAATCTAGAGCAAGAATATAATCCTAAGCAAGTTAAGAAATAATCAGAGAATGTACTCGCCTGATACCCTGTACCACTGATATGAAAAGATGGCCAACTGGAGTCACAGAGTCCTAGTTAGAGCAACACAGGTTATAAAGAGTTCAATTTATATGGTAATTGAAATTATAATGCAATCTACATTAGTCTAAGTCAATCTAGGTCAAAGTCAACTCTGGTCAAACTACCTAGGGTTAGGTCAACAATGGTCAACTAGTCTAGGTTAGTCAATTCTAGGTCTAAACAAACTGAGTCTATGAAATTAAGTATCCAAGATAGCTACTAACTCATAGCCTAAGTCACTTGCTAAACCAAGCACAAAACTAAACCATAAGCTAACAAGACATATAAACTTAGTCATATAATGTATATATATTATTCACATTCACATATTCATATACATAGATATATATATATATATATATATATATATATATATATATAGAAAGAGAGAGAGAAGGAGAAGTAAAAGAGTAAGTGAGTGTGTGTGTGTGTGTGTGTGTGTGTGTGTGTGTGTGTGTGTGTGTGTGTTAAAGGATATGTGTTAATGTTCTCAGATTTAGTGATAGGTAGGTGTATGTGACATGGGATATATGGTGTCAAAGGATGTATGAATGCATGTGTGTAAAAGGTTATATGTTAACTCAGTTTATAGAAATACATACATACATATTTACATTGCATACATGAATAGATACATATCATGTATACATACATACATTGCATACGTGCCTACATACATATCTTATATGCATACTTGCATTCATTCATGCACCTATACATACATACATAGATGCATACATACATATCATGTATACATACATACATTGCATACATGCCAACAAACATATCATATATGCATACTCTATAATATATTACATTCATTTCTGCATACTTGCATTCATATAATATATGCATACAAACTCATATATTTAACTCAAAATATATGTGAATACATACATTACATTACTTAACACATATATATATATATCATTTATTCATATCCCATATACATGCATACTTCAGTTCATGCATTATATCCAATCACATATCGTTAAGTTGCATACATATACTTATTTTCATTACATACATGTCATTCATGCATATTACATTCTTAAATGCATCTATACATTATATACATTATATACATTGTATACAACATGTAAAAATAGAAGAAAAAAAAGGGGGAAAACTAAAATCGAAAGGGAAAAGAAGAAAAAATATAACGAAAAGGAAAAACAGTGGACATATACGTGCTTGCATCATATATTCTACATTACCATACATGCTATCATTATATATTGCATTACATTATGTATATATTATGCATTCATATCTATCATTACATGTATACCTTGCATTCATATCTAGCATTAATTATATACTTTCATGCATACATTGTATATCATTCTTTCGTTCATGCATTTATGCATTACGTACATACATTACATTGATTGCATTCCTACATGCTTGCATTCAACCATATATATACATTAATGTAAAGAGGATACATATCATATATATATATTATTTCATTCATCTAATATATTATGCATTACATACTCTACATTTATTTAATATCCATACTACATAGGCTCATAGGTTACACAAAATGCCTATGTCATATAGTCACTCTTCTACTTAAAACCAATACTGTACCAATTGGGCCTTCACTAAATTCTAAGATTAATGTCGTAGCCTTTCGTGTTAGCTTTTCGAAACTTCAAACGGATCACATTTTTGTGTCCGGAAGCTCCCGAAATTGCGAAAACACCGAAATACGTTTGTCATTCGGACAGCTGACACTCAAATAATTTTACAAAAAGTTTCAGAACGATTTTGGCTTATTAAAGTATATATTTGGAAATCTAACTTCGATACGGTTTT
This sequence comes from Iris pallida, assembly GCA_029216955.1. NCBI lineage: Eukaryota > Viridiplantae > Streptophyta > Magnoliopsida > Asparagales > Iridaceae > Iris > Iris pallida. The sequence continues at coordinate 4,064,647 of JANAVB010036017.1, read as the reverse complement.
TTCCAAAAAAAAAGGAAGATTAACGAAGTTCTAAGCTAAAATTTATGATATTTCTTAGTTGTTTTGGTTAATAAAAACGTGAATGATTAATATGACGAATTTGAGTTGTTTTGGACAAAAAAAAACACATATAGGCCAAGATACTTGGATATCAACATAGGTATCCAAATGAAACTCATTCTAACCATCCTAACTAAGATCAATCAACTCTCTAACCATTCTAAAACTGAATTTAAATATCTATTTAAACTATTATCATACATACATATACATGGGGTATCCTAATTTGGAATCTATCAAGTAGGACACAAGACACATATCTAAAATCCTCAAGAGAGCTCCAAATGGTCTCAAACACTACACCAAAACATACAATTTGTAACAGTTTTTTTTTATAATTAGTAACGGTTATTACCATTATAAAATAGTTACTGTTATATCCGTTACAATTGCTAAATAATCGTTACTAAAAATCAAAAATTATATATTATTATTTTTATTATATATATATATGTTTTTTTATTATACTCACACTAATAACCGTTAGAAGAGATTTTCTTTTCTGTCACATATGTATCACATGCAAAACATGTGACATGAAGAGTGTGCAAAGCCTCATTTTTCTCGATCCCTCTCATTTCCCTCTGAAAATTTCAACTTTCCCTATGAGTTTTCGATCGTTTCCCTCCCAGCCAATAAAAAGATCGGTTGCTTCTCCCTCGACCAAAAGGATCGGCAGCTACTTCTCCCTCCCAACCAAAAGGATCGCCTCACCTCTCAGCGCGCTTCCACCTCTGCCCGCAGCCTCTACTGGTGAAAAGGATCGCCTTCCCTCGACTCCCTGGACATCTCATCCGAGACCCTCTCTTTTCCCTCTCTCTCGACTGCCATTGGTACATCTTCTTCTTTCCCTCTCTCTCTCTCGGCTGCCATAGGTACATCTTCTTCTTTTCCTCTAAAGTTTTTTTTTAATTTTTAATTTTGGTTTGAACAGGGGAATCCTCCATCACATTCGGCCTGGTACTTCCCTCAGTTGGTTTGAACCGATTTTAGGGTTTTTTTCTTTCTTTCTTTAGCTCTAAAGATGGTTTAGGGCTTTGTTGGTTTTAGGGCTATTGCTAAAGTGAATGACTGCTGCCACTACTAGAGGTCTTAGGGTTTTAGGGCTTTGTTGATTTTAGGGCTATTGCTGATTTAGGAGTTTTCATCAGGTACTTCCATCTAATTTGTTAAACTGTAATTTTGGGCTATTGTTAAACACCTGTTTAATAATAATTGTTCTTAGTTGTGGGGTTTAAAGTAATTTTTTATCACTGTAAGTAGTATCTGCTTCATAAAGTGTACACCTGATTTATACACTTGATTTATAGACCTGCTTAATATATGTTGTAGATGTAGAAATCTGATTTATACACCTGTGGTAGAAGAATCTCCTGATCCAATTTATACAAGTCCTGAATGTATATTGTTGTAGATGTAGAAAGCTATAAACTGATATACGAGTCTAGGCATAAGGGAAAACTTACAAAGGAAGTTTGCTATAGGGAATGTGATAATCTTTTAGTGACATTATCAGCTGAAGGGACAAATGAAATTCCTACTTTTCAAACAATCTTTTAGAATAGTGACCTTTAGAATTTTTATCCCTTTCTAGGACTTTTGGGGGTCTCTTTTTCAGTCAATTCAGAGTTTCTGTGCATTTTAGGGATTATTCTCTTTTATTTGTGAAATTTTTGGTATTTGTCTATCATAAAGTTCATATTCTTATACCTATCTTCACTATATTTCCTAGATGACATTTGTGTCACCTCTCTATATTCCTAGATGACGACGTGTTGTATATCAGTTTTTACTTGGAATAAACTTGTAAAGCAAACTCACACTGTCCCAAAATTATTCACTAAATGTTTTGAGGCAATTTGTATGTTTGCAGATTTAAGTTGTTCCAATTACTCGGCCGTGAATGTAATGTTTCTTTTGTTCCTTCAAAGGGAATGATTGGAACAGATAAATCCTAATACTCCTTTTGTTTTCATAATTTTGGTCTTGTCCCCTCTTTTATTTCAAGAATCATGTCGGTCTCCCCAACTATATGTTCATCTTCCATGACGACCAACATACTTCATGGTATCTTTTTAAATATTTGATTTATATGCAATAGAAACACCATAGCTGGACATTATCTACTACATTACTAATGCTTAAGTGATGCACAACTGCTCTTAACACTGGCTGCAGGCTCACTTTTCTTCTGAGATCAGCGTCTTTTGGATCTTAAAATAAATGTGATCCAGCAAATACATTTGTATTACAATGAATTTCAGTTTTACTCTTGGTCTTCATGGCATAACTTTGATTTTTAATGTTATCCATCAACTGTATTAAAAGAAAGCAACTCTTATTTTGATGTTCCAATCATAAATCCTGCTTCATCTTCTTTTCGTTATTATTGTTTTTCTGAGAAGAGATTACTTTTATCTTCATATACTGTACCGCGGTTAAGTAGTGTAACTTGTTAATACTCTTGCATATGATTTTGCGCCTGTCTTCGACGCCATCTCCACTCCTCCTCCCGACTCCTTCCTTCTTTCGACTTCCTCCATTGATTTTAGGTATTTTAAAAAAATGTATGTAAGTTTTTTTTTAGTTTTAAATCTTTTTAAACTTTCTTTTTAAATGCATCAATTTAGGGCTTGGAATGGGATGCAAGAAAACTGCTACAGTACATATGATTATATCTATATAGTGTCATTTGTTCTTGATGATATTGTTCAAGAAAATTTAGCGCTTGGATCTATCATTTTTTATCTAATGATATTAAATTGAACTTTTAACTTACAGAGCTTTGTGTAATGTGTTTTCTTCATGGATTTCGCAATATGTTCTTATAAGGTATCAGATCTTTTGTAATTCCAACAGGTACCTATTCCTTTTTATTTTTGATAATGTGATACATCACTCTCTTTATATCCTTTCGAATTTGATTTTGAAACCCTCCTAACTAACATGGGTTTTGCAAAACAACACCTTGGTTCTGAAACCACCCCCCAACTACAACTCTCTAAAGTCTGTCAAATTATTCACTTATGGATATCCACCAAACAATTAATCATGACCTTCTGTAACAAACATTGTGACTGACACTGTATGGTTATGATAATTAAAGACCCATGTCATTTTTTTTAGCAAGATGATTAGGACATGGAGCAAGAATGTGAGAACCCCAAAAAAAATCTTAATCAATTTTGGGTGAATTTAGATGGTTTACTGAGATGGGCATATGTTCATTTCTCATGGTTTCAGGAGCTTGAAGTGAATCTCGTCATTACAGACTACTGCATGCCTGGAATGACCGAATATGATCTCCTCATGAAGATCAAGGTATTTATTTGGCTTGAAAATTTTGATTTATGTATGTAATATGTTGATGGTCTTTATTTGGAAATGAATTGATTGGGGTTTTTTTTATTCTTGTGATTAAATCGGGGGTCATCATCCTTGAATGATATCCCAGGAAGAATACAGTAAGTTCGAATATACCCGTTCTTTTTGGTATTGATTGTTACAAAATTCACTGAATCTTCATCTTTTTGAAAGCTCAGAAAGCTTGTGCGTTTGGCTTGATTTTTAGTACTATTTAAGTTTGCCTTGTGAAGCATCTTTTTGTTCATTCTTGCAGGCCACATTCGACTCTCACCAGGTCCCGTTTTATTGACACCAGACAGGTCCCTGTCCCTGGAGTAGATGCACGACCAGGATGAGATATCCCCATCGAAGAAATGATAGAGACTGGGATCTCCTCGATCAATCCTTTATGTAAAAAAAAAGAAAAAGAAAAAAATGTTGCTGAGAGAAGAACCGGTTCTTGGAAGATATGGTTTGCTGGCTCTGATGCTTGCTTAGTTGGTTATACCTGGTGTTGCAGATGGAAACCTGGTTCTCGGAATTCACTCAGGTATGGTTCAAAAACTCTTCACAAGTGGTGCAGGTTTTCACTAAGGCACAGGTAGGTTCCTGGAAGAGCATTATGTTATGGTCTATAATTTACCGAACTTGTTGGTGTGAGCTAGTAACATGAAGAAGCTTGTATATGTAAGAACAATGAGTTTACTACATCATTGATTAGTTAAACTTCCTATAATTTACTAATGCAATATTGTATATTACTTTGCATGATAGTTCTACTACTGATATCACTGCAGCAGTTAATATGGAATCTTATTTAATTTGGTTTGTTGAAATTATGAATATCATTTTGTCTTTTGACCCTCTTTGTCTATACATATATGTAGTCTATAATCTTTGGTAGCTACTACAATTCACAAAGTTCCCTACAGAAGAGGTGAAAGAAAAAGAATCCACGGAGAGAATTAATTTACCAATCGCGAAATCTCCACAGAAAGAATTCCCTCTGCTGGCATTCTCTCACCATTCAACTTCTCCAGTTGGTATATAACTTCAACATTGACTACTATAAAAGCTATGGCATATCAATATCATATGATCCCCTCCCCCTTTATTTCCCTGTTGTTCAGGAATAAATGGATATTAACTTCGTCAAAATAAATGGATTTTTGAGTATTCCATGGTTCCTTACTACTCTTCTCTGATCATACCAACATGGCCAAACATGTATATACATATAATAGTAATAACTTAAAGTAATAATAGATACACTGTGTTGATACGATGGTGTTTAGTTGATTATATTGATCTTGAGCTTCCTTTATGCAGTATGGAGGGCTTCGGAGGAAGGTCGGTGGTACATATAGAGGTAAATTCATAGAGAATATGATACACTTTATTTTTATCGTTATTTGTGAGACTCTCATGTGAATCCTGTACTTTACCCTACTGTTATTTGTGTCTCTTATGTGACTCTTGTACTTTTACCCTATGTCTCTTTTATCAGAATGTCTAGTATTAGGCATGACTCAACTCAAAAAAAAAAATCTTTGGTTGAGGCTTTCACTGCAAGTTGAATTTTGGAAATAATTATTTGAACCAGATGGTATCCAGCCGTATCCAGACCATATCCTTGTCCAGGACAAACTGGACAGGGGCACTGATGCCTATTTGGCATGTTCATTCAATATATAGGTAACTAAATATCAGACTAGCAAGCTACATAAATAATTTACAGTGAAGAGTAAGAAAGGAGTGAACCCAACAAACTGGCAGAACAGACAGTAGGAAACGAATAGAGAAACACTCCAATTTTTTTTGATTTACTCAAGGTAATACCACATACCATGGTAATAATTTGCATAGATTAATCACTCGTTTCTCTAAAGTTGATGCCAAGTTTACTATTCTTATTTCATTGCATGAATTACAAATAAGTATATTGATAACCGAGAGTAGGAAATGAATAGAGAAACACTCCAGAAACATTGCCATGTCTGTATCATTTTTTTTTCATATTCATATCTATGCAGTATATAGACTTTACCTTTAATTGACAGCATAAGTATCTGAATATGAAGTCAGATACTTAATAAGTCACAGTGATGCATATGATGCATTTTGATAGACTGATCCTCTCATAACTAAACTTGGTTTTTGTGTACTTAATTAGTTTCGAACTGTGGATGTTGTCATGCTAACATTTCTCTTTTTTCAATTTAGTGGCTAATGATGTGATTACCATACCTATAGAAGCTAAAAGAAAGCATATTTAAGACCTTTGACAATTCTAATATGCCTTTCTGTTGACTACTTTTAGAGCATTTTTGGTTGCTATGTCTCCCATATTAATTTTTAGACTCATATCTTATTACAAGAATAGTCTGCTATCGAAGGAAGAAACGTAAGTATACATAGCCTCAAGATTTGGTTTTTCTGTCAAAGACTTCTTTGAGCTTTGTCTAAGCCAGAATTTTATTTGGACAACAAGCAAGGAATTTTCTATCATAAACTTTCAGACTATAGACTTTCTCTTCGTACTAATTTTGTTGAGCTTGTAAACAGAAACATCATGTTTTGTTAGGTTTATTTTGTAGTATTTTTTCAGCTATTTATGTTCAATGTGATTGTTTTTATATTACAAATAGTAGTAATTTACTGGGGATTTATAGGACTTGATCATAGGAAGAGTCTGCTATCGAAGCAAACACTGGAAAGATTTAAAGGAAGAAGAAGAGGAAGAGGAACACAGACGGAAGAAGATGAGATGGATAATGTGCTTGTGCACATGCCTGTTGTTGTATGTATTGTGTAACATTTATAATAGTAAGAAATGTAGTATCTATTCAGACCCATTACTTGTTGCCTGACTTAATTGGAAATGTAATATTCATAAAATTTAAATGTTGAATTTTGAGCTTATATATACATTTATTGGAAATGTAAACTTACTTTTTATTGAAGTAAAATATTATTGTTGAACTTGTATATTATTGAACTTGTACAACTTATACTGTAATTGGAGTGTGCTTTAATCACCTGTCGAATACAGGTACATGGCAAAATATTAAAAATATTTTTTTTAATGTAAAGGATTTTTGTAACAGTTATAACTGTTACAAAAGTGCAAAATAGTAACAGAAGAGGGCATTTTTGTAATGGTTATTACCGTTACGAAAATAATTTTTGTCACGGTTATTATCGTGATGAAAATCGTCACAAATATATTTTCGTAACGGTTATAACCGTGACAAAAACCGTGACAAAAATTAGTCACGGCTAATTCGTCACGGTTATTACCGTGACAAAAATTATTTGTCACGGTAATAACCGTTAGCAATAGTCTATTTTGGTGTAGTGAAATTTGAATCTAAATAGGGTACATGCATGGGGCCCGATCCTATGGATTCAAAACTAACAAATATGCATAGAAATCAATTTAGAGGATTTGTTTTACCGATTGGGAGTGGAATCCCAATGATACTCCCAAGGACACGGCTCCGACACGAAGATCTTACAAAAAGGACACTCCTCCCTGTACTTTGCTCCAAATCTTTGCTAGCACCCTCCCTTGGTAGTATGAGAATGATGGATGAAGTTTTGGTAGAGATGTAAGGATTTGGAGATCAAATCAAAGAGGGAAGCTCTCTAATTTGGGGAAGAACACTTTGTGAAGGAAAAGAGGCAAGATGGAATGAAATAAAAGGAAGGAGCTAACCTAGCTAGAGTGGCTACCATTAAACCTATTTGGACCTTGGGGGAAAGCCCAATAAAGCCCAAAGTTCTCTTGGTTAATTTTAAGTTAGGTTCAAATTTGGGATCAAAAGGGTTAAATTTAAGCCTCTAACTTAACCAATCTAACAAGTGGGATTAGTCTAAACTCACTAACTTAATTAGTGGGGTCTGTGGGCCATAACTAACTAATCTTGGGATCCCGTCTACAGTCTAAGCTACCCGGGTCACTAACACAAGTCGAAACGAAACGAAACTCAAACCAACTAAAACAATCCCGTAAAATCAATATTAAAATATAAAAATTTCCAAAATATAAAAATGACTAAAATCATAATACATCAATTTTAATATTATTAAAATAATCTAAAATTTAACAATTAATCAAAATTCTAATTAATTCAAAAGTCACATAATGACCAAAATACCCTTAGCCTAAAAAGTTTTAAATAGTCATTCTAATTACATGGTTAGGTCCCCATGGTCATGGTTAGTCTCTAGGCTCAACAGTTCTAGGGTTCACTAGCTAACACAGCAAAATTATAATTCATCAATTTTAAATAGTATTAAATTAATTAAAAAATTCATAAATCATAAATCCTATTATTAAATAATAAACTTTTACAAAAGTTCAAAATTACCCTCATTTTAGAAAAGTGGGTGTTACATCAGAAGGGTATCAGGAGTTGACAGAAAAATAGATAGGAGAGATGGACGCGAAGCCTGTGCGCATGTGAACCTGAACGACACCAACTATTTTATTGGCGGAGCAAGATGAAAGATTTGATGTTTGTTAAGAAGCTGCATCTTCCCATATTTGCTTCCGAGCGACCAGTTGATAAATTCGAGGAGGACTGAAAATTCGAGCACATACAGGTGTGCGGATATATCAAGCAGTTCATTAACGGGAACGTGTACAACCACGTTGCCAATATTGAGCACGTGAAGATGTTATGGGATAAGATGGAATCTTTATATGCGAAGAAGACCAGGGTAAACAAGTTGTTCCTGATCCGGACGATGATGGATCTACGGTACAAAGATGGGGCATCTATTACGGATCACTTGAGTGATTTCCAAGGCATGGATGACCAGCTATCTTCGATGGGAGTCGAGTTCGATGACGAGGTTCAGGGACTATAGCTGTTGTACACATTGCTAGACTCGTGGGAGACCGTACGAGTATCTATGATCGGTTCTGCTCTGCTCCAGAAGGCATGGTCAGTCTGGAGTTTGCCAAGAGCGGGGTGCTGAATGAAGAGATGTGGAGACATTCTCTGGATACTTCATCCACATCCCACCACTCAGGGGCGTTAGTTTCAGAGAACCACAGAAGGGGCAAAAGCAGGGGTCCAGGTGTAACTATTGTGGCAAGAAGGGCACATCAAGCAAAATTGTTTCGCTTGAAAGAGATAGAAGAAGGACGATAAGGTGAAGCAAGATGAGAACACTACAGCGACGGCCTCGATACATGGAGGCAATGTAATCATCGTAGGTGATGAGGTTATCATGAACCTCACCTGCAATGACAATTCTTGGCTGGTGGACTCAGGGCTTCAATGCACGTATCTCATAACAGGGTACTATTTGCCACTTATACGACAGGCGACTGTGGAGTGTTGAAGATGGGAAACGGAGATGTGTCGAAGACGGTTGCTATTGGAGATGTGCATTTGAGGACGACGACAGGTACAGTTTTTGTTCTCAAGGATGTTCGTCATGTCCCTGATATCCATTTTAACCTGGTGTCGGTTGGAAGGTTGGATGACGAGGGATTCTTCGGTCTCTTCGAAAATGGTCAGTTGAAGCTTTCCAAAGGTTCGATGGTAATTGCCAGAGGAAGCAAGAAGTTCGGTCTCTACTATATGGAGGGAAGAGCACAGGGGCACTGGATGAACGCAGTTTCTGACGTCTCTGCCGAGTTGTGGCACAGGCAGCTTGGCCATATCAACGAGAAGGGGATGAGCTACTTGGTGAACATGAAGGTGATTCCAGGCTCAAGTTTATAAAATTGGAGAAGTGCACGCACACACTGGAGGACCCTAATTTTTGGGAATTATTTTTTTAGTATTTCTAATTATTAGGTTATATTGTATATTTAATTATGATTATATATGTACTGTTCTGTGTCTTGATTTTTGGAGCACAAGACATGCCCATCTCTTGAAACATCCTTCACGAGTTTTGTAGTAGACAGGATGACCTTCAACTTGATATATTATGTTCCATCCAAACTTGTTTCCTAGCATTCTTTTAACTTTGCACAACTTCGGGTCAAATTTAGGCAATTAGATTATTTACCATAATTCCAGACCTAACTTCCCACGTGAATTCGGAACTCGACATAAATCAAAACTATTCGACCCAATTATGGTTTTGACTCATCTTGAGCCTACGACGCACATGCTAAGAGTAGGCCACTCAATCGAGTCTCCATGTGCTATTTAAATACGAATGGCACAAGAGACTTATTGGTTGACTCTTAGAGTTTGATTAAATTAGAAAAAATTTGGACCCTAACCTAGCCAACCCTACCTGGTAGTAAGCCAGTTAGGTTACCATGACAGTATAATTATTATGGACTTATTTTGGATGTTATACAGTCAATTAGATTTAAATACAATTAATGTATATGATATTTTATAATAGTCTAATATTATATATATATATATGGCCTTAGTTATGGTTAAGTTTGAGATACATATCGACTAGGAATTTTAGCACAAATAGTATAGTCGTGTACTTTGACTAGTCTATTACCCATGGTAGGGAAGACCGAGCCATAGGTGTGTTCTAACTAGGAAAATCAGGCCAAGTTGCGACTTAACCTCCACCGATGATTTATTTATTTAATTATTAGATTATTGACCTTCTAGGAGACCCGGTTGTACCAATTTAGCCCCGACTTGACCAAACCAAATCTCAATCTAAATAGACAAGTAGTACTCTCAAATACCTTTATGTTGATATATATTTGTATAATATTTTATTAATATTAATATGTTTTAATTTTGAAAGTTTTTATTTATAGAAAGTGTCTACGTGTAATCCTAGTGTAACCCTAGTTGGCATTAGTTTATATTAGACCCAAAGTCCAACCCAAACCTATATAGGCATGTTGGCCATTGATATATATTAATATATATATTGTAAATTTAATTCAGATTTAGATTGCATTTATATTTAGAAATCTAAGTAGTTCCATATTAGGAAACCTTTTATTTAAATCCTCAATCAATCAATTAGCCAACTCATCAAATAACCAAACCAATCCATGTGGACCCCACATATGACCAACCAAAGATTATTTTCATGTAATTTTCGTCCAAAAATAATCCCCTACATTCGCGGGCCATGCCATGCGTGGAAACACCCTCCTACATATAAACTCAACCCATAGGCCCATATATATATATATATATGGCCCATATATATATATATATATATATATATATATTATATATATATATATATATATATATATATATATATATATATCCAACCTTATCAAAATCCTAACCCTAACACCAAAAACTTTTATTTTTCACCCAAGAGCAGCTCCTTTACCATTAATTCGAAAATAGCATCCCCTCCCCTCTACTACATCATCCCCTCCATCACATAACTCATCCTCCTCCATAAAGGCTCCTTCTTTCAACCTTCTTCCATCGATCCAAACTCCCCAAACCAACCCTAAAAACTCTATCTTCTCCATCCAACCATCTAGAACCATTGCCAACCCCTCCAAACTCATCAAGAGGATTAGCAAGCAAGGATAGCAACAAAGGTGGGAGCTTTAGCAAGGAGAAGCTTCAACAACCCAACTAGCAATGACTTTTGGTAAGAAACCCTAATTTTTCTATCTCAAACCTATGCTATAACTGTAGAAATTATGTTATTAATTCTGTAGAAATAGTGTTTTGATTTCTCTTGGGTAGTATTTTCACCCATAAAAGTTTCATGAATTATGATAGCTGTTTTCATGTTTCGGTTGAGCCAAAACTTACCACGTTGTGAAGGAACTATAAGTTTCTGTAGAAATTTTTCAAAAATGAAGTTTATGTTGGTTAATATATTTAAATTATTTTTTTTAAGCATTTTTTCACGAATTTATCAATTCAATTAAGGTCGGAAAAATTATAGGTCAAAATTAGTCATTTTCGGGTGACTTGTTGGCCTAAAGATTCCAAACCATTAGCACCCTGAAATTCTTGCATCAAAATTTCATATTATAATATTTAGGGCATTTTTAATTCTGTTTAAATTGTATTTTTGAGGATTTTTATAATTTTAGATAATTAATGAAGTTCTAGACAATTTCGGGTAGACTAGTCGACCCGATGACAACTAGTAGTATAATTTTTTAGAAATATAAATTATGGAAATTCTGAGATAAATCAATAGAAAATTAGTTTAAATAATATTCTTATGATTTTTATATGATTTTAAGTATATGATTGAAGTAGCAACATAAATGACTAATTGGGAGTTGGAAACCTAAAAACTGTGTTCGGTGTCTCGTGGAGCCTGTGTGTTTATTGTGGGTCTAAAGGGTTCCACGAGAAATTGAATATAATCTTAAAACATTATCTTGACTAATTAAGTCATATTGTAAGTTCATGAGTAGTGGGTTAATTTAGTTAATTAATTATCTAGGAGCGTCGGGTTCTGACGGCGGTGACGTGAGAGCGACGTTTCAGAGTCACAACACGACACCAGGCAAGTACACCTTGCCAAACTTTACAGTATTTACATGCATATTCTATATTGTTATCTCTTTCCAATTCTACTTCATATATTTCATTCATGTTTATGTTACTTCTACTTTCTTATTTCATGTGCACGTTCCTTATTGAGTCATCTTATGTCGTTATTGTTATACGCGAGTATTGTGACGATTTTGACTAGTCTTTGACCTTCGCCCTTGAGATTGACTTGACCTGTAGTCGTGATTGATTGATTCGACATTAGCCCTGATATCTCTAGGATTGGGAGCATCCAATGGCGTTACGGTATTAGAGACTTCTTATCGACCCGTTATCCCGTCTCTAGGACCGGGAGTGTCCCATGGCATTGCGGTAGTAGAGACTTATCTTTTGTCTCGAGGTCGGGAGCGTCCCATGATGTTACGATATTGAGACATCTTATTGATCTTTGTCTATTTTACATTTCTCTAATTCATTCTGCATGTTATTTACAATACAGTAGGTATGTATATTATGTGTCTTGCTAGTCCTCTAAGGACCTGGTGATCTCTCCAGGTATTAGCTGAAGATATGATACATTGATGGATGACGTTGCTACACCAAGACTGCAGGTATATTTAGTTGATGTTTTATCGTTCTCTTCCAGTAATTAGATTTTGTCCTATATTATATTACTTTGACATTGCTGCTGTATAGCCTAGTTTTACAAGCTTTATCTTTCATTCAGAAGCTTGTTCAAGATAATTGCATTAGAGTCTGGTCTACTTTATTGTATATTATCTTTTCTTGTTACTTGTAGTAACCGGTTTACTAATGTCTGACCAGCATTAGTTTACTTGGTTTATACAAGAGTTTATCCTTTCAGTGGATTTAGATATTTGTAGATTGCTTTAGGAAACCATACAGCTTATACGTATTCGAGCTGGGCTGGAGTCCTCTCGATGCGTAGCTGGCATGTATACATATCCTAGTCCTACGTATTTTGGGACTGGGGCGTTACATGTTTTTTTGGTGGCCCATGCAGGTCGAGTTAGCCATTTCGGTTATGTCACTGTACCGAGCTGGGCCTGCGAACATGACTAAATCCTTAGGAATCTCAATTCACAACTGCCTTGACAATTCTTTAGAAATTTTCTACCGCCCTTGAACTTCGTATTTACTCTTAATTACTATTCCCTTGCTTCCTCGTATCATTACTTCTCGTCCCTTCTAATTTTGAGGTGACGAATAATCGTGCTATATAGGATTTAGCAAAAAATTCTTAAGTTATAGTGCAAGTTAGTTTGCTTATTGTATTGTGATTGCTTGATAGATAAGTAGGATTAGAGATGCCATATGACATAGGGTATCATGTGTTTGATGAGGTAGTTTGACCAAAGATAGGTAGACGTCCTCATTATAGGCATACATAAATGATCATACTGGGTTACGCCCTTATGGTGGCCACTTGATCAAGAATAGAATGGTAGTTTTAGTGTAGAGATCGACCCTCTAAAAAATGAAATTAGACATAGCCTAACCCAACCCATTTACTATTGTATCCTGTCAATTGTAAAATTAGGATTTGACAGATTGATAGGTATCACTTAACTTGGTTAGGTGAAGGGAGACTTATATAATTGTCTTGATAAAATGGTTAGGAGGACAAGCCTTCAACATGATCCCTGCAAGATCGCTAGTACCAAAAAGAGCGACTAGAGATAACCATATATAGCTTTACGATTGTTGCAAATCAAAATTGTTTAGGCTTGATTATTACTTGACTTATTAGGAGACACGGTAGTGACCTAGTATATCCCTTAAACTATTCCTAGTTACTCTAGCACGGTTCTTTGTTAGTGAGCCTTATTTTAATTTCGAGGACGAAATTCTTTTAAGGTGGGTAGATTGTGAGGACCCTGATTTTTAGGAATTATTTTTTTAGTATTTCTAATTATTAGGTTATATTGTATATTTAATTATGATTATATATGTACTCTTCCGTGTCTTTGATTTTTGGAGCACAAGACATGCCCATCTCTTGAAACATCCTTCATGAGTTTTGTAGTGGACAGGATGACCTTCAACTTGATATATTATGTCCCATCCAAACTTGTTCCCTAGCATTCTTTTAACTTTGTGCAACTTCGGGTCAAATTTAGACAATTAGATTATTTACCATAATTCCAGACCTAACTTCCCACGTGAGTTCGAAACTTGACATAAATTAAAACTATTCGACCCAATTATGGTTTTGACTCATTTTGAGCCTACGACGCACATGCTAAGAGTATGTCACTCAATCGAGTCTCCATGTGCTATTTAATTGCGAATGGCACAAGAGACTTATTGGTTGACTCTTAGAGTTCGATTAAATTAGAAAATATATTTGGACCCTAACCTAGCCAACCCCACCTGGTAGGAAGCCATGTTAGGTTGCCATGACAGTATAATTATTATGGACTTATTTTGGATGTTATACAGTCAATTAAATTTAAATACAATTTTCTGTATATGATTATATTTATAATAGTCTAATATTATATATATATATATGGCCTTAGTTATGGTTAAGTTTGAGATACATATCGACTAGGAATTTTAGCACGGATAGTGTAGTCGTGTCCTTTGACTAGTCTATTACCCATGGTAGGGAAGACCGAGCCATAGGTGTGTTCTAACCAGGAAAACCAGGCCAAGTTGCGACTTAACCTCCACCGATGATTTATTTATTTAATTATTAGATTGTTGACCTTCTAGGAGACCCGGTTGTACCAATTTAGCCTCGACTTGACCAAAACTAAATCTCAATCTAAATAGACAAGTAGTACTCTCAAATACCTTCATGTTGATATATATTTTGTATATATATTTTATTAATATTAATATGTTTTCAATTTTTGAAAGTTTCTACTTATAGAAAGTGTCTACGTGTAATCCTAGTGTAACCCTAGTTGTCATTAGTTTATATTTGACCCAAAGTCCAACCCAAACCTATGTAGGCATGTTGGACACTGATATATATATTAATAAATATATATATATTGTATATTTAATTCAGATTTAGATTGAATTATATTTAGAAATCTAAGTAGTTCCATATTAGGAAACTTTTTATTTAAATCCTCAATCAATCAATTAGCCAACTCATCAAATAACCAAACCAATCCATGTGGATCCCACATATGACCAACCAAAGATTATTTTCATGTAATTTTTGTCCAAAAATAATCCCCTACATTGGCGGACCATGCCATGAGCGAAAACACCCTCCTACATATATAAACTCAACCCATAGGCCCATATATATATATATATATATATATATATATATATATATATATATATATATATGCAGATGACCTTTAGCCTAGTGGTTAAGAGAGATGCATGTGGTCCGAGTGGTCAGGAGTTCGAATCCCAGTGGGAGCGATTCTAGAAACAATTTACCTGGTTCCAAAAAAAAAAAAAAAAAATATATATATATATATATATATATATATATATATATATATATATATATATATATATATATATATCAACCCTTATCAAAATCCTGACCCTAACACCAAAAACTTTTATTTATCACCCAAGAGCAGCTCCTTTACCATTAATTTGAAAATAGCATCCCCTCCCCTCTACTACATCATCCCCTCCATCACATAACTCATTCTTCTCCATAAAGGCTCCTTCTTTCAGCCTTCTTCCATCCAAACTCCACCAAACCAACCCTAAAAACTCTATCTTCTCCATCCAACCATCTAGAACCATTGCCAACCCCTCCAAACTCATCAAGACAGGATTAGTAAGCAAGGATAGCAATAAAGGTGGAAGCTTTAGTAAGGAGAAGCCTCCACAACCCAACTAGCAATGACTTTTGGTAAGAAACCCTAATTTTTCTATCTCAAACCTATGCTATAAATCTGTAGAAATTATGGTATTAATTCTGTAGAAATAGTATTTTGATGTCTCTTGGATAGTATTTTCACCCATAAAAGTTTCATGAATTATGATAGCTATTTTCATGTTTCGGTAGAGCCAAAACTTACCACGTTGTGAAGGAACTATAAGTTTCTTTAGAAATTTTTCAAAAATGAAGTTTATGTAGGTTAATATATTTAAATTAGGATTTTTAAGCATTTTTTTCACGAATTTGTCAATTCAATTCTGGTCGAAAAAATTATAGGTCAAAATTAGTCATTTTCGGGTGACTTGTTGACCTAGAAGAATCCAAACCATTAGCACCATGAAATCCTTGCATCAAAATTTCATATTATAATATTTAGGGAATTTTAATTCTGTTTAAATTGTATTTTTGAGGATTTTCATAATTTTAGATAATTAATGAAGTTCTAGACAATTTCGGGTAGACTAGTCGACCCGATAGACAACTAGTAGTATAATTCTTTAGAAATATAAATTCTGTAAATTCTGTGATAAATCAATAGAAAATTAGTTTAAATAATATTCTTATAATTTTTGAGTATATGATTGAAGTAGCAACATAACTGACTAATTGGGAGTTGGAAACCCAAAAACTGTGTTCGGTGTCTCGTGGAGCCTGTGTGTGATTGGATGGGTCTAAAAGGTTCCACGAGAAATTGAATATAATCTCAAAACATTATCTTGACTAATTAAGTCATATTGTAAGTTCATGAGTAGTTGGTTAATTTAGTTAATTAATTATCTAGGAGCGTCGGGTTCCGACGGCGTTGATGCGAGAGCGACGTTTCAGAGTCACAGCGCGACACCAGGCAAGTACACCTTGCCAAACTTTATAGTATTTACATGCATATTCTATATTGTTATCTCTTTCCAATTCTACTTCATATCTTTCATTCATGTTTATGTTACTTCTACTTTCTTATTTACGTGCACGTTCCTTATTGAGTCATCTTATGTCGTTATTGTTCTACGCGAGTCTTATGACGATTTTGACTAGTCTTCTACCTTCGCCCTTGAGCTTGACTTGACCTGTAGTCGTGATTGATTGATTCGACATTAGCCCTGATATCTCTAGGATTGGAAGCGTCCAATGGCGTTACGGTATTAGAGACTTCTTATCGACCCGTTATCCCGTCTCTAGGACCGGGAGTGTCCCATGGCATTACTGTAGTAGAGACTTATCTTTTGTCTCGAGGTCGGAAGCGTCCCATGATGTTACGATATTGAGACATCTTATTGATCTTTGTCTATTTTATATTTCTCTAATTCATTCTGCATGTTATTTACTGTACAGTAGGCATATATATTATGTGTTTTGCTAGTCCTCTGAGGACCTGGTGATCTCTCCAGGTATTAGCTGAAGATATGATACATTGATGGATGACGTTGCTATACCAAGACTGCAGGTATATTTAGTTGATGTTTTATCGTTCTCTTCCGTAATTAGATTTTGTCCTATATTATATTACTTTGACATTGCTGCTATATAGCCTAGTTTTACAAGCTTTATCTTTCATTAGAAGCTTGTTTAAGATAATTGCATTAGAGTCTGGTCCACTTTATTATATATTATCTTTTCTTGCTACTTGTAGTAACCGGTTTGCTAATGTCTGACCGACATTAGTTTACTTGGTTTATACAAGAGTTTATCTTCAGTAGATTGAGATATTTGTAGATTGCTTTAGGAAACCATACAGTTTATACGTATTCGAGCTGGGCTGGAGTCCTCTCGATGCGTAGCTGGCATGTATACGTATCCTAGTCCTACGTATTTTGGGACTGGGGCGTTACAATTACTTAGCTGGGAAGCAAAATAGGTTATCTTTCCAAAATCATCCAAGTTCAAGGAAGCCAACGTTGCTCGAGTTGATTCACTTGGATGTCTACAGTCCTATGTAGGTAAAATCTATTGGTGGTGCTTCTTACTTTGTAACTTTTATTGATGACTATTCCAGAAAGGTTTGGGTCTATGCCTTAAAGACTAAGAATCAGGTGTTGTCCAATTTCAAAGAGTTTCAGGCCTCTGTTGAAAGAGAGACGGGCAATAAGTTATTGTGTGTTCGGTCCGACAACGGTGGCAAATACATTGGTCCCTTTGATGCTTATTATAGAGAGCAAGGGATACGACACCAGAAGACTCCGCCCAAGACACCTCAGCTCAATGGTGTAGAGCGCATGCACAGGACACTGATGGAGAGGGTACGATATTTGTTGTCAGAAGCAAATTTGCCAAACAGTTATTAGGATGAGGCTCTTCTCCCTACTGCTTATGTTATTAATTTATCTCCTAGTGCTCCTTTGCAGGGTGATGTGCCTGAATGGTGTACAATCACCTGCGAGTGTTTGGTTGTAAGACCTTCGTGCATGTACCAAAGGACGAAAGGTCCAAACTTGAGCCGAAGACGAGGCGGTGTATCTTTATCGGCTATGGTCGGAATGAGTTTGGATATAGACTCTCCGAACCAGTGGAAAGAAAGCTCTACAGAAGCAGGGATGTGGTATTCATCAAGGATCAGACTATGACCAACAATCAGGATTTCGAGACGCCTTTTGAGGCTGAAGAATTATCTGAGTTAGAGTTATTTTATTTCGAGCAGTTTTCTATAGGACATCTCAGAGGATCCAGTTATGGGAGAGCCAGTACATTAAGTTGCTCCCAAACTTGATTATATCAGCCTGCTGATGGTGGTCAGGGTGTCCCTCAAGAGGATGAGCATGCTTGGGAGACAGTTTCTGAAGGGGAGGAGGCTGTTGGTATACAGCCAGCACTAGTGGCTCCATTGAAAAGGAGCGACAGAGAGCGTTAACCATCTACGAGATACTCACCGGGTGAGTATGTGCTACTGACTAACGGGGGAGAGCCCAAAATTTTTTACAGAGGGTATGGAAGACAAATACAGGCAGGAGTAGATACAAGCTATGTAGGAGGAGATGGGTTCCTTGTATGCAAATTCTACGTACGAGCTGGTACGATTGCCAAAGGGCAAGAAGGCTTTGAAGAATCGATGGGTGTTTAGAGTGAAGCTGACGGATGATGTTGCTCGCCCTCGATACAAAATGAGGCTGGTTGTTAAAGGCTACGTTCAGCGAAAATAAGTGGATTATGATAAGATATTTTCGCTAGTCGTCAAGCAGTCGTCTATTCGGGTGGTGCTAGCATTGGCAGCCAGTTTCGAATTAGAGGTCGAACAGATGGACGTATAGACGACATTCCTACATGGTGATCTTGAGAAGGAGTTATACATGGCATAGCCAGAGGGATTATGTAAGAAGGGCAAGTCACATTTGGTCTGCCGGTTGAGGAGTAGCTTGTATGGTCTGAAGTAGGCTCTGAGACAGTAGTACATGAAGTTTGAGTCATTTATGGGAGAGCATGGTTATGCACGGACGATGTCAAACCATTGTGTATTTGTGAGGTACTTTTCTGAGGATGATTTCATCATTTTGTTGCTCTGTGTTGATGACATGCTATTAGTGGGTCAGAATGCCACTAGGATAGCGGCGTTGAAGTGCCAACTTGGCACGGCCTTCTCTATAAAGGATTTAGATGCAGCAAATACTATTCTTGGGATGGAGATCAGCCGAGAGAGAGAAACAGAGAGTCCAAGCTGCTACACTTGTCCGAAAAGAAGTACATTCATCGGGTACTTTAGTGTTTCGGGATGGACGGGTCGAAGAAAGTGAATTGTCCCCTTGCGGCCCACTTTAAGCTCACTGAGAAGCAGTGTCCATCTACCGAGGACGAAAAAGAAGATATGGAGAAGGTTTCATATGCCTCAGCTATGAGAAGCCTTATGTATGCTATGGTATGTCCCACAGCTTTCCAAAGCCCGACGAAGCTGCTCCACCGGAGGCTGGACATGGGAAAACTTTTCCACGAGCACGAGTCACAGAGGGGCTAAGAGCGCCGCTTCATCCGCAAGGTCAAAAATAACCTCTGGAGCACCCTGGAAGCAAGAAGGGGGCGCTCCGCAATGGGGGGTTCCGGGACGACTGGTGGGTACCATTCGCCACGGCCTGCGTGAAGGAGAGGCCCTGTCGGCAACTCAGATGAGGGAGTGGCGCGAATGGGGGAGCCCAGAGCAGCCGGCCCTAAAAAACTCCATTATATATATATATATATATATATATATATATATATATATATATATATATATATATATATAATTTCTATTGGTAATAAGTAGTTATAGGATAACCCTCATTCGTGCCACTATATACTCACGTATGCACCAGCGCTTTTACGTCACATTCTATATTGTGAAGAGTCCCCACCAAAGGTGTGGCTAGCCCCTCGAAGTTACGGTTGTTCCTCTCATTCCATACGTGACATACTACAACAGCCAATCAAATTCGAGCCTCGGTGAACTACCTGCCTCCCCTCTTTCGCATCCGACTAACTTCTTCCGGATTACATCCATCGCTCTACCTCTTGTCCCCCTTAATTGTAGCTGTCTTCTTTGTTGTTGCCACACTTCCCAGCCATACTCACATTAGAAGTATATATGTTCCGTTATCTCGTTATGTTGAGCGCAAAGCACACACCCCAATCCATTAAGTTATATACCAAATCTCGTCAATCTATCAAGAGTAAGTAACCTGCCTATCAGTAATTTGTACAAACAATATTGCATTTTCCTTACAGCTTCTTTGACCCATTCCGTGTGATCGCTTCTCGAGTATTGTGGTCTCAGGCTATCGTACACCCTGGTGTGTTTGAAAACCCCGCTAGGCACCCCTCCCATTGCCAACTGTCCGCCTGGAGTGAAGTGTCTACTTGGACACATACTATATCATGTCCAAGTCAGCACATTGCACGGTGTAGCTCTGGCGCTACTATCCCTATTTTAATATACATCTAACCCGCTCATTGGGTCGTACCGTCTTGAGGTCTGTCCCCTCATTTTCCACCAAGATGTTGTTGTCGATCCGATCATATTAAGATTAATTTGTACTTGAATACTACTAACTATCAGATTTTGTAAGTTAGTATTATGGACTTTTTTTATGTAAACATTTTCTGTCGCCCGATCATATTGTTGACCTCACCTAAAGTTAGTAGTCACAGTATAAGACTGAGAGCTGGCTATTGTTTGTGTCTCTTGTGATAAATGCTCTCGCATTCTAGCTATTAGAGTTGTCAAGTGGGCCGACCCAGCCCGGCCCGGCACGGCACAAATTTGAGTGGGTCGGGCCGGACTTGGGACGGGCCTCTTGAGCCCATGAACTGTAACGGGCCGGGCCGGGCCAGACAAGGCTATAGATGAAAATTTTAAGCCTAGCCTGGCACATGACCCACGACACGGTGGGCTTTTGGGTCGTGCCGGGCCGGGTCGCACTGGAGGCCATCATTTAATTCAATTCAGTTCAGTATATACATATATCATTCATGGGTTACATAATTTGTATAAATGGCTGTACATGGTTGGCCATATATAAGTGACCAAGTGACGTGAGACATGCACGGTGAAGGTTATAGCTGATGTATGGATGCATTCATGTATGTTGTTGCAGCAAGTTGCAACTAATATATATTGAAATGAATTGAATTGAATTTCAAATCAATTCAGTTCAGTTCAAACATCCATTTCATTTCAATTTAATTCACTACTACACTATATAACCACAATAATAACAGAGGCCACCACCACTTGCATTGTTGCTTGAGGCAGTGGTACAAAACACATTTGGAGGGCAGAGTGTTTGTTGTGTACATATTTTTCTTTTCTTTTCCATGTGAAAGTGACAATACTGTTGTTAGCTGGTAGGATTGGAGACAAATCAAAGAGATTGTATAGGGGAATTTGTAACCAGGTCGGGCTTTGGGCCGGGCCATGGACTGTGCAGGGCCGGGCCGGGCTTGGGCTTCGGGCCGGGCCGAGCCTATATTATGGGCCAATATACACACTACTAAAATCTGCTCCATTAGCGACGTAAATTTAGTGACGTTAGTATAACGTCGCTAAATCATGCACATTAGCAACGTTTAATAGAAACGTCGCTAATAGTTGCCAATATACAAACGCTTTTTTCCGTCGTTTTCAAAACGTCGCTGAAAACGTCACTAATTTAAGTTAGCGACGTTTTGGCCGTGATAAGCGACGTTTTGGAACGTCGCTAATCTGACACATTTTTGTAGTGACATGGCCCGACATGACCTAATATACGGGGTCGATCGGGCCGGGCCGGCACATGGGCCAATTTTTTGGGCCGGGCTCGTGCCGAACTGGGTCGGCCCGGCCCAATTGACAGGTCTACTGGCTACATAACTTATTAATATAAAAAGAGAATAAAAATGAATAAATAAATTAAAATATTTAATTTGGTAATAATGATAGATAACCGACAACATTTAGAATAACTAAATAGTTTAAAGTTTATGCAATCAAATTTGTAATAATAAAGTTAAAATCTCTTGGAATTGTAGCCTTGACCATACCATAATAGTATCATTGTGATCAAACCATGTCATGGGCATTAAAAATGATCATAACATTTCTAGTTAACAAGTGTTACTTACTAATTAGAAAGTAATGGGGGTTAGGATAGTAGGGACTAGGTTATTCCTCTGCTTTTTTTGGAGTAGATAGCTCGAGAGAACAGAGAAAAATTGGATGATAATTTAGAGCAATTTGTATTATGCAGAGAATGTGGTTGTGATTACGGTCAATTAATTTGATGCCTAAGGAAAAGGGATACTTTTGGAGTAGGATGTGCTTGTTACTCTCCTGCAAAGAATTCATTAGACTATGTTAAAGTCCTTTTATAAAAGTAAAACATTTGAAATATGAAAGTTGGAGTTTTTTATCAAAATGCAGTTATATTTGTCCATGACAAATGTACACTATGATTTCCTCCATAAGTATGTTGTTAACTGCATTAAAAACATTGATACGCAAAAAGTTGTACTTGCATATACCAGGTTGCGAGGAGATAGTTTGAGTACTGTATGTACGTGGTATTGGTAAAAGTGACATATAGTAGTAGATCGAAAGGGATTTTTGGAAGACGGGAGAAGCTTCGCACACAGTATGGTGTTGTAAAGTTGACACGAGCATGGGCGGATCTACATGGAATCCACTGGGGGCTAGGCCCCCAGTGAAATTCTAGTAGGTTTTTTTTTTGAGTTAAATGTTTACTTTACTTGATGTGGTAGTTCACTAAAGAAGATGATAAGAAAGATTAGTTGGAGTCTAAAAAATTTGCAGAGAACAATATTTTGGAAACTACAACCCACTGTGCACCAGCCCATAGTTAGCTTTGCAGTCTCTTTAAATTAAAATAATTTAATTTTAAAGAAAAAAATTAATACTGAAAACTAAAAGGAAAGAAAAAGAAAAAAGAAAAAGAAAAAGAAAAAGAAAAAGAAAAAGAAAAAGAAAAAGAAAAAAGAAAATAAAATTGTTATTTTTAGGCTCCAACTAAGATTTCTTGTTGTTACATCAATGTTTTTTACAAATGATATTGTAGTTAAATATTTTGAAAGTTCGTAGAGAACAATTGTGAGATGTAATATTTTATTATATAAAAATTGTAATATTTAATATAATATAATATTATTGTATTATTATTTTTTTAGAAACGTTAATTCCGAAATCCTTTATGACTGTGCCCCTAGTGGATTTTAATCCTGGATCCGCCACTGGACAAGGGGATAGGTTTCCTACTTAAGGAAGTGTTTGGGTTTTTGATATGCAATTTTTTTTTTATTCCCATGCAAACTTAGGGTGGTAAACATATTTTCATGTATGACATGTTACAAAAATTTCTTTTCAAAAATTACGAATATCTAGATAAACAAATTGACCATAACTAATCGACGGGGGGACAAGTTTCCTAAGGAGAACTCAATTAAACATGATATTTTATGTGTAAGGTGTATTTGAACATAGCCTGTAATACACTTGGATCACAATTAGTTTCAGTAAGCAACAACTAACCTCTTGTTTCAAAGTTCAGCTACATATATAAATAAATATAGAGAATTCCATCCATTTTTATTATAATGACTGCTTTAGCTTGTATAATGCATTACAAAAAGTAATAAATTAGGTAGAACAATTTCTATTTTTACATAAATCTTAATCAACTTTTCTAGTTGATATTATTTAACATACAATACATCTCCACACAATGCACTATGTACTGTAACTTGCTTTAATGAGCAAGGGCTCAAAGAATGTTCATCTCTTCTTGATCAAGTCTACTTGCTGAGGAATTTGTGGAACCAAAGAGCAGAACTCTTCGGATATCTCTTCAAACCATCTATGTAGTCCACATAATAAATGCCAAATCTACGCGTATAACCGGCGGCCCATTCGAAGTTATCCATCAATGACCAGGCGAAGTACCCTCTAACGTCTGCTCCTTTGCTGCATAAAATCCAATTATGAAATATATAAATTGTAGCATTAGACTAAAATTTTAATTTTGTCGTCGTTAATAGAAAAGTATGACATCTTAATTCTCAGCTTAATGCAAGGAAGTTGCTCGAGTTAAAATCTAAATCTAGAATTAATATAAGTTCTTACGGATATTTGAAAGGATGCAAGACTTTTTGGATGAGTTTATGGCAAAAGAAAGAAAGAAAGAAAGAAAGAAAGAAAGAAAGAAAGAAACACAATACAATTTGTTGGTTAATAAACCATAGAAAGATCCTGATGGAAGGAAAAAGAAGGGGTATTATATACTTATATAAGTTAATTAGAACTACCAATTAATTCTTCTCCATAAGGAAATGTTAGAGATTGTGGAGCTTCATCAGTTTTCCTACTTCTTTCGGGATTTGCGTTTGTACAAGTATATTAGTACAATACATGTATTTCATAATTTGTTGAAGTCAGTAGCCGCCTTAATCTCGCGTTAATCTATGTCTATAAATAGGGCTCCATCTCTTGTAATTATAACTCTCTCAAAATAATAAAAATAACTTGTAAGTGGTGTGCGGCCGTGGGAGAAAATCTTTGAACAACATTTAAATCCTCGTAATGAATGAAAAAGCAAAGGAAGATCTTACAAGGCTTATTGTCTATGCTTACCTGATGGCTCTTTGAACATGAATTATATGTTATTGATAATAATCTATTCTCACGTGGTCCTTGAGGGCTTCCTTTAGTGACAAGTTTCCATTTGATTTCTCGTCGATACCTATATTATTCAGAGAAAATATTATTTAACACTCCTACTAATAGCCTTACTTCAATGTAATGTTTCAAGTTTCCTGAAGGGTATCAGGCCCTTATTACATATGTTACCATTCTCTGTGATGTACATGACGGGGTTGTTGTACTTGGTTTTTGTATAGAGCAAGAGGTCCTGTATCCCTTGTGGGTAAACGTAGATCCATTGTGTACCAGGCTGCAATACAAGTATATTAAAATTAGATAAATTAAGATATGGGATGAAACAGCTGTAACAATTGACTCATAGAGAAAATCCTGTATTGATTAAGCAACAAGAATGAAACTTCAAATAACTTACCACAATTACAAAGACATGGTTCTAGAAAACATTATACTGATTCCGGCATTTATGGAACATGCAAACATTATAAGTTATAATCAAATATATTTGTGAGCTTTATAAATTATCATCTAATATATTTTAACATAAGTGATTCAACCACTTGGTTTTAGCATAAATTACACAGAGAAAAGATCCTTCTACTAAAAATTAGCCTGTTTCATATTAATTTCAACTTCTTTTAATACTTCTCTTCTTTAACAAAGGAATAAAATAAAATTAAAAAACATGCAATAACTTAATACCAAATTCGATCATTTTGTTTCAAATCACAATTTATATTCATAGGCAGTGCTGGGTTGTCCCCTTGAGGCACTTGTTAGTAAAAACTTCAAACATATAAGATTTAGGGTAGCATGTTACATTTGTTGCATACATGCATGCAACATATGATACTGAAATAAAGTTTCAATTTGAATGAGTGTGTGTCGTGCTGTGTAATTAAATAATTGCTTGAAAGAGCACTCTACCATTGGCCCAATTGGGATCCCATTCCGCAAAGCTGTCAGAAAAAGAGAGTGGCAGAATTAGAAGCAGAAGTTATCATATTGTATATAAATGTGTCTTTAAGTTCCTTGTTGAATTAATTGTACGTAACTATTGATCTGGAAAAAAACTATAACTACATCAAACATAGACCTATTTACCTGTTTGGTTGGTATATGAATCAGTATTGTAGCTTTTGTTGACAGTGTTAGCAATTGGAAGACTGTATACATAGCTTGTTGAGTAATAATTAAGACCAATAAAGTCGAATGACCCTTTAATTAACTTTGATTGGTGCTCTGTAAATTTTGGTAGCCGATCTCCAACAAGTGCCCTCATGTTAAATGGGTAATCTCCTTGAGTCAAAGGGTCCATGAACCTACAGTTCAAATAGTAATGTAATATTAAAACTCATAATCTATTTCTCCAGCAAGTGCCAAAAATTTTGGGGTATGGAAATACTGACCATCCAAACACAAAATCTAGCCCTCTCTCAACTGCATCACCATTAGACTTGGAGTCGGAGTAGGGAACCATCCAGTTGCAGTCTAGTGTCATACCTATCTTTCCATTTTGGGTTTTCTGCAAGGAGAAATCAAATGTAAATCTATATATCAATCAAAAGGTAATTTTTGTTTGTAGAAATTTTGGATCATTATAAATCCTTTAATTCTCTTCCATATACTTTTTTAAGGAATTTTCTGTTAATTCTTAATCCAGGCCCTATGATCTTTCCAAAAGAATTCTTAAGCCTCTGCATTAGATGTAGGAAAATAATTGATTGAGTATACAATTTTAATTTTTGAAATAAAGCATACACATATATATTGCCCAAGATATCAATGTTTAGAAAACAAGTGATTTTCTATTACAATACTTGGTAGGTATGTTTCTAATAATGTGATCTCCATTTTTTGGTCGAATATGTACAGTTTTCTTTAATCTAATAACTCTGAGTTCGGTTCTTGCTCTGTATCACTCTAGTTAATAACGAAAATTTTGAAACTTCATATATAGTGAAGAACTTCAACCCTCTGAGCTCTACTTTCATGCAAGACCTTCATAATTTGTATCTAAAAGGAAAATGTAGAAATTAAAAGAAGAGGCTATAATATCATCTAATGTCATATGTTGTTGCATCAACTTCCACGTCTTCTCTATGGTCCAATGAATTATTTAGAAGATTGTCACTCATAATTATCTCAAGTTTAGATCAATATATACTATTAAAGGTGGATTTCTCACCTGAAATTTGTTTCTATATAGGTCCACAGCTGCCGCGTGGGCCAATAGTATATGGTGACCTACAATGTAAGGTTCCTTGCCGGAGTCTCCATTCTTGCATCTACCAATCTCCCAAGAGGAGCATCTTCCCGGTGCGAATATGCCCGAAGCATACCCGTAATCGGTAAAAACATGTGGCTCGTTGAAGGTAATCCAGTGCTTCACACGATCCCCAAACTCTCTGAAGCAAACTTCCACATAATCCTGGTAATCTTTGCTGTACAATATTCCATAGCAGATGCACCAAGATTAGAGGAAATGATATTATTAGATCAAGTCCGTTTCTAAGAATGTGCAAGCTGTGCGATGACACAGGGTCCCAAAAACCTGAAGATCCTAAAAAAATTAACCTTTGTATATATTACTAATGTGACATCTCTATTTTCAGATTCAGACCTTCATATTTTATAGAACTACAGAAATGATTATTTTTTTAAATATTTGTTCATGACACTTAGAATGTCAGAAACGGTTGAGGACTACTATACAAGTTTCGGTAACATTATTATTGGTGTCGAATGCTATTATCAGTAATAAAATGATCATGCACTGCGCGCTTACACTATACGTGGAGATAAGAAACTCCCATATTGCTCGTCTAGGCCTTGAGGAGTGTCCCAGTGGAAAAGGGTAACAAAAGGCTGCAAGCCTGCATGGAAATGAAACTATAAGACTGGCAAAACAATGTAATTAACTGCAAAACCTACCACTACCAAAATTTATCGATTTAGCGACGGCCGCATCCATCGCTAAGACGACGGTAATTACCATTAGCGACCGCTTACCGACGGATATTGGCCAAAAAAATCCGTCGGCAATCACCTCGTCGCTAATAACCATCCGTCGCTAAGTTGTCGTCACATGACGGAAAAGCGACGGATAGTCGACGTCACAATACGAAGCATTAACGACGCATTGCCGACGGAATCTCGTCCACCTCAGCTTTTAAGTACTGAACTGTGTACACAATACCGACGAGCAAAGCCGTCGCTAACCCGTCGCAAAGGCGTATCAGATCGTATCATTTCGTCGCTAATCCGTCGATACCGTCGATATCAAGTGACGGATTAGCGACGGCTTTCTGACGGAAAAGCCGTCGGCCAGCTTCTGGAATTTCATGTCATTTCCAGCAACTTGGCGACGGATATGTCGTCGCTACGTCGTCGCAATATATCGACCGCATAGCGACGGATTAACCGTCGACCATGTTCTGGAAATTCTTGTTATTTCCAGAATACGGGCGACGGATATGTCGTCGCTAGTCCGTCGAACAATAAATCATGCCGACGGATTTTCCGTCGATCATCCGTCGCTACCTGGGAATAAATTTCAAATATCCAGTTAGCGACGGCATAACCGTCGAAAAGTAGTCGGAAACTGGAGACTTCCGTCGCAAAACGGTCATAAGTCCGTCGCTAACTGAGAATATTTTGAAAAAAAAATTACAGCTTTTTAGCTGTTCGCAAAAATTTGCATAAACCAAACCAATATATAATGCACACCAATTATCCAACAATCACATAGACCAAATATATTATGCACACCAATTATCCAAGAATCACATAGACCAAATATATTATGCACACCAATTATCCAAGAATCACATAGACCAAAATATGCACATACGAATTTAATGCACACCAATTATCCAAGAATCATATAGACCAAATCAAATTAATATAAAATAGACATCAGTTATCCAGAAGAGTAACCTAATATCCATCGTTATAATCCGATCATTGCACAAATATTCCAAATTTTTCACAAATATTCCAAAACACATAGGAAA
Organism: Iris pallida; assembly: GCA_029216955.1. Lineage (NCBI taxonomy): Eukaryota > Viridiplantae > Streptophyta > Magnoliopsida > Asparagales > Iridaceae > Iris > Iris pallida. Next base: position 4,035,799 of record JANAVB010036017.1, on the reverse strand, counting down.
GAGTTGGCCAGTTACAGTAACCTAATATCCAATCCTGACGACCGATCATAGCACAAATATTCCAAAATTTTCACAAATATTCTAAAACACATAGGAAAATCGACTTTGGCCTCAACAAAGACCACAAGTCAGACGATGAATCCTCACAGCCAGGGATGATAGTTGCGTTGAGGCATGTACCATTCTATCAGCCACTTTGCATACGAAGGCTCAATCTGGTTGAGGTCTTCTGTAGGGACAGGAGGGTCGGTCCCGATGCTACTACTCTCTGACGGTGGCTCCTCCTTAACTTCAAGCTTGGGAGCAATCTCTTCCCTGATGGTCATCGGTTCTTCCTTGACCTTGACCTTTGGTAACACCTTCTCCTTAACAGTCATCGGCTCTTGTTTGACGAAGGAGACTTCCTCCATGTCGACCTCCAAGGGTTTTTTGCCTCGACCCCTTCCTCGACTAGCAGCACCACCTCGACGAGTCCTAGGAGCCATCTTTCTGACAACAGAAATTTTCATATAGGATAAAGAAATTTACTCAATTTATAAAAGTTGTGACGTTGGTTTTTTGCGTTCATCATCATTAGAGGGAGCAGCACTAGAAAAGTTGTGACGTTGGTAGCATGAGTAAAAATCTGTATCACAAGACTAACAGAATTACTATATAATCATGTACTCACCAATAACCGGATGTAACTGGAGTCGTTGGGCCTATCATGCAGTAATTTATGGATCCGCTGGTATAGGCCAAATGTACTTAGTATCTAGTGTATCAAGCCTGTATCGGTCTATCGGATTGGTATAGGACGTATCATAGTGGTATTGGCCTTAACAAATTGGTATCGTCCTATATCCGATATGTACATGTATCGGCCGTATAGCTAGGATTCATATTGGCCTTATCGATTTGGTATCGGTCATATCCGATATGTATCGGCCGTGTTGGATTATTATATACCATTTCGGATTAGTTTCATGGAAGGTTTAGTAACAACTGTACTTGGATTTCTCTCTTCTCGAGCTAGAATACCATTGCAAAAGAATCACCAGATCGTGATTGGCCAGTTACAGTAACATACATACTTCCTTTTCTATCAGGAAAAGCAAGATTGAAAAGGAAGTATGTATGTTCTGTAACTGGCCATTTACGCTCTCGTGACTCTCTTGTAATGGTAATCTAGCTCTAGAAGAGAGAAATCTAAGTACAGTTGTTACTAAACCTTCTACGAAACTAATCCGAAATGGTATATAATAATCCAACACGGCCGATACCTATCGGATATGACAGATACCAAATCGATAAGGCCAATATGAATCTTAGCTATACGGCCGATATATATCGGATAGGACGATACCAATTCGCTAAGACCAATACCAACCGATACGGCCCATACCAAAATGATAGATCGATACTAATCCGATACGGTCAATACTTATAAGTACCTACGGTCCAGGAGGTTGATCCGCTATAGTACACCCATGTACGATCAACGAAGTAACGATCCATTTCAATTTGGATGTGAAAATCTGTATCGTAAGACAAACTAAACATAATCAGTTCTATTTCACATGCTTAATTGCCAAGTATGGGAACGAATGGCTCAGAACACAACCCAAAATTCATTCTAGCATACATTAGTGTGAATCATCTACGTTCTGTACATATAGTGTAGTATATGTTCTTATCGTATCTAGTATCTGAAAGATGTAACAGAATCAAGATGAACTCACATAGATTACAGGTGCCCCACATTTGAGTGCTACACCAAGACTCACCGTGATGAGGTTAGTGATTTATTTAACCTAATATAGTAATCTTGTAATTTAAAGTTGGAAGAACGTGCAAGTAGCCTTATAGTTTCTGCCTCGCCAGTCAAATGGCTTAATTGCCAAGTATCGGAACGAATGGCTCAGAACACAACCCGAGATTCATTCTAGCATACATTAGTGAGTTCATCTTGATTCTGTTATGTCCTTCAGATACTAGATACGATAAGAACATATACTTCACCATATGTACAGAACATAGATGATTCACACTAATGTATGCTAGAATGAATCTTGGCTTGTGTTCTGAGTCATCCGTTCTGATCAGGCATCTTCCTTCTCCTCTCCTCCACCATGGCTCTGAATAAATATGCTCCTCCCTCTACTTCCTTTCTTCTTATTTGACTCTCTCAGCAACATACGACATCCAGCTCAAGTGTAGAGTCGGGGGAGAAGAAGTGGGCAGAAAGAGGAGGGGGAAGCAGCACAGCCGGCGGCATGACCCGGAGGAAGTACAGAGGTTTTTTTCAACAGCCGTAGGAGAACTATAAGGATATATCTTTTTAGCGACATATCACATTGTCAAAGACCCTTAATGTGACAATCATGTTACCGCGGTGTCGGAAGACTAACATGTTAGTCTTCCGACACCGCGGTAACATGATATTCACATGAAGGGTCTTTGATAAGATGACATGTCGCTAAAAAGATATATCCTTATAGTTCTCCTACGGCTGTTAAAGAAAACCTCTGTACTTCCTCCGGGTTATGCCGCCAGCTGTGCTGCTTTCCCTCCTCTTTCTGTCCACTTCTTCTCCCCCGACTCTACACTTGAGGTGGATGTCGTATGTTGCTGAGAGAGTCAAATAAGAAGAAGGGAAGTAGAGGGAGGAGCAGATTTGTTCAGAGCCATGGTGGAGGACGAGGAGAAGGAAGATGCTTGATCAGAACGGACGGCTCAGAACAAAAGCCAAGATTCATTCTAGCATACAATAGTGTGAATCATCTATGTTCTGTACATATGGTGTAGTATATGTTCTTATCGTATCTAGTATCTGAAGGACGTAACAGAATCAAGATGAACTCACTAATGTAATACTAAGACATCATCTACTACTATATAAGATATAGTGATAGGTTGTCGTATCATCATTGCCGAAGGATGAGGGTCGGAGGACAGTCAACTTTATCTAAGGCTACTTGCATAGTTTCTGCCTCGTCAGTCGAATGGCTGCAGGGACTATGTCCTGATCACCATTAGTATGAATCATCTATGTTCTGTACATATGGTGCAACACTTTTCCTGTTCACAAAAATATGCATAAACTAAACCAATATATAATACACACCAATTATCCAAGAATCACATAGACCAAATATGCACATACGAATGGCTGCAGGGACTATGTCCTGATCACCATGTCGTATCGTAGATTAATGCAAATGGAGCTGGAGCCAAAATACAGAAACCAAAATATAAAATACAGAAACTAAAATACAAAATATAGAATTCAAAATAGGACCCTCTGTGAGAACGGATGGCTCAGAACACAACCAACCGGAGAGGATACCCTGAGAGATCCATCTGAGTAGGACGTATACTCTGAGAGATCACCTTTACAAGAATGATATCAGTAGTGGGATTGAGTGCTGGAGGGGATACTATCAGAGTATACGTCCTACTCAGATGGGTCTCTCACCGTTACTATTTTTTTCTGACAGCATGGTGGATGTGCTCCGTCAACAGAATCTGACTCCAAGCCAAAACTTTACCCCGGAGCTCAAGTGGACATCCTTCGTGTAGAGCTCGAGTGAGAGGTTCCTGACAGCATGGTGGTCTCCTTTGTCAAAGTATCCGTGCTCGTCCCACAACCAATATGGGATGAGCACGGATACTTTGACAAATGAGACCACCATGCTGTCAGGAACCTCTCACTCGAGCTCTACACGAAGGATGTCTACTTGAGCTCCGGGACAAAGTTTTGGCTCGGAGCAAGAATCTGTTGACGGAGCACATCTACTATGCTGTCAGAAAAAATTAGTAACGGTGGGAGACCCATCTGAGTAGGACGTATTCTCTGATAATATCTCCTCCAGCACTCAATCCCACTACTGATATCATTCTTGTAATTGTGATCTATCAGAGTATACGTCATACTGAGATGGATCTAGAATTCTCTCTTGTTGGTTGTCGTATCATCATTGCCGAGGGATGAGGGTCGGAGGATAGTACAAATAGTCTAATACAAAAACAACTCAATAAGTAGTCCAATACAAATAGTCTAATACAAAAATAACCCAATACAAATAGTCCAATACAAATCAGTACTAATCGCTAATGAGAAACATGCTGCTCACGCAAACGCTCAGTGATACGTTCACGCATCCACCTCGAAAAAGCGAGTTTTTTGGCGCGAGGAGAGATGTCGTCCCTTGCAAAGATTGATTGAAGAGAACTCTCGGTCTCACTAGCTACCGGTGCTGGATGAATAGAACTTCCGGTCTCACTAGCAACCGGTGCCACTTCCTCCTCAACTGTAGGAGGAGCCACCTCAGCATTCACTGTTTTCTTCAAACGACGTGCCGCTCCTCGGGTCATGGGTACCATCTGGTAAGATCGATAGTCACAAATAATATAATTGTAACATAAGCAAGCTAACTAAAGGAACCATCATGTAATTTGAGTACATTTTCGAAAGCCGATAAAGTATTACTAATTCGATTTTTTGCCAAGTGCGAGAACGGACGGCTCAGAAGACAACCCAAGATTCATTCAAGCATACATTAGTGTGAATCATCTATGTTCTGTACATATGGTGTAGTATATGTTCTTATCGTATCTAGTATCTGAAGAACGTAACAGAATCAAGATGAACTCACATAATGTAATACTAAGACATCATCTACTACTATATAAGATATAGTGATAGGTTGTCGTATCATCATTGCCGAGGGATGAGGGTCGGAAGACAGTCAACTTTATCTATGGCTACATAGTTTCTGCCTCGCCAGTCGAATGGCTGCAGAGACTATGTCCTGATCACCATGTCGTACCGTAGATCAAATGGAGCTGGAACTGGAGCCAAAATACAGTACTACTTCACCATGTCGTACCATTTTACTCTCTCTCTCTCCTCCCCCCTCTGGCGCTCTTACTCTCTCCGGCGCTCTCACACTACTAATTCCTATGTGTTTTAAGTGTGAGAACGGATGGCTCAGAACACAACCCAAGATTCATTCTAGCATACATTAGTGTGAATCATCTATATTCTGTATACATATCGTGTAGTATATGTTAACCTTATCGTATCTAGTATCTGAAGGACGTACGTAACAGAATCAAGATGAACTCACTAATTTAATACTAAGACATCATCTACTACTATATAAGATATAGTGATGGGTTGTCGTATCATCATTGCCGAGGGATGAGGGTCGTAGGACAGGCAACTTTATCTACGGCAACATAGTTTTTGCCTCGCCAGTCGAATGGCTGCAGGGAATATCCGTCACCATGTCGTACCGTAGATTAATGCAATTAATGGAGCTGGAAATATCCGTCGCTAACCGGTAACTAGTCCGTCGCTAACTGAGATTGTCACATACACATATGTATATCACAGCTAGATGTATAGATATATACATCTATACAGAAGCACACAACTGATAGAACTCGCACTGTCCTTGAGATAGTGAACATATACACCATGAATCCAAACCCCATATATATTCACATTTACTAATCCAAACACCACCAAACTAATGAAACACCCAATATGGATAACATATTATTTAGCCAATATATAAACTCAGATGAATTTGAGAAGCAAAGTCACCCGCCGCCTTCGACCAAAGCCCGCCGCCCCAAGCCAGCCGCCTAGCCCCCGACGCCGACGCCCCAAGCCCACCGCCCAGCCCCCGACCCAAGCCAGCCGCCCAGCCCCCGACGCCCCCGCCCCAAGCCAGCCGCCCAGCCCCCGACTCCGCCACCCCAAGCCCACCGCCCAGCCCCCGACCTAAGCCAGCCGCCCAGCCCCCGACGCCGCCGCCCCAAGCCCACCGCCCAACCCCCGACCCAAGCCAGCCGCCCAGCCCCCGACGCCGCTGCCCCAAGCCCACCGCCCAGCCCCCGACCCAAGCCAGCCGCCCAGCCCCCGATGCCGCCGCCCCAAGCCCACCGCCCAGCCCCCGACCCAAGCCAGCTACCCAGCCCCGACGCCCCCGCCCCAAGCCAGCCGCCCAGCCCCCGACGCCGCCGCCCCAAGCCCACCGCCCAGACCCCGACCCAAGCAAGCCGCCCAGCCCCCGACGCCCCAAAACCCCAAGCCCGCCTCCCAGACCCTGATGCCCCCGCCCCAAGCCCACCGCCCAGACCCCGACGCCCCAGCCCCAAGCCCGCCGCCCAGCCCCCGACCCAAGCCAGCCGCCAAGCCCCGAACGGCCCAGCACCAAGCGCGCCGCCCAGCCCACGACACCGCGAGAGAGAGAGAGAGAGAGAGAGATCGAGAGAGAGAGAGAGAGGGGGGTTACCTTCGGTTGAGAGAGAGGAGAGGACGACGACGACGACACCGACGCCGATCACCGAAGCCGACACCGGCGAGAGAGAGAGAGAGAGAGGGAGAGAGGGGGAGGAGAGAGAGTGAATTTGGGGGGAATGCAAAAAGTTCCCCTCGTCGTTTCATTTAAAGTCTGGAACATAAATATAGCGATGGACTAGCGACTGGTAGATATCCGTCGCCCGGTTGTCGCCCTTTTGGATAAGTGCCGACTGACTATCCGTCGCTACGTCGTCGAAAATATGTCCCGCCAATTTCCTACACTATTCCCGCCAAATATACGACTGTGTTGCGACTACGGAAGATCCGTCGCTATGTTACCGTCAGTCTAGCGACGGCTGAGCGACTTTTCCTCCTCCTAAAATTAAAATAAAAATGGCAAAGGCTTGTAGTCGAAATTCAGTCGCTGAGCGGCCACTAAACCGTCGCTAATACCGACGAAAAAGTTCCGTCACTAAACATCCGTCGCTAAATGGGTGTATTTTGGTAGTGTACTGACGGATGCAAACCTTGGGATAAAAGCTCATTAATGAGATTATTGTAATAATCAATGCCCTCTTTGTTGATCCCTCCATTCAAGCTCCCATCTGCCATAACACTAGGAAATTAGTAACATCATATAAATTAGGCCTATCAATGGTAGCTTATTGGTCGAATGTTGGCATTACCATATCCGAACCATTAACTATCGGATATATCTGATAACTATCCGATATCTGATCGGATATCAGTTTTGGCTACCGTATCTGTTACCGATAATTTTAAGGGATATCGGATAATATCCGAACCAATAAGATTAATAAAAAATATTTAAAAAGGGAAGGGAAAAAAATAGAACCAACAGATTTTGTCAAGAAATAACATATTTCCACATTGAAACGACAGATTTTGTTTAGAAACAGCAAATTTCCACATTTAATATCAGAAGCATCAGATTTCCACATTGGAACAGCAGATTTTGTCATATATATATGTGCAGATTTTCATATTGAAATATCATAAGCAGCAGATTTCCATGCATACATTGAATACATTTGCCCCAAAAAATTCTCCACACAAGCAAATATAACTAATAGTCCCATGCATACATTGAATACATTTTAAATTTATTAAATAATTTAAATATTATTGGTTCAAATATTATTGGTCCGAATATGACACTTACCGTATCCGCATCTGATATCCAATAAATATCTGATATGATATCTAAATCCGTATTCGTATCCGAAATTTCGGATATTTTTGGTTCGAATACGGATCGGATACGGATTTTCGGTCTACCATTGACAGGCCTAATATAAATTGATTTTGTTGTTTGGTCTTATTAATCTTACTTGATTGCTCCATTTTACATCAATTTTAGAGCAAATAGAAAACGAACAATATTTATATATATGGGACAATGCTTTTTTTGTTGTTGTTGTTGTTGAAAAGACTCGATTTTGATTAAATAACTGGATGAAGAGAACCCTCCAGTGGTTTGGTTTCATATTATGAAATTAACCACCCCATGTTACATGGATTGAATTAGAATTGAGTGGATGAAATTAAAAGGTGGTAGGGGTCTACTGTGTGTCTGTGTGTGTGTCAAGTTGCTAAGGGTGTGACGTATCCTCCCTGGTGGTTGAAGGTTCGAGCCACGGAATAAACAATTAATTTCCAATGAGAATTAATTCGCGCCAGCGATGCGAGTCAGGTGGGCCAGGCACGGGTACGAGCTTTTGGGCCGAGTGCAGGGACCTTTGGCTCAGGCATGGATCCAATGGGCCGGGTTGGACCTACGGGACTAAAGTTTATGTCTTTTGGTTGGTGAAGTAATTGAGTATTCCTCTATGTATCAACTAAGCTAGAGACATAATTGTCAAAGTATGATTGAGTATGTGCAACGTCGCATGGAGGGGTGGCATGCACATAATTTGTAATGTGGGGGGGGGGGTGATTAAATTGGTCCATTCGGTTATTATGGCGATTCCTCTTTACTAGTTACAAGCAATCATGTTACCGACAAAACTTAGTAAGAAAATAGAGAAGTTATGTGCTGACTTCGTCTAGTGAGGAGGCATTCCGTTCCATTAGTTGGGAGGTGCTCGGCAGGCCTAAGGAGGAAGAAGGGGTGGGTTTGTGGTCTTTACGTACACTTTTGAGAAGTTGTAGTATTGCGGTTGACATGTAAATTCTTATCTGGGGACCCTTTATGGGCCCAATGGATGTCTAACAAATATGTGAAAGGTGACAATTTTTGGGCTATTGCTAGTAATAATAATCCATCTGTCACTTTTAAGTCCATTTTAATACAATGGCGGGTTATCAAGCAAATACATTGCTCGAGTTATGCGAGATGGGGGCTCAACAAAATTTTAGTTTGATCCACGGATTGAACATAGCAGTTTGGTGGACAGGGGAGGCGAGAATATGCTGGCTCGGGCGTGGTCTGGTGTTCCTGTGAGTTATATTTTACATAATGGCGAATGGAGGCCGGAGACAGACGGGATTGCCCGGCAACATAGGCAGGCCATTATAGAGGTTCAAATAGATCCCTCTTGTTCAATGGACAATTGGCAGTGGAAAGTCGTGGTTAGTGGGGGAGTCTAGCACAATAAAGTGTACGATTCTATTCGAGAGGTGCATCCAAAAATTAATAATGTAGAGTTCATATGGGTGAAAGGAGCAGAGTATCGTCTGGTACACTTTTGAGAAGTTATGGTATTGCGGTTGACCCGTAAATTCTTATCTAACAAACGTGTGAGAGGTGGCAATTTTTGGGCTATTGCTAGTAATAATAATGCATCTGTCACTTTTAAGTTTGATCCACGGATTGTACATAGCAGTTTGGTGGAGGGAGGCGAGAATGTGTGAAGCAAATATATTGCACGGCAGGGTTCGAATAGATCCCTCTTGCTCAACGGACAACTGGCAGTGGGAAGGTGTGGTTAGTGGGGGCTTCTAGCACAGCAAAGTGTACGATTCTATTCGAGAGGTGCATCCAAAAATTAATAATGTAGAGTTCATATGGGTGAAAGGAGCAGAGTATGGTGGGGCGTCTGGGTGCATCAGAAGTGCAAGTTGGGGCTTGTAGTTGGTCGTGATCAGGACATTATAGATATTATAGGCGAAATTATGTGTTGACTTCGTCTGGTACACTTTTGAGAAGTTGTGGTATTGCGGTTGACCCGTAAATTCTTATCTAACAAACGTGTGAAAGGTGGCAATTTTTGGGCTATTGCTAGTAATAATAATGCATCTGTCACTTTTAAGTTTGATCCACGGATTGTACATAGCAGTTTGGTGGAGGGAGGCGAGAATGTGTGAAGCAAATATATTGCACGGCAGGGTTCGAATAGATCCCGCTTGCTCAACGGACAACTGGCAGTGGGAAGGTGTGGTTAGTGGGGGCTTCTAGCACAGCAAAGTGTACGATTCTATTCGAGAGGTGCATCCAAAAATTAATAATATAGAGTTCATATGGGTGAAAGGAGCAGAGTATGGTGGGGCGTCTGGGTGCATCAAAAGTGCAAGTTGGGGCTTGTAGTTGGTCGTGATCAGGACATTATAGATATTATAGGCGAAATTATGTGTTGACTTCGTCTGGTACACTTTTGAGAAGTTGTGGTATTGCGGTTGACCCGTAAATTCTTATCTAACAAACGTGTGAAAGGTGGCAATTTTTGGGCTATTGCTAGTAATAATAATGCATCTGTCACTTTTAAGTTTGATCCACGGATTGTACATAGCAGTTTGGTGGAGGGAGGCGAGAATGTGTGAAGCAAATATATTGCACGGCAGGGTTCGAATAGATCCCGCTTGCTCAACGGACAACTGGCAGTGGGAAGGTGTGGTTAGTGGGGGCTTCTAGCACAGCAAAGTGTACGATTCTATTCGAGAGGTGCATCCAAAAATTAATAATGTAGAGTTCATATGGGTGAAAGGAGCAGAGTATGGTGGGGCGTCTGGGTGCATCAGAAGTGCAAGTTGGGGCTTGTAGTTGGTCGTGATCAGGACATTATAGATATTATAGGCGAAATTATGTGTTGACTTCGTCTGGTACACTTTTGAGAAGTTGTGGTATTGCGGTTGACCCGTAAATTCTTATCTAACAAACGTGTGAAAGGTGGCAATTTTTGGGCTATTGCTAGTAATAATAATGCATCTGTCACTTTTAAGTTTGATCCACGGATTGTACATAGCAGTTTGGTGGAGGGAGGCGAGAATGTGTGAAGCAAATATATTGCACGGCAGGGTTCGAATAGATCCCTCTTGCTCAACGGACAACTGGCAGTGGGAAGGTGTGGTTAGTGGGGGCTTCTAGCACAGCAAAGTGTACGATTCTATTCGAGAGGTGCATCCAAAAATTAATAATGTAGAGTTCATATGGGTGAAAGGAGCAGAGTATGGTGGGGCGTCTGGGTGCATCAGAAATGCAAGTTGGGGCTTGTAGTTGGTCGTGATCAGGACATTATAGATATTATAGGCGAAATTATGTGTTGACTTCGTCTGGTACACTTTTGAGAAGTTGTGGTATTGCGGTTGACCCGTAAATTCTTATCTAACAAACGTGTGAAAGGTGGCAATTTTTGGGCTATTGCTAGTAATAATAATGCATCTGTCCCTTTTAAGTTTGATCCACGGATTGTACATAGCAGTTTGGTGGAGGGAGGCGAGAATGTGTGAAGCAAATATATTGTACGGCAGGGTTCGAATAGATCCCGCTTGCTCAACGGACAACTGGCAGTGGGAAGGTGTGGTTAGTGGGGGCTTCTAGCACAGCAAAGTGTACGATTCTATTCGAGAGGTGCATCCAAAAATTAATAATGTAGAGTTCATACGGGTGAAAGAAGCAGCAATGAAAATGCAATATGGTAGGTATAAACTACTAGTAGGACGTCTTCTCACAATAATGGATAGACTTCACGGTTTAGGAGTTATAGTGGCCAGTCAGCACTGCACTTGTGCAATCAGGATAATGAGAGTATTCCACATTTATTCTTTCGGTGTTCTGTATCGTGGGACGTCTAGTTGCATCAGAAGTGCAAGCTGGGGCTTGTAGGAGGTATTGTCGGACATTATAGATATTATAGGCGAAGCAACTCAGGGGAGGCAACACGGAACAAGATGGTTCTTAGAGGCTCGCATTAGAATTGTAGTGACCATGTGGCATATATGGAAGGAGCAAAATAATCGTATTTTCGAGGGTTTGAGCATTTATAATATTGGCATCATGCATAAAATTGATAATAATGTTAGGATGATGAATGTCCAACTTGTCTAGACAAGACTATAAGATGTAAAATTTGCATATGAATAGAATTATATATATATATATATATATATATATATATATATATATATATAGGAAGCGGATCAAAAGCCCCCCTTAGAAAGCCCCCCAAAAACCCCCCACACTCTAATCCGTAATTTAATGTTAATATTAATGTTAATATTAATGTTAATGTTAATATTAATGTTAATATTAACATTAAATACTAAAATTAACATTAAACATAACATTAAAATTAATATTAACATTAACTTTAACATTAACATTAATATTAACAATAACATTAACATTAATATTAAAAAAAATTAATATTAACATTAACATTAATATTAACATTAATATTAACATTAATATTATGAATTAGAGTGAGGGGGGTTTTTGGGGGGCTTTCTAAGGGGGGCTTTTGATCCGCTCCCATATATATATATATATATATATATATATATATATATATATATATATATGGTCCCAAAAAATATATATATGTGGTTCAAATCGGGAGTCCTGTTTCCGGAGCTCCGCCGAAGACCCGCGCCCCTTGACAATTGGATCGCGCGGCAACGCGTGGGCCCCGCATGGCCCCGCTCGATCCGATGGTGCAGGGGGATGGGGCTTTGGCGGGACTTCGCGGGCAAATTTTTTTATCTGTGCCCATATATATATATATATATATATATATATATATATATATATATATATATATATATTTGAAAAAAAAAATATATATATATATATTTGAAAGAAGGTAATTGTGGCGAACGCTCCCACCGGGAATCGATCTCCTGACCACTCGGGCCGCATGCATCTCTCTTAACCACTAGGCTAGAGGTCATTTGCTATATATATATATATATATATATATATATATATATATATATATATATATATATATATATATATATATATATATATATATATATATATATATATATATATATATAAACCTGATTATTCATGTATTAGTTAAGCTTTGAATCTGAGTAATTTTGGACAAAGACACAATTAATTACTCAAGCAGTTTTTCTTACTCGGAAGTATCCTTGGCCAAGAAATGGAGAATATGTATGCATCTATGCCCATCTCCTTCATTAGGTGTACATCCTCCTGCAACATATATACATTTTCTTCAGTCTAAGCAGTTCATCAGGGGGAAAAAAACGTGACTTTTCACTATATATACAATGTATAGTAAAATCTAGTGTAACCTTGTATCTGTGGTATTGGTCTACTGCTACGTCTCCATTGCTTCCATCTGCTATTTTTTCTGCAAGAAAATATGTATGTTATATAGTATGATCTCGATTTTCTTCGAAGAGATTCTTTGATAGCAGAAAGAGGGAGAGAACCTGGGTGAGCATGGGTGAAATTGTCCCAGATACTAGGCCCTTTGGAACCTTCTTTAGCACCGCCTTCGTACTGCAGTAGACATATAAAATCACGTAAATTGCATGGAAAAAAATATATATATTTGCAATTAGAACTTCCTGATATATCAGGAGCGCCTTTCCCGGGGTGGAGCTAGACATTCAATTTGGTGGAAATAATTTTTTTCTTTTCCTTGGACAGTGGAGGCCGTCCTTAAGGGACCTTTTGGTTCAAGTTTTGGGGACTTGGATATGAATTTTTGATTTCTTACCCATGTCAAGGAAGTGGAGGGATACAAGAGACTTCATATTCTCACTGTTGTGGAAAAGTAAAACCCAATGTCCCCCTTGGAAATATTTTACTTTTCTGAAAATGTTGTTTGTAGAGGATGAATAGAGTTAAGTGGATGAAAAAAAGGAAAAATGCTAACTTTACTACCAAATATTTACAACTTTCTTACACCCCACACCCACCTCCGCTAACATGGTCCCACCCGGTCCCACTCGGTTCCCTCTCTCCCCCAATCAATGGATGCCACATAGGCAATTGTAAAGCTTACATCCAAAATTGGTTTTAAGCATAGCATTTTCCAAAAAAAAAATTATATACTTAATTTGAGAGTGGAGGTTTAGGAGGTGTTGGAGTCGTAGAATGTTAAGTGAGATAAAGTTTAATCTTATTTTATCTATTTTTTTAATCTCAAAATGGGGGTTAACAAAGAAAAATGATGATGAAAGATCATAAATATTTCTTTATTAAAAACTCAATCAAATCTAATTTTATGTGACATGTAATAGAGGTATTTGATAACTATTGTATTTTTGTTAATTATTTTCTTACTCAAAATCCCCACTTTGGGTTCCACACACACACCTGGTAAGCTGAGGAGGCGGCACCGAAGATGAAACCCTTCGGAAAGCTTCTCCGGTGGAGATGAGACTCGTCTTCATGATGTGCCGGCAGAGAAGCCGTCGCACTCCCAGTCGCAGTCGCAGTCGCAGTCGCAGCAGCAACAACAGTAAAGAGCAAAAGTGTAACAAGGACAATACTCTCTCTAAACTCCATCATCTGTTCTTCTTCTTGAGCTCTCTGATATAAATTGTGTTAATTATAACTATAAGGGATGTAGCTCCCTCTCTATATATAGAGCTCTCAAGTTCTATAGCTAACATTTGAATTCCGACGTCATGGCGGTGGTAGGTGTGCATGGGTGGGAAGGAGACCGCGCGCGCGGGAGACGTGACTGTAAAGAAATTGCAATGGAACGTGTAGCAATGCTGCGAAGCTGCAGTCGTTGTGAAGGATCGAAGATTGCTTTCTCTTCTTCTATATTTGCTCTGAATTTATCAAACTTATCATACTAGTACACAATCTTTCTTTGGCAGCATTAAACTTACACGTTAAAAATGCACACGTAATATATATGGCTTAACCATTTTATTAAAACACGACAACTAAACTAAGTTAATCATAACAATTATGTTATTTGGCTCCCAAAATATTTGGGTGATGACATCTCCCATTATGTGACATCTAACATAACAGCTGACATAACAGCTAACATGACAAATTTTAACCCAAAAAATTAGTTACCCTAATTTTTAATGTTAATGTTAATACTAATACTAATGTTCGTGTTAATATTAATTTTAATGTTAATATTAATTTCAATACTAATGTTAAGATTAATTTTAATGTTATGGTTAATCTTAATGTTAATTTAATATTAATTTTAATTTTAATTTTAATTTTAATTTTAATTTTAATTTTAACTTTAATGTTAAATTTTGTCATGTCAGCAACTATATTATATGCCACATAATGAGAGATGACATCACCCAAATATTTTGGGAGCCAAATAGCATTTTTGTAATCACAACCTACAAAATTTTAAATATAAGAAAACATGACAAAATATAATATATATAAAAGGGAGATGGTGTGCACTCGTACGTACACACAAAATACACAAAATTAATAAGGAAAAATTGCATAAAAACCTCTTAAACTATATAGGAGGTGTGCAGCAAAGTAACCCGAACAATTTTTTGATCGATTTGGCATCCTATGTACCTATTATCATTTTGACCATGTGCCACTTAGTAATTTTTTAGACTGTTTGAAAGGGGGAACATTCAATTCAAGTATTTTCTTCTCTTGGTACTCAATTCTCTCATTATTTTGGACGAAGATTTTTCGTCTAATACTCTTCTATCTAAAATAAATGATCTATTCATTTTTCTTCTCGGTATATGTAAAATCGAAGAGTATTTTGGAGGAAAAAATTCATCCAAAATAAAAATAAACCGAGAACCTGTCAAACTAAGGGGAGAAAAATACTTGAAGTGATTGTTTTGCCCCTTCAAACAGCCCAAAAAATCAGTCACGCGAGCAACATATGTTTGTAATTGACATATTTCCACGGAAATGTGGACGGAGTGGTCAATTGGTGCCACTCTTGAAGTCAGATGGTAAATTGTCACCCAAAAAAAATATTGAATGGTTTCGTTCACTGCACACCATTTATAGTCCAAGTGGTGTTTATTCAATTTACCTAATAAATAAATTACTGACATATAAATGACTATTAGATTATGCAATAAAGGAGCCACGTGGTAATGATTTTCCAAATCATATTTGCATGTTTGAGCCATCTGAACCTGCCGATTTCAATAGAAGTCAACTTAAGGACCAATAGATTGCTGATGTGATAACTTGTCGTGCCTAGATTTACCTATTACTATAAGCAGTAATTTTTCATAGTTTGTTTATTACACTCCATCTGCATAGTGTGTCAAACCAGTGCAATTTTAAATTGACTTTGCTTCATCGATCATTTATAAACTAATTGACTCGAGTTATCAAGACTAGTAGCCATGTGCGAACAATTTTTTAATAATAGCTATAGATAAATTAGAAACTAACTTATTGGTCAATTAACGGGTTGGAAAGGGTCCGTAGGTGTGTGTGAATTAATATTTCATGTGCAATATTTGCAAAGTTGGAGCACGGAGCAAATTAGTTGTTCAATTTATTTTTATAGAGAACAAATCTCAAAGAATTCAACTAGAGGGGGAAAAAAAAAACCAAGACTGGCTATACTTGTTGCCATGTTTAGACTACTAGGTTAGATTAATGTCTCCTATGTAAATGTTAGAGCCCGCTAATTTTAAAGAAACTTCCTGCGGTGTTTCTATTATATTTAACTTGCTATAGACAAATTGTTGAGAACTAATAAGGGACTTTAGTCCCACATCGGAAGTTGTATTATGAAGGGAAGGTGTACTCTCTATAAGTAGTGGCAGGAGCCCATCAATAAAATTATCTGAGAAATTTCACTCATTTCAACTTTGTATCAGATCCAGGTTCCCAAAATTTTTTTTTCCTCCCTCCCTGACGCCAGCCCCCCCCCCCCCCCCCCCCAAACTCCCCCATCTACTATTCCAGCTCCTCCCCCCCCCCCCCCCCCCCCCCCCCCCCCCGGACCTGCGGTGCAGCGCCCCGGACCTGACCTCCCTCCCAGACGCTAGCACCCCCACCCCCCGATCCACTATTCCAGCTCCTTCCCCCCCCCGGACCTGCGGTGCAGCGTGCCGGACCACCCCTCCCTCCCTGACGCCACCCCCCACCCCCCGATCTACTATTCCAACGCCCCCCAACCCGGACCTGCTCCCCCCGGACCTGCTGTGCAGCGCCCCGAACTTGCCCCCCCCGGACCTGCTGTGCAGCGCCCCCGGACCTGCCGCCCCCCGGAACTGCTGTGCAGCGCCCCGGTTTTTTTTTTGCACCTTCTTTGGAAGTGCTTGCAAAAGTTCGTTATTTTCGCAAAGCTCCTACTCGGATTTCTGAAAATATCGATCATGCACGAAGTCATGGTCCAATTGGTTATGCTTGCACCATCTACCCTCGTCATCATGACGCGGTTCTAATCGCTCGTATGCCTGAAGAATTTCTGTGAGACGGCCACTTGTTGTTCCCCCTGGTCTCTATAATTGATGACATAGACACCCGAGATCAGGAAACCCAGCAGTTAGCAGACGACAACGAAGATGACGACTAGGGATACAACAAGACCTCCCTACTCACAGTTGAAGACGCCATAGATTCTATCAGTGGTAAACTGACGACAGAAAAGATGAAGGCCCTAGTTGATGAGATCTTATCAAAGAGATTAACCGAGGAAACCCCACGGGTGACCCATACTGATGTGGATCCGTCACCCTACAAAATGGAAAGTTGAAAAAGCTGGAGACAAAGTTGGAAGGAACGTCCAACTACTTGAAATGGTCTGTCACGCACCGCTTCCGTAGGAGCGATCTTCCTCGCTAAGGCGTGATGCCGCACGAGCCTAGATTACGCTCATGCAAGGCGGGTTCCATAACAGCCGATTTCAGCGGCTACGACGGGGTCGTCGCACAGAAGTCCCATACGGAGACATTGAATAATAGCAGCAAAAATTAGAATAAAACACAAACTTTTTCAAAGAAGCTCTTCATTGATATTGAAACAAAGGTTACAATGGACGCAAGGCCAAGTTTACAAGGCTCTCAAGCTCACTCAAGCTCACATTACAAGTCACTCAGCTCTCTCTCATCTCTCAATTATAACTCTTGAGCCAGCGGATGCTTCGGAAGGCGACGTACATACATTATGTCCCGTATAAGTCTTGACTCCATGTGGCCGCACGCTTCGAATCGCCAAGGAACTCCATGCCTCGACGCATCCAAGCGAGCTCCGTGCCACGAGCTTCTACCTGTGCCTGCATATAAAAACTATGTGGGTGTCAGTACTCAACTGTACTGGTGGAATGAGCTCCTCGTCCACCCATACAAAACCAACACGTTTGATTTACTTCGTGCAACATAGTCCCTTCTTATCAATTATTTTTCTAGTCTTGCCTTAGGATCAGTTTTAGGACCGACGCCTTGGCCTATTTTGTGTCTCTAGACCATCCCGTGTATGCAACAACAATGTTAACCCACACCTTGCCTCAAGAACCTTCTCGTGCCAACAACGTTAACCTATCAAGTCGTGCTTGCCTTTCGGCATAAAATCAGAGACTCAACTACGTGATAGTACCCAATTTCTTATGACTGTGCTACAAATCTATCATACCGTATCTCGTAACTCAATGTGACTTCACCATATCGCCACCTCGCGGCCCTTGCTACTTCGATCACCAACAAACCCAATCTAGACTTATGGACTATGTATCACTTGACCGACTTCGTCTTGCGACGTTTTCTGACTTAAACTCAAGATGACTCAAACCAACTAATGCGACTTATATGCCAATAATTTAAGACCCGACGCCACATCTCGTGTCGAAGCACGTCGCCTATGTTGATGCCAAATCTTAGGACTAAACTATGTGTTCTAACTGTACACACATTCAACTGACTCAATCCAAAGGCACACACGCGGATTGCCGCCCGTGCCAACCCATCTATATGAATTGGTCACTAACATCACAAGCTATCCTGGACTATAGCCTTGCTATTCGACGACCCATTCAACGCAAGTAGCTAGCCCCGTTGAAAGTTTCCAAATAACCCGAGCGGTTCGTCCAGCTACGGCTATACATATTTCCCTTCGGAACGACGCGGTCCCATGATGCCCAGGATTGCCGCTCGTGGAAATTCCTCCTTGTCGACAAGTTGTCCAATGACCACATAAGACTCGCCACAAACTGACGTCTCACACAGTTATTCCTCTTCCAATATTACCATCTCTTTCAAACCCATATCAAGCCTTCTATCATTTGAGGCTCCTCGACGACCCACGGTCGCGAGTATTTCTTTCCATGTTACCATATCATTTCATTCAACTCAATGCCTATTCGATAGTCCTTTCTCCAAAACTCATTAAATCAACCGTGGTTCATGCCTTAAATACTAAGTCCGTGCATCGTGCCTCAAACCGAATTCCGATCTACGCGATGCTATCGTCCAAGTCATACTTTATATGACGGGCCTTGAGACCGTAAGACTATTTGGTTATACCCAACCGTAGAACTCGTAGGACCGTGCTTGCTACCACTCCGATAGCCTAACATAACTCGCCTGACTTAAACGCATAACGACTCGACGAGCAAAGGCTGCGTCAAGCCTCGCATTGCGGAAACGTGCCGCGCATGCGTTCGACTTCAGAACGACCAAGTCATTTGGCCGTCTAGACTTACGCCAGCAGCCGTGTAACGCAACTTAACTCATAAGGCAAGCCAAGGCTATGCCAAGCCTTGGACGATAGGACCGTGCATGTTTTATAAAGCATTTATGCGGGCGACGCCTATGACTTAGGCTACGTTCATACTTCACCTACTCAACCAACTTTCCTTCTCCCAAGCTACGGGACGAAGGATCGAGTGTCATTTTCAAAGCACGCCGTGCACCAACTCTAAGCCGACCGTTGGACCTTTCCATATTCTAACTCAATTCGACCCGTCGGGATTATTCCCTTTAGCTATGTGGATTCGTCTCTTTTATTATCAAGCCTACTTGTGCAAGTTGAAAACATGCGATTTATTATGTGAAGGCTAAGATGAGACAAGTTCACCGAAACTACCCCACCTGAGCGAGCGGTCGCCTTGACCGAGCGATGTCTTCATGCAGCCGTTGCAAGGCTAAGTCCGAACGTCGTCGGCGTTTCGATTTCTCCGATTGACTGAGCGGGACGGGGCACTACATAATACACCACTCAGAAAAAGTTTCATCCTCGAAACTAACTGAGTACTTACTTATTGACTTATCATTTCTACTCAACATTCAAGAACTCTCGTACACACTATGCCTATGCGTTCCCTCAAATCCGAGCCACACTCGTGCTACCCATAATCTTTTCTTCAAAACTCACGATTTCAAAATTCTCGACACTTTCCTATTTCTCAAGTCTCACTTGATTCAACGTATCACTTAGTTGGATCGTGCACATATTCAAGACATCCCCAAAATACATGCATTTCAGCCAAGCCTTATGATAGAGAATCCACCATCACCACTCGAGTCAGATCGTGCACATATTCTGGCGTCCCTGATATACATGCATGTCAGCCGAGACTCGCGAGTGGTGCCTCCACAATTTCTATCGCTTCGCACCGGAACGTCTGCCTAACCGCTAGGCTACGTCTTTAGGCTAAGGTCAAACCGTCAGTATTGGAATCATAGTTTTCAAACAACAATATCAACACTGACCCTATCCTAAGGTCAAACCAAGTTGATAGTACGGAATTTTTTACCCAAGCTTGCATCACTCCGATTTCTAAACATCGAGCGTCGATTTCCTACACACATCCCAATATTCGTCGCACAGGGTTCGAGTCGTTCAGTAAAGCCATCCTATGAAAAATCATGTTTTAACCGATTTCTTTGATAAGAACATATCGCTCGTTCATCAAGCCATTTCGTATCGTCTATCTCTTCGAACACGTTCGACATTAGTTCGTCTATCATTCATTCTCAAATCAAGCACGCTATGACACAATTCATCTCTAATCCATAATTCACATTTCACATTTCTGAAGTCATCTATTCCAATTTACGTAATCGATAACAAGGTCGTCTGCCTTAACAATATGCCACGCTCCGATCTCACGCGAGTCCGATTATCCACGGTGGTTCATGAATCACCATGTAACGCTCCCACGGAATAATCATTCTCATCGGGGCGTAACTCTTGTTTGTGTCTAGACTAATTCATTCTCGATGCGCGGATTGGACCTACTCAATCCTCAAGTTTCATTCATTCATCAATCGCAAGTCCTAACATCCTCGAATTCTTCTTCGTATCAAATCGACAAGTCGAGCCAATCAACGTTGCCGCGTCCTAATTTTTCAAGTTCGACCATTCCCGCGACATGAATCACCATGTCAACGCTCACGCGGAATGATCGCCCCAAATCCGACGCAACGCATGTGCGAGGCTAGAGTTGCGCTCGCATAAGACAAGATTGTCGACGTTGTGGTTATCCGCGTAAACATCAAAACACAATCATTTTCATCCAACATTCATCTCGATCAAAATCCTAAGTATAGTACCCAACCGAACAATAACACTTGTACGATCGTTATTCGTCGAGTCAGAGTACCCCCGAGTTATCGTATATCGATCTTTGATACGCCTCAATACCATCGACGATATGCGTAACCTGACGATCTTCCTTTGCAACCAATTTCGAATCATACGAATGATGCTATCATTCGACTGGATAATCTCCTCGACATTCAAGTTCAAGTTCAATCATTATCCCTCGAATCATTCACAACATCAATTTCCTCAATCAATCGATCGACATCCCTGAGGCTATCGCATACACTACTCAGGAATGAAGTCATTTGACAAATCCTCAACTTATCATTTGAATCAAAATCGACTTTTCGAATTCCGTTCGAACCATTCCTCGAATTTCAAGCACGCTCATCTATATCGTATCGACGATATCGCCGTTTGATAGCACCCCTATCGATAGTCATCTTAATTTACTCAATCGAGTTCAACTCATTCTTGCTCGACACTATTCAATTCCCGTACTCGACTTTTCTAAGGTCGACGTAACTTGGTGTATATGCCCAGTCCGACTTAGCCAACCGTGCTTACGTAAACCATCTTTTTATTTCTTTTCAAAAAACTGTTTTCCTACAATTTGTAAAATAGATAGACTTATTGTATGGGCATCCCGTGGGACATTTGAGAGAGAGCGCACCAACAATATCAACTATGCGGAAGCAATATTTCAGAGTTTACGAAAACAACGGAGTTAAAGAATTCAATCGATAATCCAAGAACGTAAAGCCGTGCTCTGATACCATTATGTCACGCCCCGCTCCCGTAGGAGGGATCGTCCTTGCTAAGGCGTGATGTCGTACGAGCCTAGATTATGCTCGTGCAAGGCGGGTTCCATAACGGCCGATTTCAGCAGCTACGACGGGCTCGTCGCACAGAAGTCCCATACGGAGACATTGAATAATAGCAGCAGAAATTAGAACAAAATACAATCTTTTTCAAAGAAGCTCTTTATTGATATTGAAACAAAGGTTACAATGGGCGCAAGGCCAAGTTTACAAGTCTCTCAAGCTCACTCAAGCTCACATTACAAGTCACTCAGCTCTCTCTCATCTCTCAATTACAACTCTTGAGCCAGCGGATGCTTCGGAAGGCGATGTCCATACATTATATCCCGTATAAGTCTTGACTCCAAGCGACCGCACGCTTCGAATCGCCAAGAAACTCCATGACTCGACGCATCCAAGCGAGCTCCGTACCACGAGCTTCTACCTGTGCCTGCACATAAAAACTATGTGGGTGTCAGTACTCAACTGTACTGTTGGAATGAGCTCCTCGCCCATCCATACAAAACCAACACGTTTGATTTACTTCATGCAACATAGTCCCTTTTTATCAATTGTCTTTCTAGTCTTGCCTTAGGATCAGTTTTAGGACCGACGCCTTGGCCTATTTTGTGTCTCTAGACCATCCCGTGCTTGCAACAACAACGTTAACCCATACCTTGCCTCAAGACCCTTCTCGTGCCAGCAACGTTAACCTATCAAGTCGTACTTGCCTTTCGGCATGAAATCAGAGACTCAACTACGTGATAGTACCCAATTCCTTGTGACCGTGCTACAAATCCATCATACCGTGCCTCGCAACTCAATGTGACGTCACCATATCGCCGCCTCGCGGCCTTTGCTACTTCGATCACCAATAGACCCAATCAAGACTTCTGGACTATGTATCACTTGACCGAATTTGTCTTGCGGCATTTCCTGACTTAAACTCAAGATGACTCAAACCAACTTATGCGACTTATATGCCAACAACTTAAGACCCGACGCCGCATCTCGTGTCGAAGCACGTCACCTACGTTGATGCCAAATCTTAGGACTAAACCATGTTTTCTAACTGTACACACATACAACTGACTCAATCCAAAGGCACACACACGGATTGTCGCCCGTGCCAACCCATCTATATGAATTGGTCACTAACATCACAAGCTATCCTGGACTATAGCCTTGCTATTCGGTGACCCTTTCAACGCAAGTAGCTAGTCTCGTTAAAAGTTTCCGAATAATCCAAGCGGTTCGTCCAGCTACGGCAATACATATTTCCCTCCGGAACGACGTGGTCCCTTGGAGCCCAGGGTTGCCGCTCGTGGAAACTCCTCCTTGTCGACAAGTTGTCCAATGACCATGCAAGACTCGACACAAACTGATGTCTCATACAGTTATTCCTCTTCCAATGTTACCATATCTTTCAAACCCATATCAAGCCTTCTATCATTTGAGGCCCCTCGACGACCCACGGTCGCAAACATTTCTTTCCATGTTACCATATCATTTCATTCAATTCAATGCCTATTCGATAGTCTTTTCTCCAAAACTCATTAAATCAACCGTGGTTAATGCCTTAAACACTAAGTTCGTGCATCGTACCTCAAACCGACTTCCGATCTATGCGACGCTATCGCCCAAGTCATAATTTATATGACGGGCCTTGAGACCGTAAGACTATTTGGTTATACCCAACCGTAGAACTCGTAGGACCGTGCTTGCTACCACTCCGATAGCCTAATATTACTCGCCTGACTTAAACGCACAACGACTCGACGAGCAAAAGCTGCGTCAAGCCTCGTATTACGGAAACGTGTCGTACATGCGTTCGACTTCTGAACGACCAAGTCATTTGGGCGCCTAGACTTACGCCAGCAACCGTGCGACGCAACTTAACTCATAGGGCAAGCCAAGGCTATGCCAAGCCTTGGACGATAGGACCGTGCATGCTTTATAAAGCATTTATGCGGGCGATGCCTATGACGTAGGCTACGTTCATACTTCACCTACTCAACCAACTTTCCTTCTCCCAAGCCACGGGACTAAGGATCGAGTGTCATTTTCAAAGCACGCCGTGCACCAACTCTAAGCCGACCGTTGGACCTTTCCATATTCTAATTCAATTCGATCCGTCGGGATTATTCTCTTTAGCTATGTGGATTCGTCTCTTTTATTATCAAGCCTACTTGTGTAAGTTGAAAACATGTGATTTATTATGTGAAGGCTAAGATGAGACAAGTTCACCGAAACTACCCTACCTGAGCGAGCGGTCGCCTTGGCCGAGCGATGTCTTCATGCAGCCGTTGTAAGGCTAAGTCCGAACGCCGTCGACGTTTCGATTCCTCCGATTGACTGAGCAGGATGGGGCACTACATAGTCGAGGCAGGCGATGCGGACGCTGAAGGGACGTAGCATGGTTGGCTATGTCAATGGCCAAATGAAGGCGCCATCCGATCCCTCCTCAAAGGAGTTTGCTATCTGGGAGATTGTCAACAACATCGTAGCTGGGTGGTTGACAGCCTTCTTGACTGACCAGGTGTCGAACAATGTCGAGGTGATGGAGGCTGTCGCTGATATATGACAGACTTTGAAAGATATATACTCAGGCTCGGGCAACCCTATGCGGATCTTCCAACTTCAGGATGAACTTGATAGGGTGGCCCAAGACGACCGTACCATCTCTGAGTACGCGACCCTGTTGAAGAAGTACTGGTCTGATATGGATCACTATAATCCTCTTGGGATGGAAGATGCACAAGTCGAACCGACATTTGCGAAGTATTTTCTAACGTTCCTGGCTTATATTTCGCGACAGTGAAGGATGAAGTTCCTGAAGGGGCTCAACCCTGTGTTTGAGCAGAGAAGGAATATTCTCCTATCCCAACCCACGCTTCCAGCCTTGGAGGAAGCTATAGCTGTCATGACACAGGAAGAAGCTCGATTGAAGTTGATGTCCAAGAAGGGCTCCTTCCAGGAGGACCAAGCCGCGGTTGAAAAGTCTGCCCTTACTGCCTTCACTCAGCCTCCATCTATGAGTAGTGTGTGCCACAACTGTGGTGACTCCGGTCATTACATCAAATTTTGTCCAAATCCCCTGCGAATTCAGTCTAGTGATCGTGGACAGGGACGTGGAAGATGTCGTGGTGGTAGAGGAGGATATGTTGGTAGAAGGGAAGATTATTTTGGAGGACACAAAGCACATCTGGCGGAGGAAGGAGGAGAAAATCAACACGCAGAAATAACCCCGCTTGAGCGGGAGTTCCTTGTAAAATTTCTAAATTTCTACTATATTTTTTTATAAATTTGGTACTGATTATTTTTTTATTTTGTATTTATACGTCGCATAGTTGCATTGTACGACGCGCGCAAAATTTTATTTTTAGTAATTGCTCGATGAGTACGAATATGTACGAGTGTACATATTTTTAGAAAAATATTTTTTTTATTTTTATATTTTCAAAATAATATATAGTAATTACTTTATTTTTATCATTATAAAAAGGCGTAAGATATAATGCATGTATAAATTAATTCTCGAAATTATTTATTAATTATCTTAAATTATTTCAAAGGTATTTTTGAAGTAGTTCCTATTAATATTTAAATTGATTTTCAAAATTTATTAATATTTTATTATTCAAAAAAAGATATTTAAATATTTATTATTTTCGAAATTATTATTATTAATATTTTTGGGAAAAATATGTTTTAAAATTATTGTGGCAATTTAAATCTTTTATTAGATTTTATGGATAGTTTAAAATTAAGGATAGAATTTATATTTAATTTGAGTTTGATTATCTAAATTTAAATTAATTTAGATTTGGATTTGAATTTATTGAATTGATTTAAATTAATAGATTGAATTTTCCAATTGGGTTTAAATATTTCTAATCATTATCCAACTGGAAATTTCCACATCATATAAATAGGCAGGTACTCCTCCATAAAATTCTACCATCCACAAAATTCCACCCCAAATGTGTCGTGCATCGTGTCCGTGTTCCCATATCCATAATCTTATTCCATAGTTACAACTATATTGCATCAGTCCTCTTCGTGTCGACAATCTCGACACGATTTCGACATCTAGCCTACAACCTCCTCCCTGTCAGCCCATCTCGTCCTTTACCACCGCCGTCACACCAACACCCAAACCAACCACGATAATCACCAGCACTACCACCGTTCTGTTGCTCGACTCGTCTCCTACGACCAACCCGTAACTTCCATTACCTTGCCACCCTCGCCAACATCACCCCAACACCAGCCCTCCCACCATCTTCCCTCTAGGCCGCTGGCCGACCACCACCACCATTGTCATTCCTCCTCCCGAACCACCAGTATCTCCTCCATAACACTTGACCACCATCACCCTGACATCCCGACAGCGCCCACATCACCACCACCACCTCACCCGGACAGCCACCAACCCCAATCACCTCCACCATTAGGACCACCAACATCAACCAAGAAACAAATAAGGGGAAGAAACCCTCACCTCCATCGCAGTTCCCGCGAGTACGTCCGCCGCCGTGCTCGGCTCAGCGCCGGAATGCTCGATCCCATTTTCCCCTCCGCGCTCCGGAGTAAACCCCCATGGACCGTCGACCTCACTGCTGCAGCGGGAGGGCATGATCCGCCGCACCGGCCACCGCCGTGTCCTCCCATCCGCCGCTCCGGCCATCGGCGCCCATCCGCCCGCCGAGGGAACTCCCTTCGCGCCTCCACCAAGCCTGCCTCAGATCCAGACCGCTGCCGCCTTCATCGCCGCCGCTCCACTTCCAGCGACCAGCATCCCGATCCGTCGCGTCTCTCCTCGGCGCCGCCGTTGAGCATCTTCCGCGCAGCCGCCGTGTGTCTTGCCTCAGCCTGAGACCCCTCCGAAGCCCACCGACCGGCCGCCTCCGCGCCAGTCGCCCCCATCCGTTCCGTGCGCCGGCGCATAAGCACCGCACCTCTACCCCCCAGATCAGAGCCGACCGCCAAAGTCGCAGCCACGCCTCCAGCCGGACCACCACGATCGCCCCTTTAGTAAAACCTCTTTTCCCAACTCTCTCTCTCCTTCTGTGGAATTTGGGAATGAAAACAATATAAGTTCCTTTAAAGTTTATATTTATTAATATTATTATTATTATTATTATTACTATCATTATTATTATCATTATTATTATTATTATCATTTTTGTATTATTATTACTAGTATTATTATTATTATTATTATTATTATTATTATTATTATTATTATTATTATTATTATTATTAGTATTATTATTATTAGTTACATTAGTTTTGCCAATTGTTATTATTATTATTATTACTTTAGTTAATAAATTTATTATTATAATTATTGGTTTCCTTGATTTGTAAAAGGAACATGTTAATTAACATTATGATAAGTAGTATTGTTAAATAAATGGTATGATAATTCATTAGTGCTTATAAATTTTACTTTTAAGATTAATAATTACTTTAATGTTTTTAAACTATTTAGTTCAAGTATGGTATTTTCAAAAATTACCTAAAAATATTATAAGTAATAAAGCATAGTTTTTCTCCTATAAAAGTATTTTGACAAAACTTATAGTTAGCCTAAAAATAAATTTTTGATGTATTTTCCTAAAAACATATTTTGACTAATACGCATAAGCCTCTATCTAATTTTTTTTTTATAAACTAGAGGATCTTAGCGTAAAATGATTTTGATATTTTTCCAAGAAATGTTTATAAGGAAATAAAAAGCTAGTTTTCAAGTATTATAATAGTTTCTAAAATTAGTAAAAGTACTTATATTTAGAAATTCTCTTCGAATTATCCCCATTGCTCACCACTAATCATGTGTCCTACTTACTCGTGACTTCGAACCCCCTACATACTGGCCTTGGCAATTAGACAGAACAGGACTTGTTGAACCATTGCACCACTCCAAGCAACACCACCAGGCAAGACACCTTGACTTTACGGTTTAAATTTCTTGCTCAATATCATGCATGCTTTATAATTATTTATTTCTAGCAAATATAAATTGTTATTTCAAAACTTTATGTAGTTGCAAATTACTATACTTAGTTTTCGTTATGCATTTGGCCTAGAGTTAAGGGACCACCTTTGTTTGTACCGCATTCATTGGTCCGACACCTGTGTGCCACGATATCACGTGTCTTATATAGATTTGGACTTGCGTACCGACTGTACATCGGTGCGTACAGGACGAGCGTTAGGATATAACTGCTAATATAGTTGTCTAGAAGACTTAGCGGTTATTAGAAATATCGTGGTGTGGATTCAGCATGAGTAGTGCATGGGGAGAGTGAAGACAGTTATTAGGCGCAGGCGCTTTCACACATTTACTTTTCTCTAGCTGCCATTTATGACTTAGCCGAGAGCTAGTGTGCCGTGCACTTATTTACTTTTCTCTAGATGCCACTAGTGCCTCGGTTGAAACACAAATGTGCCGTGCATTTACTTTCCTCAAGCTGCCGTTAGTGACTCACCCAAGAGCTAGTGGCCATGCATTTATTTTTTTCTAGGTGCCCCTTAGCTCTCACTCGAGTGCTAATGGGCCGTGCATTTACTTTTCTCTAGACGCCACTAGTGCCTTGGTTGAAACGCTAACGCACCGTATTTTTAGTCTCGAGAGCCCTTGTGTGGAACGTTGTCTTCAAAGTGCATTTTCACATAGAATGGTTAAGGACCTTTATTTGTGTAGTCACATATACTTTGCTGTTGATCTTTATTTATTCAGTTATTGGCATGATATTATGTGTCTTGTTACGTCCCTCTGAGGACCTGGTTATCTCGCCAGGTATGTGCTCTCGTCTTTCGCAGGTGCTCTAGCTCTAGCCGTGACCGTCTCCATTTCTTCGAGGATGATTGTACTTGGATCGTCTTCGCTTCGTTCACCAAATTCATTTCATTTTCCATGTATTTTTCTCTTCTTGTTGGTAGTAGATTTGTCTCCGCCCAACATATTGTATCAAGACAATTCATTATCATTATATGATATCTTTTATTTATTTATTTTGTGTGGATGAGATTAGTTATGGTTCTACTACATTTTGCAGCTTATGTATTCATACGAAGTTTTTATATATTGGAGTGTACTTCATATGTATACAGCTGGCATGTCTACGTACTTAGTCCTACGTATTTTGGGACTGGGGTATTACATGTTTTTGTGGTGGCCCATGCGGGTCAAGATAAATTATTTGGTAACTTTGCCGTACCAAGCAAGCCTGCGTATAGGATTAGAAGTCTAGGATCTCATCCACATACTTGACCTCTTCCTTCGATCTCATATTCGAATTACCGTTCGGCTCATCAATTGCATCTTGCTTGATTCCTCCTATCATTATTCCTATCTTCCCTTCATGCTTGCTAGAGATTGACCCTACTAGTTAGATGTCCCAAACACCCTTAGCTTAATTCTTTAAGTTGGGTAGAATACTCCACGACCTGACACTCCCTTGACCATTAAAGGAATACAAATAGTATTATCTAGACCATAGAGACTAAAGAAATTTAACCCATTTGGTCAACCAAGCCTTCGTCAATAAGACCGTTGAATGATGGTATAGGAATAAACAAGACTTAGATCCTGATGACTCTTAGACTATTCATATTTGTTTTTGTTTCATCTACCATCGTGCCTATGTTTTACTATCTAGATTAATGATGCTACTATAGCCTAGTATTTGCAAACTAACTCCTTATCGAGCTTGATCAAGGCATATGCTATTGAGCGGTCGCTCACTAACATATGGTCTAATCAGAACCGGTACATGATGGTCTGATCAGCCGAGTGCACTTTGGTTCATTTTTTTATATATATCAATCTACGTGGATGGGATGTAGTTAAACTTTCCCCTTAGAATTCCATCCACGACTGCCTTGACGATTCTTTTGAAATTTATACGGCCGCCTTTGAACCACGTATTCGTAATCGATAATATCGTCCTTGCGCTCCTTATTGCTTTCGCCTTTAACCATTTTAGAAGGACGAAGACGTTGTGCTAGAAATTCCTCTAGCTATCCTATCGCCTATAACCATTATCACTCGATGTTGCTATATCTTCATCCTAAACTACTCGTTCTTTCCTCGGCCCTATCATGACCTTCTAATCGCTTAAATTAGGAGTGAATCTAATCGTCCTCCTAATCGTGTCTTCAACCTACTTTCAAGAACCCATATCTTCTAGGTCTCTAACTTATTTCTCTTGATACCATATCATTCTCTATTGCATGATACTCTTGATTTAAACTTTAAACCCTTAATCTTCTACTCGTGCCTTAACTCGTGACCCTCGTAACCATACCTGTATTAAATTCTATGATTTAGATCACAATTTCTTACGACATGATTTTGTGAAAATATTGTCGTTGTTTGTTCTCCATCGATACCCCCTTGTGTCTTCTCACCCCCCTACTAATTCTTAAATTTCGAGGACAAAATACTTTTCAGTTGGGAAGGATGTAAAACCCCTAAATTTCTACTATATTTTTTTTATAAATTTGGTGCTGACTATTTTTTTATTTTGTATTTATACGTCGCGTAGTTGTATTGTACGTCGCGCGCGAAATTTTATTTTTCGTAATTGCTCGACGAGTACGAATATGTACGAGCGTACATATTTTTAGAAAAATATTTTTTCTATTTTTATAGTTTCAAAATAATATATAGTAATTACTTTATTTTTATCATTATAAAAAGGCGTAAGATATAATGCATGTATAAATTAATTCTCGAAATTATTTATTAATTATCTTAAATTATTTCAAAGGTATTTTTGAAGTAGTTCCTATTAATATTTAAATTGATTTTCAAAATTTATTAATATTTTATTATTCAAAAAAAGATATTTAAATATTTATTGTTTTCAAAATTATTATTATTAGTATTTTTTGGAAAAATATGTTTTAAAATTATTGTGGCAATTTAAATCTTTTATTAGATTTTATGGAGTTTGATTATCTAAATTTAAATTAATTTAGATTTGGAATTGAATTTATTGAATTGATTTAAATTAATAGATTGAATTATCCAATTGGGTTTAAATATTTCTAATCATTATCCAACTGGGAATTCCCACATCCTATAAATAGGCAGGTACTCCTCCATAAAATTCTACCATCCACAAAATTCTACCCCAAACGTGTCGTGCATCGTGTCCGTGTTCCCATATCCATAATCTTATTCCATAGTTACAACTATATTGCATCAGTCCTCTTCGTGTCGACAATCCCGACACGATGTTCGATACCTAGCCTACAACCTCCTCTCTGTCAGCCCATCTCGTCCTTTACCACCGCCGTCACACCAATACCCAAACCAACCACGACAATCACCACCACTACCACCGTTCTGTCGACCGACTCGTCCCCTACGACCAACCCGTAACTTCCATGGCCTTGCCACCCTCGCCAACATCACCCCAACACCAGCCCTTCCACCATCATCCCTCTAGGCCGTTGGCCGACCACCACCACCATTATCGTTCCTCCTTCCGAACCATCAGCATCTCCTCCACAACACTTGACCACCATAACCCTGACATCCCGACAGCGCCCACATCACCACCACCACCTCACCCGGACGGCCACCAACCCCCATCACCTCCACCATTAGGACCACCACCATCAACCAAGAAACAAAAAGGGGAAGAAACCCTCACCTCCGCAGCGGTTCCCGCGAGCACGCCCACCGCCGCGCTCGGCTCAGCGCCGGACCTCCCGATCCTATTTTTCCCTCCGCGCTCCGGAACAAACCACCATGGACCGTCGACCTCACTGCCGCAGCGGAAGGGCATGATCCGCCGCACCGGCCACCGCCGTGTCCTCCCATCCGCCGCTCCGGCCATCGGCGCCCATCCGTTCGTCGAGGGAACTCCCTTCGCGCCTCCACCAAGCCCGCCTCAGATCCAGACCGCTGCCACCTTCATCGCCGCCGCTCCTCTTCTAGCGACCAGCATCCCGATCCGTCGCGTCTCTCCTCGACGCCGCCGTTGAGCATCCGCCGCGCAGCCGCCGTGTGTCTTGCCTCCGCCTGAAACCCCTCCGAAGCCCACCGACCGGCCGCCTCCGCGCCAGGCACCCCAATCCGCTCCGCGCGCCGGCACCTGAGCACCGCGCCTCTGCCCCCCAGATCAGAGCCGACCGCCGAAGTCGCAGCCCCGCCTCCAGCCGGACTACCGCGACCGCCCCTTTGGTAAAACCTCTTTTTCTAACTCTTTCTCTCTCCTTCTGTGGAATTTGGGAATGAAAACAGTATAAGCTCCTTTAAAGTTTATATTTATTAATATTATTATTACTATTACTATCATTATTATTATCATTATTATTATTATTATTATTATTATTATTATCATTTTTGTATTATTATTAGTATTATTATTATTATTATTATTATTATTATTATTATTATTATTTGTAACATTAGTTTTGACAATTGTTATTATTATTATTATTATTATTACTTTAGTTAATAAATTTATTATTATAATTATTGGTTTCCTTGATTTGTAAAAGGAACATGTTAATTAACATTATGATAAGTAGTATTGTTAAATAAATGGTATGATAATTCATTAGTGCTTATAAATTTTACTTTTATGATTAATAATTACTTTAATATTTTTAAACTATTTAGTTCAAGTATGGTATTTTCAAAAATTACCTAAAAATATTATAAGTAATAAAGCATAGTTTTTCTCCTATAAAAGTATTTTGACAAAACTTATAGTTAGCCTAAAAACAAATTTTTTATGTATTTTCCTAAAAACATATTTTGAATAATACGCATAAGCCTCTATCTAAATTTTTTTTATAAACTAGTGGATCTTAGCGTAAAATGATTTTGATATTTTTCCAAGAAATGTTTATAAATAAATAAAAAGCTAGTTTTCAAGGATTATAATATTTTCTAAAATTAGTAAAAGTACTTATATTTAGAAATTCTCTTCGAATTATCCCCGTTGCTCACGACTAATCATGTGTCCTACTTACTCGTGACTTCGAACCCCCCTACATATTGGCCTTGGCAATTGGACAGAACAGGACTTGTTGAACCATTGCACCACTCTAGGCAACACCACCAGGCAAGACACCTTGCCTTTACTGTTTAAATTTCTTGCTCAATATCATGCATGCTTTATAATTATTTATTTCTAGCAAATATAAATTGTTATTTCAAAACTTTATGTAGTTGCAAATTACTATACTTAGTTTTCGTTATGCATTTGGCCTAGAGTTAAGGGACCACCTTTGTTTGTGCCGCATTCATTGGTTCGACACCTGTGTGCCACGATGTCACGTGTCTCATATAGATTTGGACTTGCGTACCGACCGTACATCGGTGCGTACAGGACGAGCGTTAGGATATAACTGATAATATAGTTGTCTAGAAGACTTAGCGGTTATTAGAAATATCGTGGTGTGGATTCAGCACGAGTAGTGCATGGGGAGGGTGAAGACAGTTATTAGGCGCAGGGGCTTTCACACATTTACTTTTCTCTAGCTGCCATTTGTGACTCAGCCGAGAGCTAGTGCGTCGTGCACTTATTTACTTTTCTCTTGATGCCACTAGTGCCTCGGTTGAAACACAAATGTGTCGTGCATTTATTTTCCTCTAGCTGCCTTTAGTGACTCACCCAAGAGCTAGTGGCGGTGCATTTATTTTTCTCTAGATGCCCCTTAGCTCTCACTCGAGTGCTAATGGGCTGTGCATTTACTTTTTTCTAGACGCTACTAGTGCCTTGGTTGAAATGCTAACGCGCCGTGTTTCTAGTCTCGAGAGCCCTTGTGTGGAACGTTGTCTTCAAAGTGCATTTTCACATAGAATGGTTAAGGGCCTTTATTTGTGTAGTCACATATACTTTGCTGTTGAGCTTTATTTATTCAGTTATTGGCATGATATTATTTGTCTTGTTACGTCCCTCTGAGGACCTGGTTATCTCGCCAGGTGTGTGCTCTCGTCTTTCGCAGGTGCTCTAGCTCTAGCCGTGACCGTCTCCATTTCTTCGAGGATGATTGTACTTGGATCGTCTCCGCTTCTTTCGCCAAATTCATTTCATTTTCCATGTATTTTTCTCTTCTTGTTGGTAGTGGATTTGTCTCCGCCCAACATATTGTATCAAGACAATTCATTATCATTATATGATATCTTTTATTCATTTATTTTGTGTGGATGAGATTACTTATGGTTCTACTGCATTTTACAGCTTATGTATTCGTACGAAGTTTCCATATATTGGAGTGTACTTCGTATGTATACAGCTGGCATGTCTACGTACTTAGTCCTACGTATTTTGGGACTGGGGCGTTACATTCCTTGCGAAGTTGCGAGACACAAAGCTGGGTTCGGCCGACAGTTATGTCACTCCTGGGGCATCTTCTACCTCGAGAGATCACATCACTTGCTTTGCCCAACCCAGCACAGGTATACCTGCATGTGCTCTTGCATCTGTCCATCAGCCAGGTTGGATTATGGACTCTGGGGCATCTCGCCATGTCACGGGGTCCCGTGGTGAGTTTCAGGACTATAGTCACCTACCGTTGCCGAAGAGTATTCAGATTGCTGATGGTACCTCCAGACCTGTAATGGGTAAAGGCACTATCGCATGTACCCCTTCCCTTACTCTCAACAATGTCTTACATGCTCCTTCTTTTCCTGTCAATCTTATATCTATTAGTGCCATTATCCTTGATCTAAACTGTATTGTTTCCTTTGACATTCCTAAGGTAACTTTTTAGGAGAAGGGGACAGGACGGCGAATAGGGACTGGAACATGACATAAGGGGCTATGGTACTTGGACATGACCGGACTGGACAAAGCATTGGCATCTCTAGTAGCAGACGCACAACCTGTAGAGCCCCGCTCCTAGCGGTTCACTATGTAAGGCCTGTGGCTTGGCTAACTCGGTCGAAACCGAGTATTGGGAAAACTTACCGTCAGCACCGAATCGATCACGGACAAGTGCATAAGAACCTTTCCAACTAATGGATTAGTTTCTCTTGAAATGCGTCCAAGAGTTTTCTCTGGATGTTTTGCTGCTGGATTTGTTGCTTGGTTTTGATGGATGTTTTTCTGAATAATTTTCGATGATTTGATTTTGCCCGTTTTTATCGATTTGTATAGCATTCATTCTTGAGAATTCTGAGAGAAGAGAACATAACGAGACAGAATATTAACCAAGTTTTTGGTGCCAATGCAGACTGACGCGTGATGGAAGGCTAAGCGTGCAAGTATTCCTCTCTCTCTCTCGGCGATTCTCTAATTTGGTGAGTGTGGATCTCTGTGGTGGTATTGTCCCTCTCGCTATTCCTTCATGCCAACTAAATAATTGTCTTGCAACATCCGTTGATCGATATCAAGTTGCTAATGTCACAAGTCAATACCACTAAGAAGCTAGAGATTCAACATTGAACATTGAACATTGAAAGAATTGATTACACTGTTAACAACATTAAGATTGTGCTGGTCCCTTGAACATTGAATTGAGATGAATTGATGCCTATGATGATGAGATATGAAATGTTGAGAATAAACATGTTGCCTAGTACTTAATATTCTATGAACATAATGTTTATCGAGTCGGACACACACTCGTATGACCATAGACGTACTTGTATACAAGGATTTCCTCGAACGGTACCTGCGGCGGTGGGATCGAGTCGGCCTAAGAGGAATTAGTGCTTTGGTAGCACGGTATCCGAACCTTCATTCGGGCTCGCAACCTGGTGAATGGTCAACCGCATACCAATACGAAGTCCTATATGGCACATCGACATAGTGCACAACCACCAGTGGTCATGTTGTAAGGATGTATGCTAATCAATGTCCTATGCAGGGAAGATAAGTATATTATTATTATCCTGTATCTTATGCAGGAAAGCTGGATTCGGCCAATGGTAAAGTAAACATGGTTTCATGAAATACCATGTCATTTGAATTGTGATTTACTCTAAATGTTGCCTGTCTCTAATAAGTTCATATCTTTAAAATGCTTTTCATTAATAAAATGTTGGTTTAGCTGAGTGGGCCAACGGGGCTCACCAGCGCATTATTATAATGAGCTGACCCCTCCTCCATAGGTACTGGAGAAGGCTCGGGCGCACATTGCAATTAAAGCTTTCTGAAATGCTATTTCCTTTCAAGTTATTTTCCCTAAAGACGCACAAAGTATTGTAGAGTTTTCAAAGGTAGATGCTTATATTTCAAAGTACTAAAGGGGCATGATGTATGGAATGGAAAGTTATTTCATGGCAGCCTATCAGTTGTACTTCTTTTTATGAATCAATGTAGCCGAAATGGCATTTCAAATATTATCGAGAAAAATTGTATTCTGACTACAATTATCAATAAAATAAGTATTTCTTCTCCCTATATTGTGTCCTCAATGTTTCTGAAATGTGGCTAGATTTTAAATATTTCTAAATGACTTAACAGTGCACGATCTTGCCTTGTACAAGTGCAACACCAGACTTGTACGGCATCACGTCTTAGCGAGGACGAACGATTCGGTGCAAATCAAAGCGAGAATGAAAGATTCCCCGGATCGGGGCATGATAAGTTGGTATCAGAGCATGGTTTCAATTCCTCGGAATTCAAAAATGGTTTTCAAAATGAAGTCTTGATGCAAATTTTCTCGATTGATGGTGTCGATAGCGCTGACATAAAATAATATTCCATACAATAAGCCCATAAATATTTTATGAGTGCTAATGGAATTATTTCTTGTTGTAGAATGGCCAAAGGTGATAGCTCAAAGAAGAATTTATCGTCTGACCCAATGGAGAAACTGATTAAATAACTGGAGGCTCAGAGGAAGCAGAGCGAAGCTCAACATCGCGCGCTTCAAGAGCAGCTTCAGTATCAGTTTCAAGAGCAGCTGGATACCCAACAAAAGCAAGTGGATAATCTGTCTCAGATTGTCGCCAAGCTGACGGCCGATTCCAATATTTCTGCAAAGGCCGCAGCAACAGAGATCGTAGAAGTGCCGACAGAGAAACCTGAAACGCTGACACGGAAGAGAACGAGCTTCAAGTTTGTCGACTTCAAGAACTGCGACCCGCCTGAGTTTAACGAAAGAGCAGAGCCAGATGAGGTGATGGGCTTCTTGAACATACTAGAGGGCTACTTTCGAATATTGGAGATTCAAGGCAGTAAGAGAGTGGAGTGTACTGCTGTACAACTTCGTCTCAAGGCCCAGGAATGGTGGATTTCGCAAAGACAAGCACTTTGCAAAAATAATTAGGATACGAAGATATTTTGGGAGACCTTCAAATAGGCTTTCATTGCACAATTCATTCCACCAGCTGTCCGTCAATAAAAAGAGAATAAGTTCGTAGCACTCCGGCAGGGCAGTATATCGGTAGAAGACTACGAGACAGAATTTTTGAAGAGAGTCGCATTCGCTGGATACATGGTCACAAACGATGACGCAAAGCAAAGAAGATTCGTGCAAGGCTTGAATGACGACCTGCAGCACGATGTGCTAAATCGGAAGTGTACGTCATACAGGGAGGCGTACAAAACTGCACTCGAGATAGAGAAATTCCATCCACCAGCCAGTTGGAAGCAGGGCAACCAAGGCAACAATAATCAGAAATGACCTTGGTCTGCGGGAAGAAATGACGCACCTAAGCGTCATAACACAGGGGACAACAGGGGACCTCAGCAGAGTTGCCATGTTGCAATAAATACAACAGATGGGGGCACAAAACTGAAGACTGTCGTGCTAGGTGTTTCAAATGCGGAGGTATAGGTCACAGGGCAGTTGACTATAGAGGCAGAGGAGAGAATCAGTATCCTCCTCGTGGAAATAACAACAATCAGTATCGTGGGCATAACAACAATCAGAACCGGGGCCAATATAACAAGCAGAATCGTGGCCAAGTGCCACCAGCCTTACCAGCACCAACCGGGAACACACCGAATCAGCAACAAGGTGCACAAGCAAGGGTTTATGCCTTGACTCAGGCAGAGGCCCAGACTGCAGGGAATGTAATTACAGATATATTGCTGTACAAAGGCATACCTGCAAGAGTACTTTTTGATTCTGGTGCTACTCATTGCTTTATCTCGTCTGATTTTGCAACGAAAAATAAATTTTGTATGACTCAACTAAAGACAGCTTTGTGTGTTAGCACTCCTTCGGGAGTAGATATGCCTGCAACTTTGATTTACAGGGACGGCTACATTAAAATTGGAGGCAAGACTTTATCTCTGGATGCAATTGTACTCGACATCAAAGAGTACGATATCATATTGGGAATGGACTGGCTCAGCGTCAGTCATGCAACAATCGACTGTACGGATATGAGAGTTGTGTTTTGCCTACCCGGAGAAACAGAGTTCTCTTACTCGTGCGGTTCGGCATTCCAAGAACCTATGGTAATATCGGCAGTTACAGCTAGGCACATGCTGTACTCGGGGTGCGAAGGATTTTTTGCTTCTGTTTAAGACACTCGGATGAAGAGTGTAGGCTCGAATCAGACCGAAATTGTGGCAGAGTTTCTCGATGTATTTCCGGACGAGATACCTGGAATGCCACCGGATAGAGAAATTGAATTCACAATTGATACATTTCTGGGTACTCGCCCGATATCAAAGGTGCCGTACAGGATGGCTCCGGCAGAATTAAAGGAACTAAAGGTGTAGCTACAAGAATTGCTAGACCGGGAATACATTCGCCCAAGTGTATCTCCATGGGGAGCTCCAGTGTTGTTTGCAAAGAAGAAGGATGGGACGATACGGCTGTGCATCGATTAAAGAGAACTAAATAAGGCAACCATCAGTAACAAGTATCCCTTGCCAAGGATAGATGATCTGTTCGATCAACTGCAAGGGGCGACCGTGTTTTCAAAAATTGATCTTCGTTCAGGATACTATGAGTTGAAGATCAGACCCGAGGATGTCCCTAAGTCAGCATTCCGTACGAGATATGGACACTATGAGTTTTTGGTCATGCCATTCGGCTTGACTAATGCTCCAGCAGCCTTTATGGATCTAATGAATAGAGTATTTCGACCGTTCTTAGACAAGTTTGTTGTTGTGTTCATCGATGACATCTTAATCTACTCAAAAGACAGGGAGACTCATGTCGAACACTTAAAAGAAGTACTTCAGACGCTGCGGGACAATCACTTGTATGCTAAGCTAAGCAAGTGCAAATTTTGGATGAACAACATGTCGTTCCTAGGACATGTTGTTTCGGCAGAAGGTGTTGCCGTTGACCCAAAGAAGATTGAGGCAGTTGTAGACTAGAAGCAGCCTGTATCAACTAGTGAGATACGGAGTTCCTTGGTTTAGTCGGGTACTACAGTATGTTTGTGAAAGACTTTTCAAGAATCGCTTCGCCTTTGACTCACCTCACTCAAAAGTTAGTCGTATTTAAGCAGACCGACGATTGTGAGAATAGTTTTTAAGAACTCAAGCAGCGGCTCGTCACAGCTCCAATTTTAGCACTTCTGGGAGGCTCTGAGGGATTCCAGATCTACAGTGACGCATCGGGACTTGGTTTGGGATGTGTTCTCATGCAACGTAGGAAGATAATATCTTATGCATCGAGACAACTCAAACAGCATGAGAAGAATTACCCAACTCATGACTTAGAACTGGCGACGATTGTGTTCGCATTGAAATTGTGGCAACACTATCTCTATGGTGTGTCCTGCGAGATCTTCATGGATCACAAAAGCCTGAAATACATATTCACGCAGAAGGAATTGAATTTGAGGCAATGACATTGGTTAGAATTGATCAAGGACTATGACTTGATAATCTCCTACACGTCGGATAAAGGAAACGTGGTAGCTGATGCATTGAGTCAGAAATTTGTTGGGTCACTAACAATAGCAAAGGAGGTACTACGAGATCTTGAAGAGATGGGTATCGAATTTAGGATTCGTCTACAGAATGTACAGTTGGCTCAGTTGCAACTTGAGCCGAGTCTCGAGGGAAGGATTAAGATTGCTTAGAAGGATGACCTGTTTCTGCAGAAGATACGCAAGTTGATTTTAGCAGGAAAGGCATCAGAATTTACCGTTGAAGATGACACTATTCGTGTAAAGGGAAGATTGTGCGTCCCTAAGGATGAGGATATCAGGAAGGAAATACTGACCAAGGCTCATTTTGCGAAGTATTTCTTGCATTCGGGAAGCACGAAAATGTATAAGGATCTACGCACAACATTTTGGTGGCATGGCCTGAAGAAGGATGTGGCACTATTCGTGTCACAATGCTTAGATTCTCAGCGTGTGAAGGCCGAACACCAACGGCCAGGCAGAAAACTACAAAATTTGGCTATTCTACTGTAGAAGTGGGATAACATCTGTATGGACTTTATAGTCGGCTTGCCAAGAACTCAGAAGGGGAATGATACAATTTGGGTTATCGTGGATAGATCAACCAAGTCAGCTCATTTTATTCCAATAAAAGTTACGTGGGGCATAGAACGGTTGGCTCAGATCAACATAAATAAAATTGTCCGATAATATGGGGTGCCAGCTTCTATAGTATCGGATAGAGACTGGAGATTCTTGTCATGATTTTGGATAAGTCTGCACTCAGCAATGGGTATAAAGTAGAACTTCGGTTCGATATACCATCCGCAGACTGATGGTCAGACAGAGAGAGTAAATCAGATTCTTGAGGATATGTTGAGATTGTGCGTGCTCGACTCGAAGACAAATTGGGACGCACATCTCGCATTGGCAGAATTTTTCTATAACAATAGTTATCAGGCAAGTATCCAGATGGCCCCGTACGAAGCCTTGTATGGACGGAAATGTCGATCACCGATATGTTGGGATGAAGTCGGTGAGCGGCAAGTGCTCAGACCAGAACTTGTGGAACAGTCCGTCGAGAGGGTTTGCTTAATTCGAGAAAGACTTAGAGTTGCTCAAAGTCGACAGAAGAGTTATGCGGACGTACATCGACGACCTTTGGAATTCGCGGCAGGTGATCATGTATTCTTGAAGGTCACACCCATACGATGTGTGATACGGTTTGGGATGAAAGGAAAGCTGAGCCCGAGATTCGTTGGACCATTTGAGATTTTGGAGAAGGTAGCCTCAGTGGCTAATCGACTTGTACTACCTCCGGCTCTGGCTGATGTGCACGATGTCTTCCATGTGTCCCAACTGCGAAAGTAAGTGCATGATCCAAGCCATGTAGTGAACTTCGATCAGTTGCAGCTGAGCGCTGACCTATCATATACTGAAGAGCCTGTTCAAATTTTGGACAGAAAAGAGAAAGTTTTGCGGAATCGGACAGTGTCTTTAGTCAACGTGCTTTGGCAAAACCATGCGATCGAGGAGTCGACGTGGGAACTAGAGGAAGAAATGCGGGTGAAATACCCCTCGCTGTTTTATAATTTTGAGGTAGGACTTTTGTTTTAAGTTTTGAGGACGAAAATTTTTCTTAGTGGTATATTATGTAGTGCCCCGCTCCAAGCGGTTCACTACGTAAGGCTTGTGGCTTTGTTAACTCGGTCGGAACCAAGTATTGGGGAAACTTACCGTCGGTACCGAATCGATCACGGACAAGTGCATAAGAACCTTTTCAACTAATGGATTGGTTTCTCTTGAAATGCGTCCAAGAGTTTTCTCTGGATGTTTTGCTGCTGGTTTTGTTGCTTGCTTTTGATGGATGCTTTTCTGAATAATTTTTGATGATTCGATTATTGTCTGTTTTCATCAATTTGCATAGCATTCATTCTTGAGAATTATGAGAGAAGAGAACATAACGAGACAGAATATTAACCAAGCTTTCGGTGCCAATACAGACTGACGCATGACGGAAGGCTAAGCGTGCAAGTGTTCCTCTCTCTCTCGGCGATTCTCTAATTTGGTGAGTGTGGATCTCTGTGGTGGTATTGTTCTTCTTGCTATTCCTTCATGCCAACTAAATAATTGTCTTACAACATCCGTTGATCGATATCAAGTTGCTAATGCCACAAGTCAACACCACTAAGAAGCTAGAGAATGAACATTGAACATTGAACATTGAAAGAATTGATTACACTGTTAACAACATTGAGATTGTGCTTGTCCTTTGAACATTGAATTGAGATGACTTGATGCCTATGATGATGATATTTGAATTATTGAGAATAAACATGTTGCCTTGTACTTAATATTCTATGCACACAATGTTTATCGAGTCGGACACACATTCGTATGACCATAGACGTACTTGTATACAAGGATTTCCTTGAACGGTACCTGCGGCGGTGGGATCGAGTCGGCCTAGGAGGAATTAGTACTTTGGTAGAACGGTATCGAAACCTTCATTCGGGCTCGCAACCTAGTGAATGGTCAACCGCATTGGCATGATGTATGGAACGGAAAGTTATTTCATGGCAGCCTATCAGTTGTACTTCTTTTCATGAATCAATGTAGCCGAAATAGAATTTCAAATATTATCGAGAAAAGTTGTATTCTGACTACAATTATCAATAAAATGAGTATTTCTTCTTCCTATATTGTGTTATCAATGTTTCTGAAATGTGGCTGGGTTTCAAATGTTTCTAAATGACTTAACAGTGCACGTTCTTGCCTTGTACAAGTGCAACACCAGACTTGTACGACATCACCCCTTAGCGAGGATGAACGATTCGGTGTGAATCGAAACGAGGACGAAAGATTCTCCGAATCAAGGAGTGACACAACCGGATGCTTCACTTAGCAGTGTAGAAGACGAATTGCTCCTCCATCACCAGCGTGTCGGGCATTCTTTTTTTAAAGTTATTAGTCAAATGTATCCGTCCTTATATCAAAGGGCTAATAAAGAGAAGTTATTTTATAATGCTTGTGAGTTGGTAAAATATACCAGAAGCTCGTATGTGAGCTCCGAGAGTAGAAGTTCAGCTACATTTGACATGATACATTCGGATGTATGGGGCCCTTATCCTACAACCGGTATTAACAATTTTCGATGGTTCGTCACTTTTATTGATTGTTATACTCGCGTGACTTGGGTCTACCTTATGAAAAATAAAAGTGACGTCTTTGAGGCATTTCGAGATTTTTATCGCCGGGTTGAAATACAATATGGCACTAAAATTAAGTACTTACGGTCTGACAATGGGACGGAGTATACTAATATGAAGGTTGCTGAGTATTTATCCACTCATGGAATACTACACCAAACTTTATGTGCCTGTACACCGGCACAAAATGGTGTGGCCGAACGGAAGAACATACACCTGTTGGAGGTCGCACATACCATGATGCTGGCTATGAATATGCCAAAACACTTATAGGGATAAGCTGTCTTGATGGCCTCTTATCTCATCAACAGAATGCGATCTCAGGTATTGGACTGGAAGACACCGTTGGAAATACTTACTGGTGTAACCACTTACACAGTTCTACCGAAATTATTTGGGTGTGTGTGTTTTATCCAAGCTAATAGGCCGGAAGTTGGTAAACTGGATCCTAGAGCGGTTAAATGTATCTTTGTCGGGTACACGGCGAATTAGAAGGGATATGCATGTTGGAGTTCGGTTGAGCGAAAACTATTTGTAAGCATGGACGTTATATTCCGAGAACTGGAACCATACTATGGTTCAGATGAAGGTTCAGCATTTGGTGACACACCTAACACAGAGGGTGTTAGACGTGAGGGGGAGAGAATAAGTCCAAACGTGGTAGTCGGATCGATCCCGTGCCCGGTCGTAGAGAACTGGACGAAAGGGGAAGATATCAGTGACTCCATGAAGAAGACGAAACATATGTTACGTAGGGGGAGAAGCCGTGTCTAGTGTCAGTGCCTACTGTACCAAGTCCAGTGCCTACCATACCAAGTCCCTCGTCTACTTCTGTCCCGGCTCTTGAAGATGTTGCCCGGGTACTGAATCACTCTGATTCCGATGCAGATCTCTCTGACTCTGATGGTATGTCCTCTCCACTACTTATTGCTCCTTTAAGGAGATCTTCTCGTATCAATGTGGGTAAGGCTCCTCTTTGTTATGATGATTATGAACATGACATTGCCAACTTCTTGTCTTATTCTAATATTTCTTCAAATTATCGAGCCTTCATTGCATCGTTAGACTCTACTTCTTTGCCCAAGTGTTGGCAGGAATCAAAGAAAAATCCAAGGTGGAAAGCTGCAATGATGGAAGAACTTGGAGCACTAGAAAAAATAAGACATAGGAGCTGGTTCCATTATCCAAAAGGAAGAAAGCTGTGGGATGCAAATGGGTGTACACAGTAAAGGAGATACCAGAAGGAAAAGTAGAGCGATACAAGGCGAGGTTGGTTGCAAAAGGATACACACAATCATATGGCATTGACTATGATAAGAC
This sequence comes from Iris pallida, assembly GCA_029216955.1. Classification (NCBI taxonomy): domain Eukaryota; kingdom Viridiplantae; phylum Streptophyta; class Magnoliopsida; order Asparagales; family Iridaceae; genus Iris; species Iris pallida. The sequence continues at coordinate 3,991,707 of JANAVB010036017.1, read as the reverse complement.
GTTTGCCCCAGTAGCAAAAATAAGTACGGTAAGAACTCTAGTCTCCATTGCAGCAAACTATGGGTGGAAGCTATACCAGTTAGATGTGAAAAATGTCGTTCTCTATTGGAACCTGCAAGAAGAAGTATACATGGAACCCCCATATGGGTGCTATGCGACAGAATCAGACGGAGGGACGTCACATGGTAAAGTGTGTAAACTAAAGAAGTCACTATACGGACTCAAGCAATCTTCTCGAGCCTAGTTTGACAGATTCAGAATGGTTGTTACAGGCATGGGGTACCATCAAACAAATACAGATCATACGGACTTTCTCCAGCATATAAGAGGCCACATTACTATACTTTTTGTATATATAGATGATATAATAATCACTGGTGATGATGAAGTCGAGATTACTAAGCTGAAGTCAAAACTCGCAAAGGAGTTTGAGGTGAAGGATTTAGGAGTGATGAGGTATTTTCTGGGTATCGAGGTGTGTGACGGCGAACAGAGAATTATTCTCTCACAGAGAAAATACGCACTAGATCTGCTAAAGGAGACAAGGATGCTGGGATGCAAAGCAGCAGTAATTCCAATTGACTAAAAGTGTAAGCTGGGAGCAGAAGCAAGAGAGTCGATTGATCGTGAAAGGTATCAAAGACTTGTAGGGAGATTGATTTATCTGGGGCACACTCGCCCGGATATCTCATTTGTTGTGAGTGTAGTGAGCCACTACATGCATGATCCAAGAACGGGGCATATGGAAGCAGTGTTTTAGATCTTGAGATATCTGAAAGGGACGCCGGGAAAAGGACTATGGTTCAAGAAGAATGGACACATAGAAGTTGAGGGATACTGCGATGCAGACTGGGCAAGCTGCATAGACGACAGAAGGTCTACCACGGGGTACTGTGTTTTTGTAGGAGGAAAACTAGTCTCATGGAGAAGCAAAAAAAAGCCAGTGCTAGCACGGTCGACAGCTGAAGCAGAATACAGGGCAATAGCTCTGGGAGTGTCAAAGTTGCTATAGGTAAGAGCACTGCTGACCGAGTTGAAGCTGGACAAGGGAGCACCATTACGTCTTCTGAGCGATAGTCAAGCTGCAATAAGTATAGCTAACAATCCAGTTCAGTACGACAGAACAAAGCACATCGAGATCGATCGATTCTTCATCAAGGAGAAGCTGGAACAAGGGATACTGAAGATTGACCATGTTCACTTAGAAGAACAAGTTGCAGACTGTCTGACTAAGGGTCTTAGTTCATTGAGTCTGTCAAAGCTATGTAACAAGATGGGGATGATTAATATTTATCACCCATCTTGAGGGAGAGTGTTGAGAACTAATAAGGGACTTTAGTCCCACATCGGAAGTTGTATTGTGAAGAGGAGGTGTACTCTATATAAGTAGTGGCATGAGGCCATCAATAAAATCATCTGAGAAATTCCACTCATTTCAACTCAAATTAATGCCAATACATTCAACTAATTATTAAGTATTAAGTACAAGTAACGTTGCACAATAAATTATAATCTAATAAGCTAAGATTTAGTTATGTTTCTAGTAAATATTTACTTATAATGCAGCCAAAAACTTCTATGGTGTAATTATTTATCCGTACATTATAATTCTAGTGGCCATTTTAATTAGTAAATCTTGACAATAACATATTTGAAAAAAAACTTCCACAGTATAGCTCTATTATATATAGATATGGACATGTTGATATGAATAAATATTGCTTCAAAAGTCACAAAATGGCACAATTTGTTTTCATCTCTTAATGGAGTTCAAAAATTTGGTGGTTAGACATCATTAGGAGAGGGATGACACATAGTTATTATGTCCCATTGGATCAACTTTACTTTGAGTATAGTTGAACTCTGCTAAAGTCTAAAGAGAATACTGCAACCCTAACCCTAATTTACATAGGTAAAAGGAAGCTTAAATGTTGTAATTTCCTGTTGTGACTTGTGACCTGTAAATTTGAGATCTCTTTGTTCAAAACAATCATCACATTTACAGGAAACGTTTACTTAATTCATTCTAGTAAATAATCACAACATTCCATATTATGAAAATTACTGTAAAACTAGAGTTGGTACGTCTTATTATTGTCGGATTACAAAGATCGTATAAAGTACATGAAAATTAAAGATTACTAGCAACATTTCACAATAATCTAAATAACTAAGATTTAGTTTGTTTCTAATTAATATTTAATTACATGCAGCCAAAAACTTTTATGATGAAATTATCTAGCCATCCATTTAATTTTAATGACCATTTTAATTAGTTAATCTTTTGAACAAGGACATATTTGGAAGAAAAAAAGACTTCCACAATGTAGCTCTAGTAGTATAGATATGGACAACATGTTGATATGAATAAATGTAGCTTCAAAAGTTTGAAGATGGGAAAATTTGTTTTAGCATCTCTCATTCTGTTGAGCACTCAATCGAGTTCAAAAACTTGGTGACGGCATAAAGGTAGTTAGACATTTAGTCCAACACATGATCATTAGTGGAACTAGGGACGAAACAGAGATATTATGACATTATGTTCCATGGTTCAACTTCACTTTGAGTATAGTTGAACTCTGCTAAAGTCTAAAGTGAGTACTGCAACCCTAACCCTAATTAGTGAGTACTGCAAGTCCTGAGTATATAATTAGAGTAGACATACTTGTTAGAGTCAGATTAGACATGTGGATGTGATTCGAACAATAGCATTGGATGGGAAGGACAGTTATAAGACGTCTGAGTTCCTTTGGACACCTTCTGGTTGCTCACATATACGCATGTGTTTTATGCCTAATAAACTAGTGTCTCTATATACCATACCATAATAGTATCATTGTGATCAAAACATGTCATGGCATTAAAATGAACATAGCATTTCTAGTTAATACGTGTTACTTACTAATTAGAAAGTAATGGGGGTTAGGATAGTAGGGACTAGGTTATTACTCCGCTTATTTTGGAGTAGACAGTTTGAGAGAACATAGAGAAATGGGATGATAATTTAGAGCAATTTGTATTATGCAGAGAATGTGGTTGTGATTACGGTCCGGTAATTTGATGACCAAGGAAAAGGGATAATTTTGGAGTAGAATGTGCATGTTACTCTCTTACAAAGAATTCATTAGGCTATGTTAAAGTTCCTTTAATAAAAGTAAAACATCTGAAATATGAAAGTTGGAGTTTTCTATCAAAATGCAGTTATATTTGTCCGCGACAAATATACACTATGATTTCCTCCATAAGTATGTTGTTGACTGCATTAAAAACAGTGATACCACACAAAGTTTTACTTGCATATACCAGGTTGAGAGGAGGTTGTTTAAGTATTATATGTACATGGTATTGGGGGGTTGGGGGGTTGGGGGGGGTGATGCTAAGTCTATTACCAAATGCTTACAACCTCTCTCTCTCCCATCCCTTACACATGGGTCCCATCAGGTCCCACCTCCCCTCTGAACCCCCTGCGACATGGGCTTCACCCGACCCCACCACTTCCCTCCCTCCTCCAATCGAAGTCCGACACGTGGCGGTTGTAAGGGAGTTGTAAGCATTTGGTTGTAGGCGTAGCAAAGTTTAAAAGGGGGGAGATAGTAGTAGATCAAAAGGGATTTTTGGAAGATGGGAGAAACACCGCACACACAATATCGTGTTGTAAAATCGACATGGGGACACGTTTCCTACTTAAGGAAGTGTTTGGGTGTTTGGTACGCTTAGTTTTTTTTATTCCCATGCAAATTTAGGGTGGTGAACATATTTTCATGGTTGACTTATGTTATAAAAATTTATTTTCAAAAATTACGGATATCCGGATAAACAAATTGACCATAAATAACCAACAGAGGGGGACAGGTTTCCTACTTAAATGGGAAGGAGAACTCAATTAAGCATGATACTTTATAAGTAAGGTGTATTTGAACATAGCCTGTAATACACTCGGATCACAATTAGCTTCAGTAAGCAACAACTAACCTCTTTGTTTCAAAGTTCAGCTACATAACTAAATATAGATAATTCCATTCATTTTTATTATAATGACTGCATTAACTTGCAGCTGCATTATAAAAAATAATAAGTTAGGTAGAACATTTTTCTACTTTTACATAAATCTTAATCATCTTTTCTAGTTGATATTATTTAACATACAATCCATTATAGTAACACATCTCCACACAATGCACTTTGTACTGTAACTTGCTTTAACGAGCAAGGGCTCAAGAATGTTCAAGTCTTCCTCATCAAGTCCACTTGCTGAGGAATCTTTGGAACAAAAGAGCAAAACTCTTCGGATATCTCTTCAAACCATCTATGTAGTCCACAAAGTAAATGCCAAATCTACGCGTATAACCAGAGGAACATTCAAAGTTATCCATCAATGACCAGGCGAAGTACCCTCTAACGTCTGCTCCTTTGCTGCATAAAACCCAATTATGAAATATATAAATTGTAGCATTAGACTAAAATTTTAATTTGGTCGTCTTTAATAGAAAAGTATGACATCTTATTTCAAGGATGTTGCTCGTGTTACAATCTAAATCTAGAATTAATATAAGTTCTTACAGATATTTGAAAGGATGCTAGACTTTTTGGATGAGGTTATGGCAAAAGAAAGAAAGAAACACAATACAATTTGTTGGTTAATAAACCATAGAAAGAGCATGATGGAAGGAAAAAGAAGGGGTATGCACTTATATAAGATAAATGCTCCATATTTCTGGACTCTGATGTTAGGTATTTCTTGGATCCTTCGTAAAATGAAATAAGTAAATTATAACTACCAATTAATTCATCTCCATAAGGAAACGTTAGAGATTGTTGAGCCTATCAGATTTCCTACTACTTTCGTGATTTGCTTTTGTACCAGTATATTAGTATAGTACATGTATTCGATAATTTGTTGAAGTCAGTAGCCGCCCTAATCTCTGTCTATAAATTGGGCTCCATCTCTTGTAAGTACAACTCTCTCGAAATAATAAAAATAACTTGTAACTTGTGTGCGGCCGTGGGAGAAAATATTTGAACAACATTTAAATACTCCCCATGAATGAAAGGCAAATAAAAGATCTTACAAGGCTTATTGTCTATGCTTACCTGATGGCTCTTTGAACATGAATTATATGTTGTCGATAATAATCTATTCTCACATCGTCCTTGAGGGCTTTCTTCAGTGACAAGTTTCCATTTGATTTCTCGTCGATACCTATATTATCCGGAGAAAATATTATTTAACACTCCTACTAATAGCCTTACTTCAATGTAATGTTTCAAGTTTCCTCAAGGGTATCAGGCCCTTATTATGTTACCATTCTCTGTGATGTACATGACAGGGTTGTTGTACTTGGCTTTTGTATAGAGCAAGAGGTCCTCTATCCCTTGTGGGTAAACGTAGATCCATTGTGTACCAGGCTGAAATACAAGCATATTAACATTAGATGGTATTTGAATTAGGATATGGAATGAAACAACGTTAACAATTGACTCATAGAGAAAATGATCGTACTGACTAAGCAACAAGAATGAAACTCCAGATAACTTATCACAATTAGAAAGACATATGGTTCCAGAAAACATTATACAGATTCCGGCATTTATGGAACATGCAAACATTATAAGTTATCATCAAATATATTTGTGAGCTTTATAAATTATCATCTAATATATTTTAACATAACTGATTGCAAATATTCGTATAGAAGATCTCTAATTAACTATCGTCTATCGAGTCTCCCTATTAAATTTTGGATTTTGGATTAGATGGTTGTAAATATGATGGGAGTTGGTGTTTTCTGCAATTTAGTTTAAGTTCACATCGGATCTCTGTCTTTGATTTCTGCAATACTTTTGATACAACAAATCAGGATATATGATATGATTCAATTAGAAGAGATTTTATAAGGAAATGGAGTGTAGTTAGAAGAGTTTTTCATATATTATGAAAGGGGTTGAAATGTCTTTTTTTATATAATAGGGTAAGTCTTTGATTGTGTTGGGAAACATGGTATGATCCGAACCGGAGTTGGCCCATGAGGTACGATATTGAATTGAGCCTATATGCCTTAAAAGAGAATTCTCATTTAAAGCATGAACCAGTTCCAATTATCTATATCTCATGATCTCACCTCCTATCCGATATGGGACTAAATTACCAACACCATTGTCACCCCTTTGGGGGCTCAACCGAAAACGAGATACAATCCAATAGACTGTCCACCCGGGAACGTTCCTCTCTATACCAAAGATCTCAACCACTTGGTTTTAGCATAAATTACGTAGAGAAAAGTCCGTTCTACTAAAAATTAGCATATTTCTTATTAATTTCAACTTATTTTAATACTTCTTTTCTTTAGCTTGCTTAAAGTAATAAAATAAAATTAAAAAACAAGCAATAACCAAGTTCTATCATTTTGTTTCAAATCACAATTTATTTCATAAGCAGTGCTGGGTTGTTCCCTTAAGGCACTTGTTAGTAAAAACTTCAAACATAGATATAGGGTAGCATGTTTCATTTGTTGCATACTTGTATGCAACATATGATACTGAAATAAAGTTGCAATTTGAGTGAGTATGTGTCATTTCATGTCGTATCATTACATAATTGCTTGAAAGAGCACTTTACCAGTGGCCCAATTAGGAATGCATGTGTCATTTCATGTCGTGTCATTTCATGTCGTAATTTTGCATAATTTCATGTCGTGTCATTAGAAGCAGAAATTATCAGATATAAATGTGTCATTAAGTTCCTTGATGAATTAATTATATGTAACTGTTAATCTGAAAAGACTATAACTACATCAAACATAGACTTCTTTACCTGTTTGGTTGGTATATGAATCAGTATTGTAGCTTTTGTATACAGTGTTAACAATTGGAAGGCTGTATACATATCTTGTCGAGTAACAATTAAGACCAATAAAGTCAAATGACCCTTTAATTAACTTCGATTGCTGCTCTGTAAATTTTGGTAGCCGATCTCCCACAAGCACCCTCATGTTAAATGGGTAATCTCCTTGAGTCAAAGGGTCCATGAACCTACAGTTCACATAGCAATGTAATATTAAAACTTATACTCAATCTATTTCTCCAGCAAGTGCCAAAATTTTGGGGTATGGAAATACAAACCATCCAAACACAAAATCTAGCCCTCTCTCAAATGCATCACCATTAGACTTGGAGTGGGAGTATGGAAGCATCCAGTTGCAGTCTAGTGTAATACCTATCTTTCCGTTTTTGGTTTTCTGCAAGAAGAGATCAAAGTTAAATCTACATATCAATCAACATGTAACAGATGCATTCCTGTCTGGTAGAAAAATTTGGATAACTACAAATTCTCTAATTCTCTTACATATACTTATGAAAGGATATTTTTGTTAATTGTTAATCCAGGCCCTAAGATCTTTCCAAAAGAATTCTTAAGCCTCTGCATTAGATGCAGGAAAATGAATGAGTATATAATTTTTGTTTTTGATATGAAGTATACACATATATATTGCCAAGATATCAATATGTAGAAAACAAGTGATTTTCTATTACAATTTTTAGTAGGTCTCTTTTAATTAATAATGCGATCTCCAATTTTTTTGGTTGGATACGTACAGTTTTCTTTGATCTAATAATCCGATTTGGTTCAATAGCTTGGTATAACTCAGTTTAATAATGGAAATCTTGAAACTTTATAGTGAAGATCTTCAACCTCTGAGCTCTACTTTCATGCAAGATTTTCATAATTTGTATCTAGAAGAAAATGAAGAAATTAAAAGGAGGGGCTATAATATCATCTAATGCAATATGTTATCGCATCAACTTCCATTTCTTCTCTATGATCCAATGAATTATTTCAGTTACAAGATTGTCACTCGTAATCTCATATATATATATATATATATATATATATATATATATATATATATATATATATATATATATATATTTATATATAATGTGAAATATTGAGCTTAACCGTGAAAAATTTTCTTTCCAAATATTTCTTGCATATGTTTACTAATTAAAATTATTCATTACAGTTGATAAGGACATCCAGATAATCACGGAAGGTGTCATTTGGTCTTCCTAAATAGTCTTACAGTTATGTATACAATGTATATAATAACATAATAATATTAACTAAATTTAGAATAATTAAGACATTTGTCTTTTAGTTTTACTAAATAGTGTTAATAACGATTAGTATAACGGAAATGCTCTTTTACCCGTGGTCACCCCCACTGTCCCCCCCAACACTTCGGGCCCGCCCACACCCCCTCCATTTAAATAATGTAGCACTACCGTTAGATTAATTATGATAGAAGTTTTTTGGTCTTTCTAATAATAACCTATGAAATAGGTGCAATGCGAGTGTGTATATATACATATTCTATTACTATTAAAGGTGGATTTATCACCTGAAACTTTCTTCTATATAGGTCCGCAGCTGCCGCGTGGGCCAATAGTATATGGTGACCTACAATGTAAGGCTCCTTGCTAGAGTCTCCAGTTTTGCATCTACCAATCTCCCAGGAGGAGCATCTTCCCGATGCTAATATTCCCGAGGCATACCCGTTAGTGGTAAACATATGTGGCTCGTTGAAGGTAATCCAGTGCTTCACACGATCCCCAAACTCTCTAAAGCAAACTTCCACGTAATCTTGAAAATCTTCCCTGTACAATATTCCAGAGCAGATGCACAAAGATTAGAGTAAATGATATTATTGGATCAAGGCAGTGCTGTAAGAACCAGACCGGAACGACGATTGGACCGGGTCCAACCGGTTTATGCCAAAATTAAAATCTGTCTAGTTCGACTAAAACTAGGACTTTTAAATAACGGCTAGTTTTTTCAAAAATTGGAGTTCAAACGGTGAACCGGCCGAACCGGTTCACAATTGAACAGAGCAAATTTTTTTAAAAAAATTCGAAAAGAATTATCACATGAAATTTGGACCATTTGATTATTGGTTTGGTTTTGATAGCCTTGTTGTTGTCAAATTAAACCAAACCAACATACTAAGAACAAACCAAACCAAGAAGTAAATATGGATATCTTACCTATTTCAACCAAACCAAACCAAACCAAATCAATTTGAACCCCGGTTGAACCCTGGTCCGACCTATACCAAATATTTTCGGTTCGATCATCGATCCGGTTTTCAAAACATTGGATCAAGGCCGTTTATGAGAATGTGCAAGCTATGCGGTGACATATGGTCCCAAAATTCTAAAGATCCTAAAAATATTAACCTCTGTATGTATTACTAATGTGAAATCTCTATTTTCAGATCTAGACCTTTCTATTTTATATAAACTACATTAGCATGGTCATTAGAATGTGAGAAAAGATTATTATTTAAAATACTTGTTTTGATCCTTAGAATGTCAGAAATAGTTCACTACTAAAATAAGGCAAAATAGTGACGTCATTATACGTCGCTAATAATGGAAAATATGTCGCTAATCGTAATTAGCGATGACTTTAGCGACTGAAAATGAAGGTCGCTTTTAAGCTAGTCGCAGATGGCACATTCGTCGCCCTACGTCGCTGTTTGCGATGTCACCGCCGTGTCGTTGGGTCGTCGCAAAGTTAGCGACGGCGAGCGACCAAAACTTTACGTCACAAAATTAGCAACGTAGTACGACTACTTAGCGACGTTTAGTTCTATTTACGTGATGACGTGGCATGCCTGCCACGTCAGCAAGGTGGCGACGTACAGTGACGTAACGCTGCTAATTAGCGACGTATAGCGACGTCCCGTATCCGTCGCTATACGTCGCTATCCATCGCTATCCGTCGCAAAATATTAAAAAAATAAAAAATATAATATATATTTTTGTTATGCTGTGTGTTTGTGTTTACAGTGTGTGTGAAGTGCAGTGTTCGAACCATCGACAATTTCGCTTATTGTTCTATGTTTTATCTTGGATAGAAAGAGCAACAGTTCAGGGTGCACTTCTCAGAGCGTCCTCTTCACGTCCTTCACCTTTTCGGGATCCTGTACGACGTCCCGAGAGAGTGAAGGATGTGAAAATGAAGCTTTCAGAAGTACACCATGAACAGTTGCTCTTTCTGTCCAAGATAAAATATACAATAGTAATCAAAACTATCGATGGTTCCGAATACTGCATTTCACATACACTGTAAACACAGACACAAATTATTACAAAAATACACATTATATTTATTTAAAATTTGGGCAGCACCTCCTTTGTATATCAGATCATCGCTTATAACCCAGCGTAGGTATATTTGTCATCCCCGTCGCAGATATCATCATAATTAACAGTCTTCCATCATAACAGTCTACAACTAATAGATGAATAACAGTCTCCCATCATAACAGTCTATAACTAAATGTCATACATGTACTCAATGAAAATATCTACAAATTAAATATCACAAATATACATGTCCAACAAACATACATGTCCAACAGAGTCAAATAATAATGAAAATTAGTGTACAGAATGGTCAATGGGCCCATAGGGCCAATAAATACAAAGATGATAAAAAATCTACTGCATCACGGAGGACCCCTGCCGTGCATCTGGGATAGCATGTACTCATACTGCTCCTGTGTGAGCTGCACCATAAGGTCAGTAGGAGGCAGTGCAATGTCTGGAGTCGGTGCCGTCGATGGACCGGGAGGACGTATTTGCTCTAGCTCTCGCAGTCGCTCACCATGTGCAGCAAGGGTACTCACCATCTTCTGAGTACTCTCCTCAATCGAAGCCGATACCTGAGTGAGTGAGACAGACATGGTCCTTTGCGATCCCTCCAGCTCGACCTGTCTATGCTCTGTGCGCTGCGTAGACTCGGTGAGCGTGTACAAGCTGGCAGTTGTAGCCTACTGCAGACTCATCAGCTCTTGTATACTGCGCTCGACCGCATCAAATCGTCCGGTGATCATCGGAGGGTCGGATCGTCGCTCTGCGGTAAGGTGATCAGAAATCTGCTGCTGCAAATTGCGATGCAGCTCGTCAATCTGACGACGAATATCCTGAGCTCGTGACGACGCCTGTAAAGCTAGAGACTGCACACTGACAAAGGGGGCCCGAGATGACTTCGAAGCCAAATACGCGCCGTAGGATCCCGTACCGTCGTACGTACCCTTCTGAAGACCGCCAACGGCGGTCATCCAGAGGTCGTCCGGCGATGGAGCTGTAGGCGTCTGGGAGGAAGTACCAGCCCCTCTCTCTGCTGGCGCACTAGCAACAGCAGCCGCCTCCTCTTGTAGTCGAACAAACTCGACCTAGAACAATGTTTGCTAACGTGTAAGTGTTTGCTAAAGTCTATATTGATATCTATTTTCCTGTTTTCTAAATTATAGTAAATTAATATAAAGAATAGAACGTACATATGCCTGCGTCGCCCTCTCGTCAATGAACTCCCCAGCCCTCCGATGGGTGACCAGGAAGACAGTCACCATGTTCGGGTCCTTACCCTTTTTTACCTGTTAAAATATATTATCTATTATTAGTATTAAACATTCTATCCAACTATATATAAAATTATGTCCGTCATAGGAAACGTACCAGACGACAAAAATGCTCCGTCATCGGAATGGAGCCACCACACCACTTATTGGCGCTCGACCGTGCCACCTTGGCCTTGTCAGACCGCTCCTGGTACCTGGCCTCGGCGAATCTAGCCTTCATCGCAATCCACTGCACTGGCGTGATCCAACCATAGATCGACTTTCCTGAGCGATCACAAGACTTCTGGTCGTGGATCGCATCACGGATGAGCTTGCCTACGACGGCAGAAAATTGGACCTCGATCTTCGCCGCCCGGTGTGGTGGATAGAAATAGGTCCTCTACAAAAAGTAAAATAAAAAAGTTATATAATATACACAAATGATTATTAAAATTTAAAAATAAAATTTTTTTTACCTTGAAGTGGGCCAACCAAAAAGCCTTCCTATCTACGGGAGCATCTGAGTAGTTAATCCAAGGCCCACCATAGTTCTGCCTCAGAAATAATCGCAGCTGTCTTTGTACTGCAGGAGGCCGATATCTATACAATAATAAATTTTATGAATATATATATACATATAATTATTTGAGAAATATATATTAACTAATTAACTTACTTCGTAGGCCCGTCCGTCCAAATCTCCATACGCGTCTCGTCCGGGGGAGCGCATGGAGGGTCGCTCTCACCTCCTGGTTGGGCAGGATCAGTCTGATCGCCATCCTCCAAATGCTCGGCGTCGGCTCTCCCCATGGAGCCGTCGGCAGGAAGAATGCTGGATGCGGGAGGAATGCTGGACGCGGGATCAGGAATACTGGACGACGAGAGAGGAGTCGCCAACCTGCTAGAACTGCCCTGTCCCGGTAATAGACCGAGAATAGAATGGTATACTAGCATACTCGGAGATGAGGATGAGGGTACAGAATCTGCATCCCCAGCCCGAGGCAGATGGGACTGCCTAACATAATATCCTCCGCGTCGTCCGGGTCTAGTCATACCTGATAATAACATATGACAATAAAACAAATATACATATTTATATGATAGACATCACAGATTTTTCAAAAATCTCATAGTCACAGATAAAAGTGTCACTAAAGTGTCACAGATTTATATGATAAAAGTGTCACTAAAGTGTCAAATATGATGATAAAACAAACGTACATATTTAATCCTCTTCTGAAAATTCATCTAGTTCGTTTAGCTCATCTTATTCTTCTTCTTCTTCCTCCTCCTCTACATCTTCACTTTCATCTGTATCTTCCTCTTCAGATAATTCTACTTCTTCTACACAATTAGATATGTAATGAGAAACTTCCGTCGTGTCTACTTCTATAATATTTGTTACAAGAGGTAGTTTATCCTCCTGATAAGCTATATCGTCAACCTCAAAGGTATTTCTAGCTTTGGTCTTGCATACTGCCCACCAGTCTGACCTTGTTGTTCCCCGTTTAGGATAACTTGTGAAGTATACGAGCTGAGCCTGACTTGAAAGGACAAATGGTTCATAGGCTTGATATCGACGCCGATAGTTTATATCCACAAGACCGTGTTTGTCTACTTTCTACCCTTGACCTTCAATCGAATCGAACCAATCACACCTGAATAACACAATCTTAGCAGGCTCTATTCCATAACTATATGTCAGCTCCACAATCTCCCGTAGGACGCCATAGAAATCGTTGCCCGCATCAACATCTTTGTAGTTCGAAGATCTGATACACAAACAACTGTTTTTGGTGGAATCGAGATCCACAAAGTTGTCTCTGATCGGGCAAGTTATTGACTTGAACCTAAACCCATTAACACAGTAGCTTGGCCATATTTTTGCAGCATAAATTGGTCCCTTGACTAGCGTTCGAATAGACTCATTTTCAAGTCTTGTGTATGGACGATCGACCTAAATACCCGAAAAAATAAATTAAGCTCATTCTCAAGTGCATATACAGAAAGGTAATTATAGAGTTCTCAAGTCTTACATATGCACTCAACCATGATGGAAAATAACGCCTCATTTTTTGTTCTAGTTCTTCTTCTGTTATGTGTGGCCTACCTGACCTCACATCATCATTAAATATGCTGAAAACAATATCGTTCAATTAACTTAATAGTTTAATAATCAACACTATTAAAATAATGTAGACGTATTAATTACTTACCCCTCCAGCTTCTCTACTTCATCATCGTCGCAGTTGAGTAATACATACACCTGAGCAGCCCTTAGCTCATTATCGTTCAGATATCTCTTCTTTATTTTACCCGATGGCTTTCCAGGGGCATTGAATACCTTCAGTATTGTATCATTACATTCATGATCTCCGTCGTCATTTCTGGAAGCTCTCGTTCTATTAGTTGCACCATGAGGCTTGAAATACATCGAACAAAAGTTTGTGATCTCCTCGAGAACATAGGCTTCACAAATAGAACCCTCGACCCGTGCCTTATTTTTTACCTTTTTTTTAGGTGATTCAAATGTCACTCGAACGGGTACATCCATCGATATTCAACGGGTCCACCAACATGTGCCTCATATGTCATGACCCGTACCCTATTTAGGTGCACGAGGACGTGGGTACGTCCAGCCTACGCCGCAGTGTCGGCGGTAGAACGCTGTATAGGTCCTCTATAACATCTAACATCTAACAACAAGATATATAAACCTGTCATCTCCGTACGGAGGTATAATATAACATCTCAATTCTATATCTCAATCACAAGTCTAGGGAAGATAGAGCAAGATATGAAATCAGATAAAAAGAAGAAACTGAATATAAATAGAGTTATCACACCACACAAAGTAGATGTTTAACACAAATAAATACAAGTCCTGAAATATAACTAAGTCTCAACTAACAATCGGAACAATCCGATACAAACTGAAAACTAAAAATACTAGACTAGAGTAAGCACCGTTTACTGAGCAAGATGCTCCTCAGGCTCCTGAGTGTCACCTTCATGTGCCCCATAGAAGGTAGGGCAGTCACCATCATCATCTGTAATATTTTTAACAAGTCCAGTCAGGACAGAAACGAGTATAAAATCTCAAACAACGGTTCTAGTTATACGATATTGAAAATGTAGCAGTAGATAGAGAGAATATACTAGGTAAAGTAGAGCGTACATGTATCCTGGCAGAGTATATCAAAACTGTAATAAGATAAGGTAAGAAAACAATGTATAACATGTACGAAATCTGGAACTGCTATCTATGTGAGTTTAGTACTAGTTTCAACATATGAACGGCTTAGAACTTGATACAATGTTTGGCCTGGCTAATCATACGTGAGTGCATGATTAACACTATACAATGAGGATACTATAGTGATACAATGATGATACAATATAATACTATGGGGTATTGATCACATATCTACGCTAACACCCCCATCCCTGACTAATATAGTGGATCCAGTCATGACACGTCATGATACGTATTCTCTGAGGAGGTCGCGAGCCTACGCAGGAATCGTATCTATACAATGAACAATAAACAATAAAAACTTGCCCAGTGTATACCATATATAAGAGGAATAACATCTTATGACGGGATCCAGACAATACCAATCCGTGTGCACCATGTGTCAAGAGAACAAGGATATCTACACTAAATACTAGAAACAAAGACGATATCATAAAATAAAAATATTATCAGAGAATGTACTCGCCTGTGGTCCTGAGCTGATAAGGTGAACAGACGCTCAGAGTAATCACAGACCTAAAGATGAGATACTACAAGTCAAAACATAGTTTAATAATGAAAGGAAAGCTAATCGAGTCATGATATGCAAGTCTAAGTCAAAACTAGGTCAAACTAAGTTACACCAAGCTAAACTAGGTTACACTGAGCCAAACTGGGTCATGCTAGAACAACCAAGGTCAAACAAGGTCACAGGAAGTCAATCCAAGTCAAACTAGGTCAATTTGGGTCAAAGGTTGACTTACAGTTGACTTTTGGTCAAAAAGTCAACTCTGGTCAACTTTGGTTAACACTGAGTCAACCTTGGGTCAACCCTAGGTCAAACAAGTCAAATTTTGACTAACAGTTGATTTTCATTCAACTGGTCAACTCTGGTTTGGTTTCGGTCAATTCTAAGTCAAGTGTTGACTTGAAGTTGACTTTCGGTCAAAAAGTCAACCCTTGGTCAACAGAGGTCAAGACTAGCCTAAACTACCCTCATCTAGTCATTACCTACCAAGACAACCTATTTCTAACCTATCTAGCAATCAGAAATCCAATACCTTACATTACCCTATACCCCATAATTTACCCTTATAAGGTATCCCGATACCTTGCCCATTACAAAGGAAACCCCTCTAGATTTCAGGATACTAGCCTAGGCTCCTTAGGGTAGCTAGATACTATCCTATCTAAGATTTACCAATCAAGAAATCTAGGGTTCTAGGACATCTAGTCCATCTTATGGTCCATGTTGGTCATCCCAACATTACCTTAGGGTATCGTCATGATACGCTATGGTATATTTAGATACCACACCCTACTCTCTACCAACCTTCCTAGTTCACTCTCCCACACTCTCCTAGTGTCTAGGTTAGCCCTATCTAGTAGTACACTAGGATATCAACCTAGTTAGGACACTAACTTAACCAACTCACTACTAACACTAACACAAACATCAAGCTAACACCAACACTAACTAATATCTAATACTAAATCTAACAAGCCTACCACAATACCTTACCCTCTAATAATTCTCACATCACAACACAACTCAAGGCCTATAGGACAAAGGGACTGATTTTGGACTGAATGTAGGGCTTATATGGCAGTCCATTTGGACTATTTTAGGACTAGTTTAGGCCTGCTATAGACAGCTCAATGGGGCTGTCCAAATGGGGGCTAAGTGGGCTGAATTGAATGGAACATAGGGGCTTATATATAGGGTGATATGTGGCTAAGTGTGGCTGTCAAGTGGGCTGAATTGTAGGTGATTTAGGGGCTGATTTTAGGGCCTGTCCAAGTGGCTAATATGGACTGAAATAGGACAGGTTTGGGGCTGATATGGGGTAGTACAAGGATGGTAAATGGGTAGTATATGAAGGCTGTTATGACTGAAAAGTGGGACTAATTTGTGGGTTATTTATGACTGATTTAGGGCTGCTTGTTGGCTGATTTGGGGGGTCCTATAGATGGAAGAATGAATGGATTAAATGAGTGAATGGGGTGGCTGAATAGGACAGCTAAATGGCTAATTTAGGGGCTGTTCTTGGTGCTACACTACAACAAAAAGACCTATTAATGACGCTTGATAAGTGGATTTCATGACGGCTGATAAATAAGCGTCATCAAGGTTCGAAATACCTTTTTTCTATGACGGTTTAGGCTAATTCTGGGCTTTTTATAACGTTTATAAAACAAAGCGTTATTAATAATTTAGAGCGGTGGCAAACTTCTAATATTTTTTAAGTTTAATTGTTGGCAAAATCCTTGCTATAGCCCGCCTCTCTCCCGAAATATTCTGGTCTTCTCCTTCTCCTCATTTCTTCTCCCTTCTCTCCCCCAACTCCAAAACCCTAACCCTAGATCCAAAATCTTCGAGGAGGGCCTCACGCACCTCGTCGCCCTCCAGGACAAGCTCGAGGCCGCCGCGCACGCGATCGACAAGAATACGAAGGAGGAGCGTTAGGGTTCCGCTCGTCCTCTTCTCCGCGCTCTCCCTTTCCTTCCTCATAAGATTTCCCACCTCTCCTCTTCCTCCTCCTCATGTTTCTCTCTCTCTCTCTCTCTCGATTTTTTATCTTTATTTCGAGGATCCCTCTCCTCTCTCTTTCCCTCTCGATCACGATCCGAGCTCCGCTCGAGATCCTCCAACTGGCCATCGACACACTATGTCGAGTAGACACCCAGGCACTGCTGCTATCGCCAGAGCCGGTCTCGTCATCGTTGGGTTGGATCTGGAGGAGGTAAAAAAGGCCAAGCATCGGAACCCCGCAAGTTCCGTACCAAGGGACCTCCTGCCTGGAGTTGAAGCATATCGAAGACTGCAGCCTGCAAGCGTAGCATAAACTATGAATACACACACGACATCTTCGAGTATTGGCTCCACACCAGCAGGTACGTAATACGTAAAGAATCAACAAGATTTAGGGTTTAAAAAGCGTGCATACATACGAGTTGTGTTGACAAATTAAAAAGCTAGTATGAAGTGTTTGATGAAATGTCCTACTCAGTTTAAATTGAATGCATATGTTTCTTCAAGTGTCAGTTTTGAAGGGTTTGGGTCAACCTTTGATTGTCTGAGCGAGCACGATGGCAAGCGGGGAGGAGGTGAAGAAGTCACAGACAGTAGAGGAACGGGCGTGGAACATCAGCCACAACGTGCGCTGCTGGACCAATCCATGGTTGACTCGCAGGCCTATATCGTCGTTCTCCTCAGAAAGGTAGCCAGCCCTTATTTTTTACCTACTTGTTTGCTCTGCTTGTCTGCTTTGCTTATACATAGTGATTTACTTACACCATTGATCCAATTCGATAATCTTACACTCGAAAAAAATGCTAGTAATACATTCACAATGGAAAACAGTTAACCAGCAATAAAGCTGAATAAAATAGTAGTAATACATTTTGGATCTCAGAATACTATAGCAATCTTCAAATTAAAGGCATACTACGGCAATTGTAGAAAGATTACACAGTAATTTGCTCACATCATTGATCCAATTCACTAGTCTTACACCCAAAAAAATAGTAATACTACATTCACAATGCAAAACAGTTGCCAACAATAAAGCTGAAAAACTTGACATGCTATTTTACAACAATGGACATGCCTACATATTTTACAAAACGAAATCAACATTAAAATATTGAAACAAATAACCGCGGACTTCTAAAATAGAATGTTCAACGAGGCAACAGATGTTGGTTTGACTTGGTGCTAGACAAACCCTCAGTGAAAAATAATGTTCAATTTGTCGGTCATCACAAAATTATGGTCAATTGGTTTAATTAACTCGATTTTGAGTTTTTCTCCATAGCTGCCACTCGATTACCAAGGAAAATCGGCTGAAGATAGACTGCGATGAAGGTAAATAAATAGATAATAAATGGACAATATTTACCAAGCTTCACGAAGCACGTTTGGACATTTCTCAAATAGGTCTAAATACCATCCTTAAATTATATGTCCATTTGACAATTTTAATACCCTTATAATTCAGTTCAAGTGACATCAATGACACACTAAAGATCAGATTTGCATAATGGTGTATAACCAAGTACTTGTTCAAATTGAATGCTACATAACTCTTTTAAATAGAAGAATATCTAGTAAACAAATTTTCTTGGATGTGTATAAAAATATCCTTAAACAACTGAAAAATTCATCCTCAAATCAATGTTTATTGGTATTGTCCAGTTACTTATAGTATAGTTTCAATGACATCCATGTAGTTTAAGCAACAATTCTGCACTGTAATAGTGAATTGGAAGGCTGTTTGAACTTGTACCTGAGTTGGTAACAGATTAGGATTTGATTATCCTGAGCATTGATCTAATTCCTATACTCTGTACTTTACCAGGGTTCCAAGTCATTTTATTATTTTTATATTCGTCTGTTTTTATGCTAGTGACATGGCATCCCTTCAAAACTTACACTGTTTGTGGAGCTCTTCATTGTATGCCCCAGGCCCCCCACTTCCTTTGAACATTGATTGTAAGATTTAGAACTGATATATGCTTTGAAAGGATTTGTTAGGAGACATTTAACCTTCTCTTTATAACTACATGGCTCCTTGCAGTTGTTTGTTGTTGTGTATTCTACTACTGGTACAAGGCGATGATGGTGATAATGATTTTCCATATTTATACGGTTTGGCCATGAAAGAATATAATTTACCGCTACAGAAGCTATGTAATAGGTAAACTGAATTTGCAACTTAATTATGGATAAATCTCCTCTTTGTGTGTGTTGTGTATCATGTTGAGTTTGACAAATATCCAGAACTACATGGTTGGTGTTATTTTTCGAGTCTTTTGCTTCCTTGTTTTATTTTTTCAGGGACTCTACTGATCGAACCTAAACCTCAAGAACCTACTAAGCACCAGTAATGTGTCACAAGTTGATTTATTTTAATTTTTAAAGTGTGATTTTATTTTTTTATCTATTTGATGTGATCTACTTATGTTAGGTATGTTTGGGATGCTGCTACTACATTCTCTTTTCTCCAGAAGTATGGCCTTGCAGGTAATTCCTCATGCCATCACACTCGTACGAAGAGCATTACCTCAATGTAGGCATTCTGTATGTTAACTCCTTTCTCATGAAGAATTTATGCAGTTCAGCATTTGGATATTAAATATGTATTACGAATTTGAATTGTTCCCAATAAGTATCAGGCTTTTGCTACTTGTGTAGTTGGAAGTATTATAATATTGGGAGCTAATTCCTTATATTTGCTTGTTTTTCTCTTTTTCAGGATTTTGCTACATGTTCTGTGGACAGTTTTGATGTGGCCAAGTTTTGATGTGGACAATTTTGGTAGTTGTAAATATATATATATGTATTTGGATATTCAATATAATGAAGATATTGATATGTACTCTATTTTGAGAAATATAATAAAGATGGTGATATATAATGTTAAGTTTTTGGAATGTAATATGTACTGTGCAGTATAGAGCATTATAAATATGCTAATTTGAATAGTATAAAGTGTTATAAATGTGCTGCATTGAGCCTATACATATTATCTATTCATGACGTTTTGAAATTGTTCTGAATTGTGCACTATATATTAACTATTCATAACGCTTTTATAGAAACTATTCATGACGGTTATTTATGACGCTTTTAAAAAACATTTATAACACCCGTTTTTATAACGGTTGCTTTGAAAAAAAAGTGTAATGGTTTGTCATTAATGACGCTTTTTAGCCGTCATTAAAAGGGTTTTTTGTTGTAGTGCTACAACTGCTGTATAGCAGCTGCTACTGCTGTTGGGGCTTACTGCAGTCCCATGTGGGGACTGCCACTCTAATGTGCTGCTGCCAAGGGACAGCAGCTCCTCCTTCCCTTCCTTCACCTATCTTACTCTCTCTAACTCTCTAATCACTCTCAATTTCTCTATATATATGTCACACTCACACACACATATTTATATCGACATATATAGACACACACACACACATATATTCCTAAACAACCCAAAACCTTATTCGAATACCAAAATCTTGCAATTCTACCCTCTAGGGCCTAGACACGTACCCCACACAAGAAATCTAACTCGCGCACGCGAGCGAAAACGAGAAACGAGGCCCGAATGGCCATTCTGGCGACTCCGGAGTGTCCGATTCGCGATACCGCGTGATACGGACACCAAACCTATCCGGATTAGACCCAAACTCTACCCACGAGTTCTAAATAATGATTAGAACCTATTCTAAGTACTAACTTGTCAATTCTAGTGTCGGCGCAAAAAGTCACCCGTGTATTGGAACCCAAAAAACCTAAAAAAGCCTATTTTTATGATTTCTTGCAAAATGACCCCACGTATCCAAATATGGACACGTACCTAGCCTTATCTCACCCAAACTAACCTAATTAGGTCTAATTAGGCTAGGGGTAACACCCAAACATGTCAATTTAGGATTTTCTCCAGAATTGGCACAAAAGCTAGCCCGGAAGTCCCGAATTTAGTCCAATGGATTCCAAACCTCTTCTAATGCGTTGTCCTACGTCTCGGGTATCCTTTAATATGAAAATAATATTAATTAGGAGCAATTACAAGAGTTAGAGTTAGGGTTTACCTCTTGGGAGTTGGAATCTCAAGAAAAGCCCCAAAATTAGTTCTTTTGGGTCAAGAGCCAATTCTATGCTTCCAACCCCTCCATGCTAGGTTCTACATAGATAAAAATCACAAATAAAAGATAAACAAGAGTTAGCACCAAGATTAGAGAGGGATATAGAGTATGGAAGAGAATTAGAAGAGATTTGACTTACTTTGGAGCTTAAAATCCAAAGGGAAAAGAAAGGGGTCTTTGTAGAATGAGAGAAAGGAGAAGAGAGAGAGATTTTTTCTTCAAATGGGAATAAGAGAGAGAGTGTTTCTGCTGGCCGGCCACATTTTAGAGGGTTGGGAGAATTTGGCAATTTACCAAACTGCCCTCCAAGTCAAAGAAATTAGTAGTTTTGAGTTGGGGTCAAAATGGTAACTTGAAAACTCCAAATTTCAAGTTCTAAATCTAATTCTAATCCCTAATCCCACTAAAATCAAATGGGATTAGTCAAATATAAATATCTGGATTTGGTCATGATAAGTTGGTCGATTCCAGTTGGGTCCCGATCAGAGTCTAAGCTACCCCGGGTCCCCGATACAAGTCGAAATGAGCTGAAATTCGAACCCGACTCAAATAACCCCAAAACAATATCATAAATAATAAAATAAATTTCAAAAATATTCAAAAATACAAAATGACAAAAATACTCTTGTTTCTAAAAATTGGGGGTGACATCATAGGATAGATGAATCGGAAAATGCTCCATAGAGTCGAAGAATCCAGGAGGAAACACCCTTTCTAGCTTGTACAGTGTTACCGCAATGTCCTTCTCTTTCTTTTCTAAACGATCAACGAGTAATTTCTTAGAACAAAGATCCCTGAAAAATATGCTAAGCTCCGTCAATGGATCCCAAACTGCCTGCGGTAAGAATTCCCGAAATGCAATTGGAATTAACCTCTCTATGAATACGTGACAATCGTGGCTCTTCATACCCGTCAATTTGTTTTCTTTCGGATCGACACATCTTCTCAGATCTGACACATATCCGTCTGAAAATTTTAGGCCCTGGATCCACCGACAAAGTCTCACTTTATCCTCCTTGTCTAGTGAGAAAATTGACTTCGGTAGGAACTGTTTTCCATTCTCCTCTATCAAATGCAACGCAGGACGTTTGTATATTTCTTCTAAGTCCAACCTGGCCTTGGGATTGTCTTTCATTTTTTCCTTTACGTCCATCACAGTATTAATTATGTTATCAAACACATTCTTCTCAATATGCATGACATCAAGATTATGTCTGATCAGATTGGTACTCCAATATGGTAGATCCGAGAATATGCTCCTCTTTGTCCAGTTATGATCTCTACCAAATCTATCGCACTTGTACCCAGTTGTAGGATCTTCGAAATCACTTGAAAAATCTCTAACCTCCTTCCATATCGTGGCTCCGCACCACCTTGGCGGTGGATCACCCTTCTCTACAATGCAGGTACGGAATGCATTCATGTTCCTTCTGAACGGATGATCTTTTGGCAGAAATTGTCGATGACAATCAAAGAAGCATGGTTTTCCTCTGTATTTCAAGCGGAAAGCCTTAGTACGGTCCATGCAATACGGACATGAGAGACAGCCATAAGTGCTCCATCCAGATAACATTCCATAGGCCGGAGAGTCGTTGATGGTCCATACACTACACCAAAATAGATAATTTGCGACAATTAGAATTGCCTATAAATGACGTATTAAAACAGTCATTTCATTATCGACAGACTAAAACCGTCATTTAGTATTAAATTCATTTTACTAAAACAATGGATTTATATTTGACGGACTAAAACCCTCAAAATTCCGTTGAAAATTTAAGTTCCTGAAAAATTTGGCTGTCAATTTTTTACCAAATCCCGCGTCCATCAGCTGGTACCATTTTCTAAAAATCCCTAAACCCGCGTATACTTCCCCTTCTCAATTCCTCTCACCTCACTCTTTCCCCATACCCATCACGAGACGGTCATCCACCGCTACCACACTCACCGGCACCATCACCACTGCCACACTACCATCTCGATGTCAGCCTCCTCCTCTACCAAGCCACCTGCACTCCTTTCATTTAAAAAAAATTAGGGTTAGGGTTTTGATTTGTGTGTTCTTCATCTTGTCTCACCTGTCATCTCCAGAAGCATCTCCCCAAAGCCCACCACCACCACCAGCCTCCTCGACGTCTCCGCTTTACTGTCAAAAACCACCCAAGTCGTCCCCTACTCCTACCAAAAAGAAGAACAGGAGTAGGAGGAGAGCCCTGACCCTCGCCCGCGACTCAGAGACTTCCTCCCGTACTCGAACTCGACAGGCCCTGCAGACTACAGAGCCTGACCCTCGCCCGACTCATCCTGCATTGCCGTCATCACCGCCCGCGTCACGTCCGTGATGAACGGCATAAAGAACTCGGACCTCATCCCGCAGCAACAGCAACAGTACACGACAGAATCAATCCCTGCATTCGTTCTCTGGAATCGGTAAGACCACACACAGGCACATACACACTTTCCCTCTTCTCCTCATTATTTCTTGGTATTACGTTTCTATTTAGCCTCAATTTCGTTAGAATGGTGATATTTACTGATTCCCTTTGTCCAAAAATAACACCTTCTTTCCCCCAAAAAATGTGAGTTGTGGATGGGAAATAATTGTATAAATGACCAATTTTATGGACCCGTAATGTCAAAGATGATAGATTCAACAGAAAATGGGGTTTTATGTTGGAGGAACACAGGGGCGACATGGTACGGTTTGGATAATTGTCACAGACACAAACTCGACATTAATTTTTGGTACGACATAGCCTATCTTGGGAGTATTGAACGTGACACAGTCTATAAGGTATATATATTTAAGTAGCCGATATGGATGTTCGATGTTTTAATATACCATACATCACACATTTAATAACCCAATTCAATATGAACCTGACACCCGACATCTAGAACATTGCACCAGCAGCAATATTATATTAGTAATAGTGAAAGGTCTGAAATACACTACACAAATCTCAAATTTCCTTGGTATGAGCATTTATGACAAAGCCCAGGTCCAGGTGAATTTGGATGAAGCTAGGTGCAGAAATGATGGATGGAACTCACAGTTTTATAATTCCATTGAAGTCAAGTCATGAGGTTCAATTGCTAGCCAGTGACACTTATCTTTATAGGTGTAACCATTTGTTGCAAGTCATGAAGATAACACTAGACACTGCTTATCAGCCTGTGAGTCATGGTGGAAGTTTTGTATTATAGCTATGTTGACAAAATGTAGAGCTTATGGAGGTCGTTGCCAAGTAATGCAGATACTAACCTATATTGAGAACAATGTATGGGTGAACAAAGGGCTGAAAAAATGCACTGTCTGATGGCATGAGTGGACTCTGAAGTTCTTGGTGTGATGATAAAGATACATGACTGACTAGGTCAAGTTATTCTTGCCATCACCAATCATCATAACTATTACCAAAGCCTTCTCCATTAGATTGGGGTCCGGTAGACCTATCTTTAGGGTAACATAGTTTAAGCTATTGCTACCAAGAAGCAACTCTAGTTCTAGAATAAGAACGCGTCTAGACAAAGAGGTAAGAAGATATGATTTGCTTTAGGGAGAAATGCAATCATCTCCACGGCACAAGCCAATGAGCAGGAAGGAATGACTTTCTGGTATATTCTTTCCATGCTGCTCTGGAAGGTACATCACCAATGAATTGTGGATGGCCACAACACCTAAATGCTTCAACAAAAAATTATGCATCTGTGCTTGGGATTAGTTCATGTGGTTCATGGATCTGCCGGGTTGATAAGGATGAAATTGTTTCCTCATTTGCAAATATGAGGTAGTATCATAGTCTGGCATATTCCTAGTTTCATCTTCAAGCTTAATTCACCTATACGATAGTGAAAATTTAAGTGCAAATGCACCATGTTTTTTTTTTTTGTGCATATTTCATCCCATTCATAGATTCAACCTTATTCAGTTGTTTGTTCAAGGTTCAAGGTTTCACATCTAAGAAAAATGATTGTTGACTTTGAGGTGGGTACTAAGGTACTGTTTGTTTCAAATCCTTGATTCATGTTATGTTATATTGTAATATCTTCTTTTGTTTAATCAATCTTACAATCACCCCAGTTTGATAGTGGAGGAATGTTTAGTCAAGGTCCTGCACTATCATATATTCGTTCAGAGAAAAATTTGAACGATGATCAGCGAAGAGCCATTCACAAGGTAAATTAATATTTTCTCTTAATGTTTTTTCTAATACAGATATAAACAATATATTTTACAGTTTTCATATATTGTAGCTGAATTATTTACAACAGGAACACCTTTATTTATTTGTGATTCTGTGGTGTAATTTAGGTGCTTACTGCAAAGGATTTAACTCTTATTCTAGGGATGCCTGGGACAGGTAGAACTTCTATAATGGTACATGCAGTCAAGGCGTTAATGATGAGAGGGGCTTCAGTTTTACTCACATCATATACAAAACTACACATTTTTGTATTCAATTTCAGATAAAAATATCCAAGAAATTAAGATCAGGTGAGCTTCTTTCTATTCCCTGTGCACACACACAAGTACACATAGTAATGGGACATGCATGCTTCCTAGATTGGATTGAAGTCAAATTTATTGGTTACTTTTATGTAACATTATTGACGAGTAATGGGTTAACTGAATCTTTTGCAAGTTTGTGCTGTAATACTGAAATTATTGAAAACCTATCCTCTTTTCTGTCAAAATATTAACTAAAATTTCTGAGAGTTTTGATGGATTTTTTTTCCTTACATATTTTACTTGGGTATCACCTTGGATATACTTGCTACAATAATATCAAAGGAACATGAACCCAGATTTACTAAATTTGGATCAAATACAAGTTTAATGGTTACTTTTTCTTGCAGTACTAATTGATGGTAGGTTGGACTAGAATATTTGAACTCCTAGAAGCATTCAGGGATTGTGGGGTTAGAAAGATAGATGGAGGACTCCTTTGAGGATGTTTCTTATTTTGCTTGATCATTGTCTTCTCCTAGGAGTGAGAATTTAGAAAACCCGAATCTGTACCATTATGCGCTCTTTTCTGACAGTGTTGGCTGCATCTGTTGTTATCAATTCAGCTATCATGAATGATAAGGTAATGCATCATTTTACTTTCCCTTTTGTCCTGTTGTAGTAGTACTTGTTGCAACTCTTCGTTTATATGCTTTCAAGTTCGTATTACAATCATATATACTTTACAGGAGCCAGAGAAACATGTGTTCCATCTTGTTACTGATAAGTTGAACTTTGGAGCCATGAACATGTGGTTTTTGTTGAATCCCCCCGGAAAGACAACCATTCATGTAGAAAATGTGGACGCGTTCAAATGGTTAAACTCTTCTTACTGTCCAGTTCTGCAGCACCTTGAGTCAGCTGCCATGAAAGATTTCTACTTCAAGAATGATCATGCTGCAATCTTATCATCAGGTTCATCCAATTTAAAATATCAAAACCCGAAATACCATGTCTGTTTCATGTTTCGATAGTAGAAGGCTTAGATGATGATTGATATTCTGTTATTGGTTGTAGTACGTTAATTGACTAAGTCGTATATTGTCACAAAATGCCTTGTGTAGGAGAAATGACAAGATCAGAAAGAACCACTTCCAGGGGAATCCCGGTGTGTTATCTGTGGATGCTACGGTGAGTATATTTCTGATGAAACCTATGATGATATCTGCAGTATTGAGTGCAAAAATGCTCTTCTAGCTAAGACTGCCAATATTCAGAAGCAAGCTAAGAATATTAGTGGACATGTAAAATTACATGCCAATGACGAGTGCTTTTATGTTTGTTTGAAAAACATGCATATACAGGAGGAGAAGGCTAAGGTGATTCAGACTCTACTCTTTGTAGCTGGAATCAATACTTTGTTACAATCCTTATTCGGCACTCGTCTCCCGGCAGTCATTGGTGGATCATTCACATGCATCCTTCCCACACTCACCATCATTCTCTGTAGCAGATATGCCTACATTATAGATCCATATGAGGTTCTATTCTATTTCAATCTTGTTTTCTTGGTACTAATGTTAGTTTGAGTGGTTTGTTTTTATTGGGTTTGTGATTGTTTCTTTGTTGCTGAAGAGATTTCTGCACACCATGAGGTCTGTCCAGGGGGGCCTCATCGCCGCTTCAGCTTTGCAGATAGTGTTGGGTTTTTTTGGACTGTGGAGGATTGTCATAAGGTCTCATCGCTTCTATTTTGATTGTTACGTTGTTCTTCAATTTTGTGATTTGTTTGATATTAATTTGGTATTTCTTCCTATCCGTGATTTTATTGGCAAATTAGTCTAGTTTTGGTTAAGTGAACTTGTCTTTTGGTTAGGGAATTGTCTTTTGGTTGGTAATCTAGAAGTTCTTTGCAGCTATTGTTGGGTGATTGTTTGGATTTTCTTAGTTCACTTTTAGTGTTATTCATGTTTTTTATTTAAAAAAATCCTAGTTATCCTTTTATTTCAACAATTTTAGGCACCAAACATGTTGACCTCAAAAGTCTAGTTTGGGATTATTTGGTTTGAATAAGAAGTGTCTTTCCTTTCTTGTCTACTTTTTTTTCTTGTTATTTTTGTCTGTTCAGGAGCATTACTGGGCATATTTCATTTCAGTATAGATGGGTATACGCAGTATCAGTTTTTTTTTTCCATCATATTACTGCTTAGAGAAAATCCTTAATCTCAAATGTTATAAGTTGTGACCTTTTACTTTTGCCATTCTAATTCCATGAACTTATTTCTGTTGAAGTACCTTTTTTGTTTGAGGTAGCAAGAAAATTGTCTCTCTTTAGGTAAATGGAGTGCATTTGGGGAATTCATACACCATTTGGATGAAGCACTAATGAAGGTTTTGTGCCAACCACTCACTATAAGTCTTGTCTATATGAGACTGAATATCAGAAATGTTTATATTTGTGCTCCAATTAATTAAAGTGTTTGATTTGCTTTTGTTCTATTAGTTTTTTACCTGTTCACTAAGCTAGCTTTTCTTTATCATTCTGAGGTAGTCTGTCCAGCTGTCATATTAAACTTTAGCTTTTCTTAATCATATTTCCTTAATCATAATATTTAGTCACGTTCCCTTATTATTTATTATTAGTGTATCATACTGAACACAGGGCATACTTCACACTCAATATAGTAGTATCGGATTCTGGTTATCACAAGTAAAGAAACTATATAACTTGTTGTCGTAGGAGCTAGAGGCATATGGATTTGTTACCCTCTACAGTTCCTTAAAAATATATGTTTAAGTTACTCTTAAATCAGTGACTTGCTGTTAGCATTTTGTAGTTGCTGCTACTATCTGCTGCTGATAAATGTTGTTGTAATTTGATACTGAGATATCTGTGCACATCTCTCCCTGATTTTCACTTGCACACCCACATTCAAAAAGTGTCGTCACAAAGTTATTATAGTTCTATACTTATGTTTTTTTTTCTTATCTTATATTTTTTATCCTTGTTATATACTATTGGTATGCAACTTTATATAATTCGTTTTGAATTTTTTTTAGATTGAAGAACTGCTCTATACTTATGCTTTTTCTTATGTTAAAATATAGGGGACATGATCAACCTACCTTGCCCAAAAAGACTTGTCTTTTGAAGAATTTTACAAAGAAAGTCGTTGCTATTTGACATGTGAATACATATGCACCGTCAAATGATGAAGCTTGTAATATCATTGTCGATGAAATATTTGACGGCGATGAGATGGTGTTCGACAGAGACGGAAAGTTTGAAGATAATATTGTTTGCACTTTAAGTGGTCATGGTTTCTCTTTTTTCTGTTTATCATGAGAACCAAGTCATTGTAAACTAGCAACATTGGGGTTTCATTTTGATGTTGATGTAATATTGCTACGTAAAGTCTATACATTTATTAGTTAATACAATTTTGATTAAGTTTATTTTATTGTTAATGATTGTTGATGTTTATATGAAATTCTATTTTTAGATGTATTTCAATTTTATATAGAGGATGAACATGCTTATATAACTTTGATATGGATGAATTGATTTTTTTTTTTAATTCTGTTTCAAGAAAAAGCGACAGACGTTAACTGTTAAAAAGAAAAAGACAATGGCTGCCCAATTCACAGATTATTTGACAGTTTTAATCTGTTGTTTTTATTTGACAGACAATAACTGTCATTTTTTTCAGCTAGGAAACGACAGTCCAAAACTGTCATTTATATTTTGGGACACGCTATCAACGACGGATGCTCTGATAGATCAAAACTGTCGTTTATCGTGATTTACGACAGTTTTGGTTTGTCGAAAAACGTATGTTTTGGCGTAGTGATATAAGGGTTGCCTTCATCTAAAAATTCTGCTTTCTGGAAACTTCGTACGTGTTAGCGCCTACTTCCCATAACTGATTCAACTCATCTATCAAAGGCTGTAAGTACACATCAATGTTCCTCTTGGGATTGTTCGGACCAGGAATTATAACGGGTAGAAACATGTACTGAGTCTTCATGCGCATCCAAGGCGGTAGGTTATACGGAGTGACAATCACAGGCCAGCACGAATACTAGGATCCCGAAAGACCAAAAGGAGTAAATCCGTCAGAAGATAGCCCCAACCTGACATTACGCAGATATGAAGCAAAATTAGGATACACTCGATCAAAGTGCTTCCATGCTTCTCCATCGGATGGGTGATCCAATACTCCTTCAATCTGTTCTCGCATGTGCCAACTCATATTTTCGGCCGTCTCTTTCACCATAAATAATCTTTGCAACCGCGGCGTTAAAGGCAAGTAGTGCATTGAATCGGTCGGTCTTCTTGCACCGGTAGACCTTCCTGTACTAGTGGTCTTATAGCGATCTGTACC
Organism: Iris pallida; assembly: GCA_029216955.1. NCBI lineage: Eukaryota > Viridiplantae > Streptophyta > Magnoliopsida > Asparagales > Iridaceae > Iris > Iris pallida. The sequence continues at coordinate 3,961,590 of JANAVB010036017.1, read as the reverse complement.
ACAAAATCTGCACACATCTGCGTCCTTGTCGTCTTTGTAGTACAGCATGCACCCATTGCGACAAGAATCGATTTTCTCGTATCCAATCCAGAGCGATTTTACCATCCTCTTACACCGATAGAAGTCTTTAGGTAACTTAGCACCCGTCGGCAAGATCTCTATAATCAACTCCAACACTCGGTTGTAGCTTTCTTGCGACATGTTCAAATCTGACTTAATGCTCAACAGTCTTGTAACCGCCTCCAACGGTGAATGATCCTCACAACCAGGATACAATGGAGTCCTTGCATTCTCCAGCAACTCCATAAACTTTGCAGCATCGATATTCGGTGCCTTCTCAGCTGCATCATGAACGAAACTAGGCCCTGCAGCAACGAAAACCATGTTCACGCACCCGTCGTCGAATGTATAATTATCTGAAACAAAATTAGGTCCCGCATGCATATACGGCTCAACATAAGGCTCCGGCTCCGATGCTAAAGACACAAGTTCTTCGTGTGCGGTCCACTGATAGTAATTAGGCATGAAACCCCTCGAGTAAAATGATATGTCACTTCCACTTCTGGATAATAATTTACGTTATGACATTTCACACACGGACACTTAATTTTGGTGCCGTCCATGTACTGAGGAAACGCCTTAGCAAACTGCAGGAACTGCTCTACTCCCGCTATGTATTCATCTCGCACACCACACATATCATCAGGACGATGATTGTACATCCATGAACGATTCCGCAAGTAGTAATTCATATCCATTTGGAAATAATTCTGTAAAGATGGACACACATTATCCAATAGGCACAAATTCGTATATTATGTCTGATAAAAGTGTCGCACATTAGTAGCAGACAGTTACTAATAACCATGCTATATCGCACATAAGTTCTTGTGCATCCAACGTGTACACATACGCTATCGATTCTTACTGAACATTAACCAAGCTAAAACTATCCAAAATCCTCTATCAACTACAAATCTTATAATACATATCTTACTAGTACACACTAGTTTAGGTTGACCCCTGCCTGCCTACTGGCTCTTGTACACACTCATCTCACTCTTCATAGCTGCTTCCTTTAGAAAACAGGGACAAACACTATTTCCTGTACACAACTATACACCCACACCAATTTAAGCTCTTTTTTCATACACACAGATAATTAACATACACACACACACACATATACCTTACTTCCCCCTAACCTTACTACTAGTCCTTGCCTTAAGAAGTTGTAATCTTAAGAAGTTGTAAGGGTCGATTCCTCGGATGAATTAATCGATACGTGTATTGTATTCACTTTTTTCATTTACAAAGTATTAGGATTTTTCTAGGTGGTCAAAGACAATATATTACGGTTGTGTGTTTGGTTTGTATTGGTTCTCGTAGCAAGATTTGTGGTTTGTTACTTTGCAGGTTAAGATGTCGACATCCGTTGAATTCCGCTATACACGTCTCTAAATTCCTAAACATCACATATTCTAATTTATGACTTCTTTTTTTGGGATAGATCTAATTCTTGGAGACCTATTCATCAATTAGAAACTTTGGAAGTTTGTAGACCTAATACTAATTTAACAGTCTGTCAAGGATTACTCAATTCCCTTTTAGTTAACTTAGAATTTGGAGGTTTGCATACCTAATCCACTTTTTTTTAACCTAGATATTCCAAAACTAGTAGCCACTACCAATGTGAAGAAACAATTCCAGTTAAAGTATACATAAATTTGTACAATCTCACAAGTCAAATGAGTGTCAAAAAATTCACAGGCGGAAGGCATATCAGACCTAATTTGGAAGTTATAAGATTTCCATAAGGAGGTATGGACGTCAAAAAATTTGCGTGTGGAAGTCAGATCAACCTAATGTGTGTGTCCGTGTGTGTGTGTGTGTGTGTGTGTGTCCGTGTGTCCGTGTGTGTATGTGTGTCTCTGTGTGTGTGGGGGGGAGAGAAGGAGGAGGAGGAGTTAGGTTAGGGTTTACCGGAGAAGAGGAGTAGCTCAGATTGGGGGAGGAGGAGCTCGACGGGGAGGGGGGGTAGGGGTCGTCGAGGGGGGGAGGGAGTCGCGGGGGGGGGGGGGGGGGGGGGGAGGGATGCGCCGAGAGCTCGAAAACGAAATTTTCGAGTTTTCGAGTGAGGGGGAAAAAAGGAGTCCTGTGCCCTAAGTAAAAAAGTTAGCGACGTCAACAGTGGACGTCGCTAACCGTCGCAACCATTTTAATATAGGCAGCATATTTTAGTAATATGTCGCTGAACGTCGCTATTTCCGTGACGTAATGTATCTAGTGTCGCTGAACGTCGCTATTCGGCGACGTTTTGCGATGTCAATAGAAGGGAGTCGCTATATTATATATTTAGCGACGGAATTTTATTCCGTCGCTAAACAACGTCGCTAATAGAGCATATTTTAGTAGTGGTTGAGGATTACTATACAAGTTCAGGTAACATTATTTCGTGTCGAATGCTACTACCAGTAATATAATGATATACTACTTACACTATATGTGGAGATAAGAAACTCCCATATTGCTCGTCTAGGCCTTGAGGAGTGTCCCAATGGAAAATGGTGACAAAGGGCTGCAAGCCTGCATGGAAATGAAACTATAAGATAGCCAAAACAATGTAATTAACTGCAAAACCTACTAAAGGGTGCAAACCTTTGGATTGAAGCTCATCAATGAGGTTATTGTAATAATCATTCCCTACTTTGTTGATCCCTCCACTCAAGCTCCCATCTGCCATTACATTAGGAAATTAGTAACATCATATAACTTGATTTTGTTGCTTGGTCCTATTAATTTTACTTGATTTATATATATATATATATATATATATATATATATATATATATATATATATATATATATATAGAAGCGGATCAAAAGCCCCCCTTAGAAAACCCCCTAAAAAACCCCCTCACTCTAATCCGTAATTTAATGTTAATATTAATGTTAATATTAATGTTAATGTTAATATTAATGTTAATAATAACATTAAATACTAAAATTAACATTAAACTTAACATTAAAATTAATATTAACATTAAAATTAACATTAATATTAACATTAACATTAACATTAATATAAAAAATATTAAAAAAATTAATATTAACATTAACATTAATATTAACATTAATATTAATATTAACATTAATATTACGAATTAGAGTGAGGGGGGTTTTTATGGGGTTTTCTAAGGGGGGCTTTTGATCCGCTCCATATATATATATATATATATATATATATATATATAAAATAAAAAAAAAAAAAAAAATATATATATATATATATATATATATATATATATATATATATATATATATATATATATATATATATATCTATATATATATATATATATTTTAAAATATATATATAAATATATATATATATATATTTTAAAATATATATATATATATATATATATATATATATATAATATATATATATATATATATATATATATATTTTAAATATATATATATATATATATATATATATATATATATATATATATATATATATATATATATATATATATATATATATATATATATATATATATATATATAAGGGTCCGGATAGGGACTCAATATATATATATATATATTGGTCCGGATAGGGAGTCCTGCGGGAGCCCTGTCGCCCTCGACCATTAGGTCGAGCGGGCGGCCGCCATGCAGACCTCCAATATGATTGTTTGGGGGGGGGGGGGGGAGGGGTTGCATTTTGGCAGGACTGCCCTGCAGAACTTTTGATTATATATATATATATATATATATATATATATATATATATATATATATTGGAAGAAGGTAATTTCCATTGCTATAAATAGTTACAAAAGAATAGCTGGTGCGCTAAAAAATAGACTCATTTAACCACTAGCATCATTACATCATACTCTATATTCTGAAGAGTCCCCACTAAAGGCGTAACAAGTCCTTGGAAGATACGGTTATTCCTCTCTCGCAATACATGCCAGACTGTTGTCGCCAATCAAATACGAGCCTCAATAAACCCCTTGTCTCCCCTTGTATGCATTCGACTACTTTCTCCAGGATTGCCACTACCGCTCTGTCGCCTTACCCCTCATTCGCAGCTGTCTTCTTTGATGTTTCCATGCCTCCCATCCATAATGACATTGGAAATAGATATATTCTGCTATTTCGTTATGTTGGCCGCAGAGCACACAACCCAAACTATTCGGTCGAACACCAAATCGCATTAGTCTGTCGATTGTAAGGAGTCTGCCTAGTAGTAATTTGTACATACAGTATTGCATCTTCCTTGCTGCTCCTTTGACCCATATAAACTCCATGTACTCGATGCTAGGGTAATGTATTTGCAAGCTATCGTACATCCTGTTGTGGTCGAACTCTCCGCTGGGAGTCCCTTCGAAACTCCACATGTTCGCATGCAGTGAACGGTCGACTTGAACCCATGTAATCGCATGCCTTAGTCTCCACGTTGCATGATGTGCCTCTTAGGGGTGATTATTCGGTTAAATCGGTTTAAACCGAACCGAAAACCCCAAAACCGAATTAACCGAATTGAAAATATTATAAATCGAACCCGAACCGAATTGAGGGTAAACCGAACTAAACCGAACCCACTAATTCGGTTCGGTTTATTCGGTGTATTCGGTTATACAGGTTGTGCCAGATTTTTAACATTATCCTAGATCAATTTAAGGAGGATATGAACAAATGACATGAACAAATAAGTTATCAGATTTTTACAGATTTTTACAACAATATGAAGTTCATGAACAATAGCCAATCACTCATAAGTTATCAGATTTTTACAACAATAGCCAAGATCAATTTAAGGAGGATATGAACAAATGACATGAACAAATAAGTTATCAGATTTTTACAAAAATATGAAGTTCATGAACAACAATATGAACAAATAATTACAAATTTACAACATGAACAAATTGTCCAGTCCAGTATAACACAATTGTCCAGCTTCCAACAAATTTCCAGCTAACAATTACAGATTAAAATTACAGTTGCAACCAAATGAACCTAAAAATATAAAAATTAACAAAGCCAAGATCATCAATTGAAGGAGGATAAGGACCCATCAGAAGCTCTTTCAGCTCATGCAATAGGATATGGACCCATCAGAGATTCAGAAGCTCATTCAGCTGATACAAGCTCGGCCAACACACTATGACTCCAAATAAATTGGCAATATAAACAACATTAGCCCAGATCACAGAGGTTGGAGTATAGAAGGATATCAAATCCAAAGTCCAGACAACTGGCAATATAATTATATAAACAACATTAGCCAAGATCAATTCAAGGAGCCAAGGAGGGCCAAGTTGCATAAGCCATAAAGCATAAACCTCAAGAGAGCTTGCTTCATCATTTGGGGGTTGAATTGTCAACTTGTTAGCTGACAGCTGCAGTATATAGGAGCAATGCAAGTATACCTGATTTCTCATAGCTGCAGGCCTGCAGTAATGCAAGTATGGCAATAAAAGTATAGCTGCAGTATAGAGAATAATAGGAGCAATGACAGCTGACTCCATGATTGAAGAATCCAGAGTATTACCGAACCCGAAACCAATAACCGAAGGTCGGTTATTAAGAACCATATTATCATGATATCATCTGCAATTCTACATATAAGCAAGTGGATTTGAAATATGAAAGTTCAGATTGGCAATTAGTGCATCGTAGTATCTGTTTACCACTTGCTAATGCCATATCATCATCACAAATTTCTCCACATATATATTAGTAACTTATAATGGAAAAATTGACTGAAATACCAAAAAAATAGTATTGTATAGTGCATACTGCATATTACAGTCCAGACTCCATATTATAGTGAAAACAAAATGTCCAGACTACATATTCCAGTCCATATTCCAGACTGCATATTACAGTCCAGACTGCATATTATAGTGCACACATAGCATATTAAAGTCCAGACTCTAGCCAAGCCAGTACATAAAAATAAAATGTCCAGTATTGCATAGTGCATACTGCATACTGCATATTACAGTCCACCCAAACATAAAACAAAATGTCCAGTACTGCCTAGTGCATACTGCATACTGGACAGTGCAGACTATAGTGCACATCAGCACATTGCAGTGAGCAAATGATAGGTGTTTAATAATTACATAATCCAAACCAAAATCCAGATTCCAAAGAACAACTCATCAAATATCGCTTGAGGTTGAGCCCATCATAGCCAATTGGCTTAAATCTATACAAGTATAAGAAAGATAAACAAAAAAAAAACAAATAATCAATACAAGTAATGTAGTAGGTCGAACAGAACCAGAAAATTTAATATCTAAAATGATACCTCTTTCAAGTTTATCCAGGGATTCTAAATTCTCTTCAAGATTAGTAACAATAGATCGATCCGAACCAGTCCTAAACCAATCTTGAGAACAAATAAGACCTTGAGCAATCCTAGGTGTCAAAGAACTCCTAAATACATCAAGCACCCGACCACTAGTACTAAATGCACTCTCCGAAGCCACCGTAGAGATTGGAACAGCCAAGACATCACGAACCATTCTCGAAAGAACAGAAAAACGAGGAGAATTGATTTTCCACCAAGCCAAGAGATCAAAATTAGGATTCTCATCTTCATCGGCTTCGGTGGGCTCGAGAAGATAACGATCCAACTAAGATTTATTATCACAACCATCGGTTTTTATTTTATGATTTTTATACTGAGCCTTCATCATACTTTTCAAGTTAAAGATTGAACGGTCGTCGATAGTAGAAGATTCATTCATTTCATTAGTTGTAGAAGGAATTGTAGGTGCATACAACTTTCTGTATTCTTCAAACATGGAGTAAGCAACCAATTTGACCTTCTCTATCATTGTGTCACCCTTTGACTGACCATATAGTTGATATAGCCACCATTCCAAATATACAAATTTTTGCCTTGGATCAAAAAGTGGCGCAATGAAGACAACCATGTTCATCTTCTCGATGTCCCCCTAATACTTATCGTATTTCTCTCTCATTTTATCCGCCATAGTAGACAACTCAAAGTCATCATTACTTTTAGCATTTTTCAAAAGAAAGTCGATAGAAGCAATCTCTTCAAAAAACTTTTTGGAAGTGACATACGAAGGCACCGACACACGTAAAGTGAATTCATAGAAATGTTCTAAGAAAGTACACAACCTTCTCACATTCATCCAATCGTCTTGGTTTGGAAACATGTTCTCACCCTCAAGCTCTCTCTTAAATAGAAGATCTTCGTCTTAAAACCTCTCAAAGGCAGTTTGAAATTTTTGAGCGGTATCCAACATCAAATATGTTGAATTCCAACGGGTGCTCACATCTAGACACAACAGTTTTTTTCTTTCTATTTTTTCCATTTGAGCACAAGCTTTAAATTTTTGAAAATGAGAAGGAGATTGCCTCACATAGCTAATAGCTTTCCAGACACGAGCAACCGAAGAAGACATCATTTTTAGCCCATCTATCACGACAAGGTTGATAATGTGTGCAATGCAACGCATGTGTAAATACTTGCATTGAAGTATACTATTTTCTCGTTGTGCAATTTTTTTGCTCAAATATGCAATAGCAACGTTATTAGAGCTAGCATTATCAACAGTGATTGTAAAAATCTTGTCAATGCCCCACTCAATTAAACATGACTCAACGTCCCTCCCAATGGCCTCGCCTTTATGACTAACAATTGGACAAAAGTTGATAATTCTTTTTTGTAATATCCCATCGCTATTGATGTAATATGTCGTGAGACACATGTAGTTGATCTTTTGAATGGAAGTCCATGTGTCCGTGGTAAGACAAACTATTTGATTGGACTCCTTGAAATACGCCTTTAACTTAGTCTTCTCACTAGTGTAGAGATTGTAACAATCTCGTGCAACGGTCCATCTCGACGGTACACTGAACATCGGACACGCAACTGAAACAAACCGCTTAAAACCCTCACCCTCAACAAACCGAAATGGAAGCTCGTCGACAGTTAGCATATAAGACAAGGCCTTCCTAACGTCTTCTTGATTAAATTGCCAACTAGTTAGTGTTGACTTGCCTTTCCCAACAGATTGCATATTCAATATTGATTGAGACGGACCTTTGTGATTTGGATTGAGGGGACATATAAGCCAATGATTTCTGACTGAACTGGTCCCATTAATTACGGGGTGACAATAATACTGTTTCTTACAGTAGTTACACTCTGCTTTAGGGTTTCCATTCTCAAGAAATTCCTTAAAGTTGCTCCAGTAAGGAGCCCTTCTTTTACCAATATGCTTGCTTTTAACCTTAAGTTTAGAAACAGTTGTAATAGGGACATTTGTGGCTTGGGAACTTGTCCTCCCACAGCCCGAACCCCAACCTCAATAGGAGACGCTTTAGTTGACATCTAAACATTAAAACAAATCACTCATAAGTTATCAAATTTTTAATTTTTCCCCTATGTATTTACTTATAAAATATACAAAAAATATTTCAGACATACAAAAATCCAAGTAGATAGGACCAAAAATCCAAAGTGCATAGGAGTCCTATGATAGGACAAATTGCAGGACCAAAATTGCAGGACAACATATAAAATCAAATTGCAGGACCAAAAATCAAATTGCAGGACCAAAATTGCAGGACCAAAAATTGCAGGACCAAAATTGCAGGACCAAAAATCAAATTGCAGGAGCAACAAATCAAATTCCAAACTCCAAAAATCAAATTGTGCATATAGTGCAAACTGGCACTTTTTTAGGGCAAACTGGCCATTGCAATTTGCAGCATATCGATTGTGCAAGCAAGCACTTTAAGCAATAATTTGGCCTGCAAAAATATTTTAGACACAATATATATATGGTAATTTATGTGCCATATAAACAGGATATTTATGTGCCATATAAACTAATGACATACATATGCATAAGCTAATGACATATAAACAGTATATGCCTATATGGTAATTTATGTGCCATATAACTAACTTAACAGGATTTGTAGTGCATGGAAACCCTAGAAAAATGCATAAGCTACAGACATACAAATTTGTAGCTAATGACACAAATGCATAAACTAATGCCATATACTAAATTATGCATTTTTAGTATAAGCTAATGACGTAAGCTAATACTGTTAATGCCATATACAAATTTGTATGTCATAAGCTAATGACACAAATGCATAAGCTAATGCCATATACAAATTTGTAGTGCATGGAAACTCTAGAAAAATGCATAAGCTACTGACATTTCTCCAAGGATTTGTAGCTAATGCAACAAATGCATAAGCTAAATTATTTCTCCAAGCAATTTTTAAACACACGAATGTACTAATCCTTAATTCCTTACAGTGATTCAAGAAGAATTCCAAGCCAAGGATCAAGGCTTCCAGCACCCAAATATCTGCGTAATCAAAGCATGAAAATTAGTATAAATTTTAACAATATATGGTAATTTAACAGTATAAATTATAAAATTATATGAGTAACTTAACATTATATGGTAATTTATGTGCCATAAAATCTTAACAGTTAACAGTAGAATTAACAGTACATAAATTTTAACAAGAATTTTAGACTGTACCAAAATTTTAACAATAATTTTAACAGTACATTAATTCTAAAATTCTATAAATTTTAACAGTAGAATTAACAATACATAAATTTTAACTTAAACATTATATGGTAATTTAACAGTACATAAATTAAACATTCTATAAATTCTAGATAAATTTAACAGTACATAAATTAAACATTCTATAATTTTAACTTAAACATTATATGGTAATTTAACAGTACATAAATTAAACATTCTATAAATTAAACATTTTAACTTAAACATTCTATAAATTCTAGAGGCTCGGACTTAATTTTAACAGTACATAAATTTTAACAGTACATAAATTACAAGAAATTAACAGTACAAAAAATATTAACAAAAAATATTAACAAAAAATACTTACAAAAATTATGGTTTGTAGATCCAGAGGGGGCTAGGACTGAAGTCTCAGATCTGGAGTCCTAACTATCGAAATTCGGATGTCAAAGCTCTAAGATCTGTAGATCCACGGTCAGATATATAGATCCACAGGATTTAGACTTCAGATCTGTAGATCCACACGATTCAGGCCTCAGATCTGTAGATCTACAGTCAGATCTGTAGATCCACGATGATCGGCGAGAGGCTGTTAGAAGAGAGAGACTGAGAAGAGGCGGTGGCCGGTGAGAGGCTGAGAAGAGAGGCGGAAGGGAGCGGCGGTGAGAGGCGGAAGGGAACTAACTAGGGTTTCTCTCTCGAGAGAACATAGAAAATGGAAAGGAGCGACGCAGCAGCGGCTGAGCCTGTGAGAGAGAGGAGAGTGAATGAGAATGAGAGGAGAGAGGGAGTGAAAGTTCGGTTTTATACTTAGGGATTAGATGAGGGTATTTTGGAAAATGTACATACCTATTCGATTTTCGGTTTTAAATCGAACCTGAATCCATTAACCGAACCCGAACCCAATAACCGAATTAATGGGTTTCAAAAATCGAACCCGACCCGTTTTGGTTTTGAACCGAACCGAATAGCTTATTCGGTTCGGTTCGGTTTGGTTCGGTTTTTGGTTTAAAACCTATTAATGCTCAGCCCTAATGCCTCTAGACGCCATTGTCCGTGCATTAGAATGCAACTGACCCATTCATTACTAATCCCTATGAGGTTCTCCCCCCACCCACACTCCACCAAACTATGATGGTCGATCCATAGATCGAACCACGTACTGGTGTCCTCCCCGTCTTTCCTGATTCTAACTATCCGCTGTTTCAGTTTGTTCCTGGAGCAGAGTATAGTTTTAAAGGTGACATACGCATTATTGTTGTGTCGGAGCGTCCAGTAGCAGCCGTCTTTTATATATTTATTCTGCATCCATTGTGCCCATAACAATTTTTCAATTAGGAGCCTCCATATGATTCTCAGTGCCGCCACCACTTTTAGTACACATAGAGAGCGTAATCTGACCCCACCCTCCTCTCTGGGTCTACACATGACATCCCAGCTGATCGAGTGGATCCCGCCCTGCCACACAAAATTTGCACATAGCTTCTCTATTTTTGTGATAGTAGCCGTCGGTAACATGATCGCGTAGAGCCAGTATAAGGCAATTGCTGAAATGACCGACCTGACCAATTCAATGCTTCCGCCGAAATAAAGGTTATGAGCCTGCCAACCCTCTAGGCGTATTTGTGCATACTCTATCAAGCTATGGCATTCCGTTTTGTTTGCGTAATTGATAGATAAAGGAATCCCCAGATACTTAACTGATTGTTCCCTCTTCTCCTTTCCAAGCGTCGCTACCTTTTCCTCATCCGAGCATTATAAATTAAAGTATACCTTGCTTTTGTAGCGGTTCAAGTGTAGCCTTGAGTGTTCCCCGAACACTGTCATAAGCTTTACCAGCATGACTAGACTCTCCCCCCTTGGCGGCATGAATAAGAGTAAGTCATCAGCATATATATGATACGATATCGGAGGGTTAACTGACTTCTGTAATTGGATAATTCGTCGGTGGAAAATAGCATCATCCATCAGGCAGAAAAAATACTCCATTACTAGTGTGAAGTGATACGACGATAGGGGGTCACCCTGCCTCTACTACTCTTCAGGAAACCATGCAGGATGCCTCTAATGAGGATAAAAAATGTGGGTGTAGTTATACACTCCTGTACCCGCTCAACTGATCACCGATCAAATCCCATTGCTCGCATAATGTGGCAGACGAAATCTCGATTAAATGTATCATATGCTTTTCGAAGATCTAATTTTATACATGCCTTCTGCCCTCCTGGTCTGTTGAAATTGCGTACCATCTCGTACGCCAACATGTTGTTGTCAGCTATTGTTCTGCATTTAATGAATGCTTCTTGGTTAGCCGACACAAGTTCCTACATGATATCCTCTATAAATAGAGGACATAATCCTCTTCAAATGGACAGAACAGAGAGCATTCCAGAGCCAAATTGCTATCCTTCTTGCCAGTGAGCCGAGAGTTAGCAATTTTCTTAGGTTTTCTCCCACTTTTGTAAATCGGAGTGTCAACGGAGTAAAGGAGCAATTGCCGCTCGATCTCCATCGTCCCATTTCCCAGAATTCTTTTTGTACTCGGGGATTCTCAGTGGAGGATCTCTCAGATGTAGTCGATTTGTAGTGTCTTGCGCTAATAAGAAAATACAGTGATTCTTCTCATTTTTGTAAGTGTCTACGCACGCCATGGTCCCTCTCGCCCGCAGCATCCAATAGTCCCTAAGACAGTCTTCGATACCATCCAATGAAGGAAAACAGTGAAGGATCTTCCCCACCTGACGATCAATCTCGCCTCGCAATATTGGGAAGGTGAAGAAGGATCCCTCCTATCTATATTTATTTCTATTCTTCCGTAACACCCATACCACCGCTCCGACAATAACGTGATGCATATGCGAGTTCTTCGAAATCGACCATAATGAAATTCTACCTATGAGGGTCCCCCTCGTCGTATAGTCGAACGAAAGCTCCCGGTGAAAGAACCTCCAAATATCCGATGCTAGATCACCCGACTTGAATAAATGTTGCACCGATTCACCGCTCGGCTCGCGGCAACAATAACATTTGGAGGCTAACTGAAACACAAAGCTGATCAGTTTTTCGTCCGTCGGGATGCTTTCACGTAGGATACGCCACATAAGAAAAGACCATTTCAGCAGGATAAATATGCTCCAGATGGACTCGAACAGAATCGACGAGGGACGAGTCTCGTGAACTAATTGCCACGCCAACGCCAGGGTGAATCGACCCACCCCGTCAGGCCGCCACCACCACTGATCCTCCCCTGGTGTAGGGGCAATGTTGCACCCATGAACCTAGGTGCCAACCTCCTCTCCTATTTCCTACGAGATCCTGGCGAGGTCCCAACCACTGAGCTCGTCCCAGAAATTGCTGAACAATTGGTGCGTCGTCACCGACAAAACTGATCTCGGCCGGATCCAACCCAGAACTGACCACTGCACCCAGAAAAACGGCATCGCGCCCCTGCCAATAACCACCGATATATGGTCTTTGCCGATGGCTCGACCTACAAGCAGCCGGAGCCAAATGTGAAAAGCAGCGGACGTCGCCACCACTTGGCTCGGGTGAGCCCGCCTGCAGCATTTCTATCGAAAGTAGGTGATCTAAAGCGCATTTTGGGAACAGAACTTCCACCACATCTTCACCGCCATTGCATCGGCGATCTTCTTGAGTCGCCTTACCCCCAGCCCCCCTTCCGTGGCCGCGCCCTCTTTTGAACCCCATATGAAATTAGAGAAACTCGATTCAATGCGCCTCAAAACACACTTGGGAGGGTGACAAGTAGCCAGCAGGAAAATAGGCATCGACGCAAGAACGTGTCGGATGACCGTGATCTTACCACCATAGGATAGGAGCCGATTTTGCCACCCCAATAATTTGTCCAGTATCCTGTTGATCAGTGGCTCGAACATCACAGCGGTGCAGCGACCAATCATCAGGGGACATCCGAGGTATATGAAGGGAGGGTGGGCAACTCTGAAACCTGTCGCCCCAACCAACTCGCTTTGCCTGCTCGTCGGGAAGGATTGATCAATGTAAATATTGCTCTTGGAGTTACTAATTGCCTGGCCCGAGACTGCTTCATACTTCCGAAGATGGTGCATGAGCGCACATCTTCTCCCTATTAGCAAAGACCAGAACATCGTCGGCAAATGCCAAATGAGATATCCTCGGGCAACCGCTGGTGACTGAGAATGGTGGTTGTTGAGAAGAGTCCCCGAGCCTCTTGAAGTTCCTACTAAGGACCTCTGCGGCTAAGATGAATAGGGCTGGTGACAAGGGGTCGCCCTTCGCACTCCCCTAAACGTGGGAAAGAAACCAAATGGTGTGCCGTTAATCATGATAGAGAACCTGCAGTTACTCACACAATGATAAATTAAATTAATCTAATGTCCGTTGAAGCCGAACATGCGAAGAACGCAAATGAGAAACTGCCAATCAAGGCGATCATAGGCTTTAAGAGCGATGTTCTCCTGCGGTGTTTGTGGCCCAAATCAGCAACCATTTCTCATGCCAGCACAATGTTATCAGCAATATCCCGCCCCTGAACGAACCCGCTTTGGTCCGGCAAGATGATGGAGGGGAGGACAGCCAAGAGCCTATTCGAAATGAGCTTTGACAAGATTTTGTTTGAGTAATTGCAAAGGCTGATGGGTCGATATTCAGATAACGACTCCGGGGCGATGGTTTAGGGAAGAGGATCAACTTGGTACTCATAATAGTAGTCGGCAAGGGAAAACCTGCGAACAGAAGATTAAATGCCTCCCATATGTCAAGCTTTATGGTCGCCCAATAATTGAGGAAGAAGAGCCCACTGATGCCATCCGGCCCCGGAGCCCTGCCCGCGTCCAATTTGTTGATCACGCCATGTATCTCTTCCAGAGATAGAGGGGCCAAGAGCTTCGTGTTGGCTTCCTCCGAGACCAGGCGAGGAATCACCTCCATGAATTGGTCGTCCATCCACACGTTGGACTCCTTAAACAATTTTGAAAAGAACTCGAGGGACTCCGCCATAATGTCGGGCTCTATCACAAGCCAGCTCCCGTCCTCCTTGCGCACCTGGTGGATGGATAGTTTATGATGTTTACTTCTCACACACGCGTGGAAGAATGCCGTATTATGATCCCCTTCACTATCCCATTTGTTTCTAGCCTTTTGTTTCCAAAATGTCGCTTCATAGGACAGTCTCTGCTTGAGCCTAGCTTTGGCTGCATTAAGGATTTTCTGGCGAGATGTGTCGAAGATCAGTTCGGCCTTGGACACCACCTCTTCAGCACCACGAGCCTCCTTACAGATGTCGCCAAAGGCACAAAAACTCCCGGTGGCGAGGGCCTTCCTGGTCACTTTCACCCGTAACCCCAACTGTGTGAGGCTGTTCCGATGAGCCACCGACCATCATGCCTCCCCAACCACTGCCTGGAATTTATCGTGCCCAGTCCAAAAATCGAGGAAGCGAAAGGATTGCGAGCATTAGATTGTTTTGAGCTAATCGAGAGGAGGAGAGGGGCGTGGTCCGATTCCGACCGGTTGTGGCAAACGTATGCTGATGTCGGGGCAAGGGCGATCCAGAGGTCATCCACCAAGAACCGGTCAAGGCGCGACCATTGGCGTCGATCACCCTTCTGCAAGTTGCACCAAGTGAATGGTTGCCAAAAAAAGAAAGAGATCTGACCCTCGCCGCCAGTTGACAGTTGCAAAAATCCTGCATGGAGGAGGCCTCCGCCTGACGGCCGCCTTTACTCTCCGAGGACTCGACAATGGTGTTGAAGTCCCCGCCACAAAGCCACGAAAGATTCTACTAAGCTTGGACGAGAAGAAGCCTATCCCACATCACCGTGCGGCCATTGATGAGGTTACTACCGTGCACAAAAGAGATGAGCACGTTGGTTTCCAATTTGTCCGCCCGAAATATGCATGACAATGCTTGATCAAACGCATCAGCCATTTGAATGTTGTATCCCTGTTTAATCATCACCCAAAAGTTACCTTTGTAGTTGGCGATGGAGCTCTAGAATCCAAGTTTGAGTTGGTTACTACCGGCGCCACTTTAGGCTCGATGATAGCCAGCAGCGAGATCTTTTGAGTAACGCAGAGTGCCTTGACTCTGGCCAAAGAGGAGTAGTTCCCCATCCCCCTCAGATTCCACGAGAGGCACTTAGTCATGATTCGCGAAACGCAACTTCGACGTCGAGCACAAAGAATGCTGATTGTTTCTGGTCTTCTTTCCAGTATCCTGATCAACGCTGACGCTGGGTTGCGGCTTGTGTTTTGTCTCCCCTTTTTGATCTATTAACCTTTCTCTTTACGCACCGCGATCCCTGCGTTTCCTTTGGAAGCCAATGAGACTCCAACTCCATTCCCATCCGAGTAGTCTTCATCCTTAGGAAGAGTGTTGGCCTCCCTCAGAGAATTTCCTTACCAAGTCAATGTGTATGCCGCTCATCGAAACAGAGATGCGATCTGCAGCTCTTGCTCGATGTTTCTCAGGGGAAGTAATGACCTGTGCCTCGCACTGACTTGGACTAAGTCCTTTCGTCGTGTTAGCCATCGCCGGGTTGGAAGACGTTGGCTCTGCAGCATTAGAAGAGAGCGGTTGATGGGGGGAGGTGGAGAAGTATTCTGGTTGCATAGGCTATCTGGAACCTTTAAAGCGGCGGCCTCGGGGTCGTTCACCCCAAGTTCATGGTTCTGAGCACCCTCTGGGATGAAGACAACCAACAAAAGCTTTCATGGATCAGAAGAGGCCCCATTCATCTCCCCCGCCGCAGGAGGACTAGAGGGGATGGTAATAGTAAATGATGCCACGCACAGGTCCTTAGTCACACAGGCATGCTGAACAAAAGCCTTTCCCTGACCCGCCACAGTGGTAGGACTCCTCTCAGATGATGGAACTCATTTACAGGATGAGCTGGCATGGCCCTGGTGCCAGCAAACCGGACAGAACAGAGGCACCGACTCAAATTCAAGCACTTGTCATCGACTCCTGTCACCAGGAAGAGTAAGACGCATTGGGGAAGGCAACGAGAGGCTCGTATCCACCTCAACAATAAGACGCACTCGACTCAGCCGAGATCGATTAATGGTAGGTTTATCGAGCATCGGAGGGGTGCCAAAACTGCGGGCGAGGTGAAACAAAGAAGCTTTGGCAAAGAGATGCTGAGGGAGGCCTGGGAGAGAGACCCAAACCAGGGCAATAGCAGATTCTTGGTTCGACAAAAAGTCCAGCGACCATTTGAAAAGGTGCAGCGCTTTCGCAAGGAACCAGATGGGTTTAGCATGCAACCGGAGAAAATCGGCTTTCAATGACGGACGAATGAGAATGTGACGCCCGTTGAGAAAGCCGACCTCTACCGGGCTTGCAAATCTACAGCTTCCCATAGCCCGGCAAAGCTGCTCCACCGGAGGCTGGGCATGGAAAAACTGTTAGAATTTTGTTCAAAAGTTCGGAATAAAATTTGCAAAATAAATAAATAAAGTAAATTAAAAGTTACCGGCCTCCGTGGAAGTCGTGCACGTAGCACTGTCCTAAGAGTTAGTTCGGGTTTATGTGCAGACTGAATCCGAACGCCCCTAGTGGTAAAGTCCCCACTCCACCGGAATCTTGTTGCCGCACACGACGTCGAGAGAATGATCCTGACTTAGCTCCGCCTAGAGCAACAAAAAGGATAGCAGCGATCTTGAGAGTGCGAGAATTTCAGAGAAAAAATATTTTCTGTGTAAAATGAAAGAAGAAAGAGCATGATATATATATACGCTCGCCAACAGCTAGGAAAATAATGGCAGATTAATAAGCCGATTAAAGTGAACGTTACAAAACATTTACAGCGCAAAAATCACATGGTTCATTGAACCTGGACGGAATTAGAATAGTGATCGTTACAAAATTTAAATGAATAGTAACGATCAAAAATCAATGAAGAGCTAAAAGGATTTTTGGGTCTCAGCCCGAATCCGAAGAGGAAATCAAATCGGCATTCGGCGTCCGCAGATGTGGGCACGTACCCGCACCCGTTACGCGTGCCGAACCGAGCCGGGCTGGGTGGCGGCAGCAGCGCGCACGTATGGCCCATGGAGCTCCCGCACATATGGATCAATGAAGCAAGAGCAAGGAAAGTGTGTTATATGCACAAGGAGGTCTATTTGCCCAACCGATATGGGACTAAATGGAATATGGGATTTGAGCTTTTGCTCACAAAAGCAGTAGTAGCAGCTAACAATCCCCCCTCCCCCCCCCCCCCCCCCCCCCCCCCCCAAAAGGTCAAATTCCGAAGTAATAGAAGGAAGGAAAAAATTAAAACCGAGTAGGAGAATTTCTGGGCAGTTGTATACTATGCATAAATGAGATAGACTACAGCCTTGAATCTCACGTAGTGACTATTGTCTTTGTCTGAAGAAGAGCTTGATGGACTACGCCTTGAATCAGTCTTTTTGAACCAGATTCAGATAATAGCACACATAGTATGCTAGAGGTATTTGGATCTATCGGGCGGCACTTTTGGTTGGCCATGCACACTTTTACACATTTATGAGAGTTGTCTAGGATTGTCCTGTCCTATAGTCGTGGCCCTCACGACCTCTCATATAGGTAAGTCCTTAAGGGTTGGTGAGATAGGAATCAACCATGCATATCATGCTTGGACTTATTAAGAGTTTAACCTCACCCTATCCATATCACAAAAGGAACACTGTCACCATAGGCATGGGGTATTAATGTACACATGTACAGCCTCATGGGCTTTTATTTTAAAGAGAATTTAATCTCAGGTTAGTGTTCCATAATAGTCACCTAGTCCAGCTTGTTCCTACCCATTGAACCAGCTTTTTGGGATCTCCAGCCAGACTCGGTTGGGTTACCACTGCTGGTGACTATACTATGGGCTTAACCCCATCCCCCTCGATGATTCTAGGATCAATGTCCTAGACAGACCCTTCGTAAAGTGGTCTGCAAGGATCTTTTCTGACTTTATATAGTCAAGAACCACATATTTGCCCAATAGGCTCTTTATCGACTTGAAACACAGCTGCAAGTGCCTGTTCATCTTAGCATTTACAGAATCATGCTTCAGTAGTTCAATAACAGATTTATTATCACAGTTTATAGAAATTGCAGGAACATGATGAACAGAAACATGTATATGCATAATAAGGTTTCTAAGCCATTCGGCTTCTGTACAGGTAGTGTCCAAAGCTATTATTTCAGAGTCCATTGTACTTCTGGCTACGATAGTTTGTTTATATGAACCCCAGGAGGTCGCAGCTCCTGCCAGGGTAAAAATATATCCAGTTGTAGATTTCACATCATATGAATCAGTTACCCAATTTGCATTTGAGTAACCTTCTATGATATCAGGGTGTCTAGAATAATGGAGTTTATAATCTAGAGTTCCCTTAAGATATCTAAAATACTCTGTCCAATGCAGTCAACTGTGACTGATTTGGGTTACTAGTATATCTACTTAGTCTCCCAATAATAAAAGCAATATCGGGTCTTGTCCTATTTGTTATGTACATAAGGGGCCCAATTATTTGTGAATATCTATGTTGTTCTATAGGTGATCCTTCATTTTTCTTGAGAACAACATTACTATCATAAGGAGTTAGGACATGTTTTTTTGTCAAAGTACTCAAACTTCCTTAGCATTTTCTCAATTGAATGTGCTAAAGATAGAGTATAACGCTCTTTGCATTTGTACACTTGTATTCCTAGGATCAGGTTTGCTTCACCTAGGCCTTTCATGTCAAACTGGTTAGACAAATAATTCTTAGTGTTATTTATCAATTCCAATGAAGATCCTAAAATAAGTATATCATCAACATACAACATAAGATGACACAACTTTCATTTGTATTTTTAGAATACAAACATTTGTCATAATTCATTGGCACAAAACCAAATTCTATAATGGCTTTGTCAAATTTGTTGTGCCATTGCTTGGAAGCTTGTTTTAGGCCATAAAGAAATTTTACTAATCTACAAACCTTATTTTCTTGGCCTTTAGCAATAAAACCTTCAGGTTGCTCCATATATGTTTCTTCCTCTAAATCTCCATTTAGAAATGATGTCTTCACATCCATTTGATGGATCAGCAAGTCATGAATGGAAGCTAAGGCTAGGAGAGTTCTAACAGAAGAAATCCTAGCAATAGGAGAATAGGTATCAAAGTAATCTAATCCCTTTTTCTGGGTAAATCCTTTGGCTACTAGCCTAGCTTTGTATTTATCTATGGTACCATTGGCTCTAAGTTTCTTTTTAAAGATCCACTTACAACCTATGGGTTTGCTACCTAAAGAAATGTCTGCTAAAAATCAAGTATTGTTCTCCATAATGGAGTTATACTCATTGTTTATAGCTTCTTTCCAGAAAGGGGCATCAGGAAAGGATATGACTTCTTCATAAGTTGAAGGTTCACCCTCTATTAAAAATGTGAAGAATCCTTCTCCTAAGTTCTTTTCAATTCTTTCTCTTTTACTCCTTCTAGGTTCTATGACTTGTTCAGGTTGAGAACTAGGTAATTGATCATGAGAACTAATAGATGGAGTAAGAGAAGGGTTAGAGGAAGATGAATGGTTTCTATCCTTGAAGGGAAAGATATTCTCAAAGTAAACTGCATCTCTAGGTTCTATAATTGTGTTATTTGAGATTTTATTTACTTCAGAATGAGTTACAAGAAATCTATTGGCATTGCTATCTAAGGCATATCCTATGAATGCAGCATCTACAGTCTTAGGTCCTATCTTCCTCTTTTTGGGTTCAGGAATTCCTACTTTAGCTAGACATCCCCAAACTTTAAGATAGTTAATCCTAGGAGTCTGACATTTTCATAACTCATATGGAGTTTTATCAATAGTCTAACTAGGTATCCTATTAAGGATATAACAGGCTGACAAAATGACTTCTTCCCAAAGATTAGCAGGGGCACCTGAGCTGAGAAGCATAACATTGACCATATCTAAAAGAGTGCGATTCTTTCTTTCAGCAACTCCGTTGGACTGTGGCGAATAAGGAGCAGTTACCTCATGAATAATTCCATCTTCTTCACAAAAGTTAGTCATATCATTTGAGGTATACTCTCCACCACGATCTGATCTAAGGATCTTAATCTTTCTGTCTAGCTAGTTCTCAGCTTCGGATTTATAAACCTTGAATCTGTCTAGAACTTCATCTTTGGTCTTAAGAAGGTAGGTGTAACAATACTTTGAATGATAATCTATAAAAGTAACAAAGTATTTCCTACCGTCTCGCATCAAAATCCTATTAGAATCACAAACATCACTATGGATAAGTTCTTGGAGTTCGGAATCCCTATAGACAGATTTGAAAGATAATCTAGTGTGTTTGGCTTGAACACAGATCTCACATTTGTGTTCATCATCTATAGGAGTCTTAGGGATAAGATCTAAATTCATCATCCTTTTAATAGATCATAAGTTCACATGACCTAGTCTACCATGCCAAACATTTGAGGATTCCATATTTGCAATAAAAGAAGGATTTAAATTTTTATTCATAGTACTTAAAATAAAGAGTCCATCTTTCATAAATCATTTCCCCCACAAACAAATCATTTTTAGAGAAAACAACTTTATTTGCCTCCATTATAATTTTGTATCCTGAGGCTATAAGGAGGGATCCACTAACAAGGTTTCTCCTGACAAACGGCACATGAAGCACATCATGGAGAGGTAGAATTTTTTCTGATGTCATCTTCAGATCTATTCTTCCTCTTCCTAAAATCTGCGCCGTTGAGCCATCTTCTAGAGTCACACCTCCTCCACCGGATTCCTGATAGGTTGAAAAACAAGGGCGATCAAATGAAACATGAACATTAGCTCCAGAATCCAACCACCAATCATCAGAATAGAAAGAAAGGTTTACTATAGGTTGATAGCTTACAGACCTGAAGGAGCTGGAAGACCCATTCAGAATCATGTTAGCCTCTGGCTTGCCTTTTCCTTTGAAGGATGTCCGGATAGGTTCTTTCTTTCTTTGGAAGCAATTGATGGCTGTATGGTTGGTTCTACCACACACAAAACAAAATCTTCTTTGATCCTGAGTCTGACCAAAGTTTCTAGTTTTTTGGGATTGAGGGTTTTGGTGGTGATGGTTATGGTGAGGAGGTTGAAAACTCTGCTTCTTTTTGAAGGAGTTTTCCTTCGATTTGAGATGGTTGTTTGACTTAGGTTTTACATAGCTTTCTACAAGGTTTACCCTAGCTATGGCATTTGACCTAGCTTTGGTCTTGGATCTATATTCCTCTTCTGTTCTAATACTCTGTAGAGCTTGAGAGTATGCAAATAGATCCTTGTAGATGTAGTAGGTCCTTTGCCACTTTAGACCAAGACGGAGGGAGTTTGTCTATCAAACATCCTATTTTGTGTTAAGTGAAAAAGAATGATCCCTTGGCTTGAACATGTCTAAGGTGTTCTTGAAATTCATGAATTTGGTCATTGATAGGTTTGTTATCTACCATGACATATCGGTTGAATGTGGAAGAATTGAATCTATCAATTCCAGCATCATCACAACCATATTCATCTTCCAAAGCATCCCAGAGTTCTTTAACGCTTTTATACTCAAAAAATATGTCGTAGAGTGACTCTGACATAGCGCTTAAGATTCTGTGAAAGCAATGGTAGTCTATTTCCTTAGGGGTCTTGGGTTTGGTAGAAGAGGAGGACTTGGAAATTATGTCAGACTCAGTCTCATCAGAATTATTTGAGATGGATGTGGACCCATCAATGGCAGAAATTAGACCTAAGGTGGTAAGCCAATATTTCATCTGGCTCTGCCACCTCTTGAAGTAGGTGCCATTGAATTTTGCAGGCTTTGCAGAAAAGGTCTCTTCCTTGGAAGTCATGTTTTCTACGGTCTGTAAAAGTTTAAATTTACTCGATAAGATGGCTTTAAGCAAAAAATTAACAATTAAAATGATTTTAGTAATCTACCTTCAAGATTTTTGTTTTTCAAGTTTTGATTAGGTTGGGTTAGCTGTAGGAGCCGGATCCCCGCAAGCGGTGCTTCACTAGGAAAACTTAAATACCGGTCGCTTAGACGAATTTTTGCCTTATTGACAGAAGGGCCCTTTCGACTTGTTCCCAAACAAATTTCTGCTTTAGAACTTTAAAGTTGAAGGAATTTTACTAAATCACTTAACTGTTTGTTTTGGCTTAAAATTTTAAAAAAATGAGTAAAGAGAGGTGTTAACTCCTAGAAACAGACTTATGAAAACAGAGTTGATGACTAGTTTATCAACTATAATACTAGTAAATATTAGACTAGCAATTATCCAATGATACTAGAAATTAAATGTGATTTGCAATAAAATTGGTAACAACAACATATAAATGGTAACAATAAATATGGTGCACTTTTGCTTTTGTAATAAAATAGATTATTGTCAACTAATGTGAGAACTTTATAGAAGAAATTGTGTAGAGAAGTTGTAATACTAGGAATTGGTAACAAAATGGTAACACTGGTAATGCTAACAGTGAGAAAATGTGTGAAAGAGAATATATAATTAAAGCAATTAAGCAAATTAAAGTATATAAATATGATGACACTTTAAAGTATCAAAAGTATCAAATTTATACTGCTAGAATCCTTAGATTGTATCAAATTCATGCTGCTAGAATCCTTAGATTGGAAGAAGGTAATTTCCTTTGATAATAAGTAGTTATAGGAGAACTAGCTGGTGCGGTCAGAAATAGACTCACGTATCCACTAGCACTTTTACATCATATTCTATATTGTGAAGAGTCCCCACCACAAGTGTGGCTAGCCCCTCGAAGATATAGTTGTTCCTCTCATTCCATACATGTCATACTACAACAACCAATCTAATGTGAGCCTCGGTGAACTACTTGTCTTCCCTCTTTCGCATTCGACTAACTTCTTCCAGATTACATCCATTGCTCTACCTCTTGTCCCCCTTAATTGCAGTTGTCTTCTTTGTTGTTGCCACACTTCCCAGCCATACTCATATTGGAAGTATATATGTTCCGTTATCTCGTTATGTTGAGCGCAAAGCACACACCCCAATCCATTCAGCTATACACCAAATCTCGTCAGTCTATCAAGAGTAAGTAACCTGGCCATCAGTAATTTGTACATACAGTATTGCATCTTCCTTACAGCTTCTTTGACCCATTCCGTGAGATCGCTTCTCGGGTATTGTTGTCTCAGGCTATCGATCGTAGACCCTGGTGTGTTTTAATATACATCTAACCCGCTCATTGGGTCGTACCGTCGTGAGGTCCGTCCCCTCATTTTCCACCAAGATGTTGTGGTCGATCCGATCATATTAAGATTAATTTATACTTGAATACTATTAACTATCAGATTTTGTAAGTTAGTATTATGGACTTTTTTTATGTTAACATTTTCTGTCGCCTGATCATATTGTTGACCTCACCTAAAGTTACTAGTCACAGTATAAGACTGAGAGCTGGCTATTGTTTGTGTCTCTTTTGATAAATGCTCTCGCATTCTGGCTATATAACTTATTAATATAAAGAAGAGAATAAAAATGAATAGATAAATTAAAATATTAATTTGGTAATAAAGATAGATAACCGATAACAGTTAGAATAACTAAATAGTTTAAAGTTTATGCAATCAAATTAGTAATAATAAAGTTAAAATCTCTTGGAATTGTAGCCTTGACCTATACCATAATAGTATCATTGTGATCAAACCATGTCATGGGCATTAAAAATGAACATAACATTTCTAGTTAATAAGTGTTACTTAGTAATTAGAAAGTAGTAGGGGGTTAGGATATAGTAGGGACTATTACTCTGCTTATTTTGGAGTAGATAGCTCGATAGAACAGAGAGAAATTGGATGATAATTTAGAGCGATTTGTATTATGCAGAGAATGTGGTTGTGATTACGGTCAATTAATTTGATGCCTAAGGAAAAGAGATACTTTTGGAGTAGGATGTGCTTGTTACTCTCTTGCAAAGAATTCATTAGACTATGTTAAAGTCCTTTTATAAAAGTAAAACATTTGAAATATGAAAGTTGGAGTTTTCTATCAAAATGCAGTTATATTTGTCCATGACAAATGTACACTATGATTTCCTCCATAAGTATGTTGTTGACTGCATTAAAAACAGTGATACCCAAAAAGTTGAACTTGCATATACCAGGTTGAGAGGAGATAGTTTGAGTACTGTATGTACATGGTATTGGTAAAAGGGGCATATAGTAGTAGTTCGAAAGGGATTTTTGGAAGACTGGAGAAGCATCGCACACAATATGGTGTTGTAAAACTGACACGGGCATGGGCGGATCCACATGGAATCCACTGGCGGGCTAGGCCCCCAGTGAAATTCTAGTAGGTTTTTTTTTGAGTTAAATATTTACTTTACTTGATGTGGTAGTATTCACTAAAGAAGATTATAAGAAAGCATAGTTGGAGTCTAAAAAATTTACAGAGAACAATATTTTGGAAACTACAACCAATTGTGCACCAGCCATAGATAGCTTTGCAGTCCCTTTAAATTAAAATAATTTAATTTTAAAGAACAAAAAAATTAATAATGAAAACTAAAAGGAAAGAAAAAGAAAAGAAAAGAACATAAAATTGTTATTTTTAGGCTCCAACCAAGCTTTCTTATTGTTACATCAAAGTTTTTTATAAATGATATTGTAGTTAAATATTTTGAAAATTCGTAGAGAACAATTGTGAGATATAATATTTTATTATATAAAAATAGCAATATTTAATATAATATAACATTATTATATTTTATTTTTTTGGAAACGTTAATTCCGAACTCCCTTATGACTGTGCCCCTAGTAGATTTTAATCCTGGATCCGACGCTGGATACGAGGATAGGTTTCTTACTTAAGGAAGTGTTTGGGTTTTTGGTACGCAGATTTTTTTTATTCTCATGCGTACTTAGGGTGGTAAACATATTTTCATGTATGACATGTTACAAAAAGTTATTTTCGAAAATTACGAATATCTGGATAAATAAATTGACCATAAATAATCGACGGGGGGACAGATTTCCTACTTAAAAGGGAAGGAGAACTCAATTAAACATGATATTTTATGAGTAAGGTGTATTTGAACATAGCCTGTAATACACTTGGATCACAATTAGTTTCAGCAAGCAACAACTAACCTCTTGTTTCAAAGTTCAGCTACATAAATAAATATAGAGAATTCCATCCATTTTAATTATAATGACTGCATTAGCTTGTATAATGCATTATAAAAATTAATAAATTAGGTAGAACATTTTCTATTTTTACATAAATCTTAATCAACTTTTCTAGTTGATATTATTTAACATACAATACATCTCCTCACAATGCACTTTGTACTGTAACTTGCTTTAATGAGCAAGGGCTTAAAGAATGTTCATCTCTTCCTGATCAAGTCTACTTGCTGAGGAATTTCTGGAACCAAAGAGCAGAACTCTTCGGATATCTCTTCAAACCATCTATGTAGTCCACATAATAAATGCCAAATCTACGCGTATAACCGGAGGACCATTCAAAGTCATCCATCAATGACCAGGCGAAGTATCCTCTAACGTCCGCTCCTTTGCTGCAGAAAACCCAATTATGAAATACATAAATTGTAGCATTCGACTAAATCGTTAATTTGGTCATCTTTAGAGTATGACATTTTATTTCTCAGCTTAATTCAAGAACGTTGCTGTAGTTACAATCTAAATCAGTTCTAAGAATTAATATCAGTTCTTACGGATGTTTGAAAGGATGCTAGACTTTTTGGATGAGGTTATGGCAAAAGAAAAAAGAGAAAGAAACACAATACAATTTGTTGGTTAATAAACCATAGAAAGAGTCCGATGGAAGGAAAAAAGAAGGGATATTATACACTTATATAAGTAAATTAGAACTACCAATTAATTCATCTCCATAAGGAAATGTTAGAGAATTGTGGAGCTTCATTAGTTCTCCTACTTCTTTCGTGACTTGCGTTTGTACCAGTATATTAGTACAATACATGTATTTCGATAATTTGTTGAAGTCAGTAGCCGCCCTATTCTCTGTCTATAAATTGGGCTCCATCTCTTGTAAGTATAACTCTCTAGAAATAATAAAAATAACTTGTAACTTGTGTGCGGCCGTGGGAGAAAATCTTTGAACAACGTTTAAATCCTTCCCATTGAATGAAAGGCAAATAATGATCTTACAAGGCTTATTGTCTATGCTTACCTGATGGCTCTTTGAACATGAATTATATGTTGTCGATAATAATCTATTCTCACGTCGTCCTTGAGGGCTTCCTTCAGTGTCAAGTTTCCATTTGATTTCTCGTCGATACCTATATTATCCAGAGAAAATATTATTTAACACTCCTACTAATAGCCTTACTTCAATGTAATGTTTCAAGTTTCCTCAAGGGTATCAGGCCCTTATTATATATGTTACCATTCTCTGTGATGTACATGACGGGGTTGTTGTACTTGGTTTTTGTATAGAGCAAGAGGTCCTGTATCCCTTGTGGGTAAACAGTAGATCCATTGTGTACCAGGCTGCAATGCAAGCATATTAAAATTAGATAAATTAAGATATGGGATGAAGCAACTGTAACAATTGACTCATAGAGAAATTCCCGTATTGATTAAGCAACAAGAATGAAACTTCAAATAACTTATCACAATTAGAAAGACATGGTTCTAGAAAACATTATACTGATTCCAGCATTTATGGGACATGCAAACATTATAAGTTATAATCAAATATATTTGTGAGCTTTATAAATTATCATCTAATATATTTTAACATAAGTGATTCAACCACTTGGTTTTAGCATAAATTACACAGAGAAAAGACCGTTCTACTAAAAATTAGCCAATTTCTTATTAATTTCAACTTCTTTTAATACTTCTCTTCTTTAACTTGCTTAAAGGAATAAAATAAAATTAAAAAACATGCAATAACTTAATACCAAGTTCGATCATTTTGTTTCAAATCATAATTTATATTCATAGGCAGTGCTAGGGTTGTTCCCTTGAGGCACCTTGTTAGTACAAACTTCAAACATATAAGATTTAGGGTAGCATGTTACATTTGTTGCATACTTGCATGCAACATATGATATCGAAATAAAGTTTCAATTTGAGTGAGTGTGTGTCATGCTGTGTCATTACATAATTGCCTGAAAGAGCACTCTACCATTGGCCCAATTGGGATCCCATTCCGCAAAGCTGTCAGAAAAAGAGAGGCATAATTAGAAGCAGAAGTTATCATATTGTATATAAATGTGTCTTTATGTTCCTTGTTGAATTAATTGTATGTGACTATTGATCAGGAAAAAAACTATAACTACATCAAACATAGACCTATTTACCTGTTTGGTTGGTATATGAATCAGTATTGTAGCTTTTGTTGACAGTGTTAGCAATTGGAAGACTGTATACATAGCTTGTCGAGTAATAATTAAGACCAATAAAGTCGAATGACCCTTTAATTGACTTCGATTGCTGCTCTGTAAATTTTGGTAGCCGATCTCCCACAAGCGCCCTCATGTTAAATGGGTAATCTCCTTGAGTCAAAGGGTCCATGAACCTACAATTCACATAGTAACCTAATATTACAAGCTATTCAATCTATTTTTCTAGCAAGTGCCAAAAATTTGGGGGTATGGAAGTACTGACCATCCAAACACAAAATCTAGCCCTCTCTCAAATGCATCAACATTAGACTTGGAGTCGGAGTAAGGAACCATCCAGTTGCAGTCTAGTGTAATACCTATCTTTCCGTTTTGGGTTTTCTGCAAGGAGAGATCAAAGGTTAATCTACATATCAATCAACAGGTAACATATGCATTCTGGTCTGGTAGAAAATTTGCATAACTATAAATCCTCTAATTGTTAAGGAATTTAAGGAATTTTTATAATTGTTAATCCAGGCCATAAGATCTTTCCAAAAGAATTCTTAAGCCTCTGCATTAGATGCAGGAAAATGAGTGAGTATATAATTTGTGTTTTTGATATGTAGTATACACATATATGCCCAAGATATCAATGTTTAGAAAGCAAGTGGTTTTATATTACAATTGTTAGTAGGTATCTTTTTAATAATGTGATCTCCAATTTTTTTGGTCGAATATGTACAATTTTCTTTGATATAATATCTCCAAGTTTGGTTCAATTGCTTGGTATAACTCTGTTTAATAATGGAAATCATGAAACTTCATATATAGTGAGAGCTTCAACCCTCTGAGCTCTACTTTCATGCAAGATCTTCATAATTTGTATCTAAAAGGAAAATGTAGAAATTAAAAGAAGGGTCTATAATATCATGTAATATCACATGTCGCATCAACTTGCACATATTATCTATGATCCAATGAATTAATTTAGAAGATTGTCACACATAATTATCTCATGTTTAGATCCTTATAAGCTATTAAAGGTGGATTTCTCACCTGAAATTTGTTTCTATATAGGTCCACAAGCTGCCGCAGTGGGCCAATAGTATATGGTGACCTACAATATAAGGCTCCTTGCC
This sequence comes from Iris pallida, assembly GCA_029216955.1. Classification (NCBI taxonomy): domain Eukaryota; kingdom Viridiplantae; phylum Streptophyta; class Magnoliopsida; order Asparagales; family Iridaceae; genus Iris; species Iris pallida. The sequence continues at coordinate 3,932,519 of JANAVB010036017.1, read as the reverse complement.
GGAGTCTCCATTCTTGCATCTACCAATCTCCCAGGAGGAGCATCTTCCCGGTGCAAATATGCCCGAAGCATACCCATAATCGATAAACACATGTGGCTCGTTGAAGGTAATCCAGTGCTTCACACGATCCCCAAACTCTCTGAAGCAAACTTCCACGTAGTCATGGTAATCTTCCCTGTACAATATTCCAGAGCAGATGCACAAAGATTAGAGAAAATGATATTATTAGACCAAGGCCGTTTATGAGAATGTGCAAGGTGTGCGATGATATAGGGTCCCAAAAATATGAAGATTCTAAAAAGAAATAACCTTTGTATAATTACTAATATGAAATCTTCTTTTTCATATTTAGACTTTTCTCTTTTATAGAAACTACAGTAACATGGTCCTTAATGTCAGTAAAGATTTTTTTTTAAAATATTTATATATGACCCTCGTAATGTCAGAAACAGTTGAGGACTACTATACAAGTTTCGGTAACATTATTCTTCCTGTCGAATGCTATCAGTAATAAAATGATCATGTGCTGCTTACACTATACGTGGAGATAAGAAACTCCCATATTGCTCGTCTAGCCCTTGAGGAGTGTCCCAGTGGAAAAGGGTAACAAAAGGCTTCAAGCCTGCATGGAAATGAAACTATAAGACTGGCAAAAAAATGTAATTAACTGCAAAACCTACTGAAGGATGCAAACCTTGGGAGAGAAGCTCATTAATGAGATTATTGTAATAATCAATGCCCTCTTTGTTGATCCCTCCACTCAAGCTCCCATCTGCCATAACACTAGGAAATTAGTAACATCATATAAATTGATTTTGTTGTTTGGTCCTATTAATCTTACTTGATTGCTCCATTTTACATCATTTTTAGAGCAAACAGAAAAACGAATATAAGGGACAATGCTTTTTTTTTAAAAAATATCAATTTGATTAAATAACTGGATGAAGAGAACCATCCAGTGGTTTGGTTTCATATTATGAAATTAACCACCCTATGTTACATGGATTGAATTAGAATTGAGTGGGTGAGATTGAAAGGTGGTGGGGTCAATTGTGTGTCTGTGTGTGTGTCAAGTTGCTAAGGGTGTGAGGTATCCTCCCTGGTGGTTGAAGGTTTGAGCCACGCAGTAAACAATTAATTTCCAACGAGAATTAATTGGCGCCAGCGATGCGGGTCAGGTGGGCCGGGCACGGGTAGAGCTTTTGGGCCGAGTGCAGGGACCTTCAGTTCTGGCATGGGTCCAATGGGCCGAGTTGGACCTTCGAGACTAAGTTTATTTCTTTTGGCTGGTGAAGTATTTGGCTATTCCTCTATGTATCAACTAAGCTAGAGACATTAATTGTCAGAGTATGATTGAGTATGTGCAACGTCGCACGGAGGGGTGGCATGCACATAATTTTTCGAGGGGGGGGAGGAGGGGGATTGAATTGGTCCGGTCGGTTATTATGGCAATTCCTCTTTACTAGTTACAAGCAATCATATTACCAGCAAAACTTATTAAGAAAATAGAGAAGTTATGTGTTGACTTCGTCTGGTACACTTTTGAGAAGTTGTGGTATTGCGGTTGACCCGTAAATTCTTATCTGGGGACTTTACGGGCCCAATGGATGTCTAACAAACGTGTGAAAGGTGGCAATTTTTGGGCTATTGCTAGTAATAATAATGCATCTGTCACTTTTAAGGGGTTATCAAGCAAATACATTGCTGGAGTTATGCGGGACGGGGCCTCAACAGATTTTAGTTTGATCCACGGATTGTACATAGCAGTTTGGTGGAGGGAGGCGAGAATGTGTGAAGCAAATACATTGCACGGCAGGGTTCGAATAGATCCCTCTTGCTCAACGGACAACTGGCAGTGGGAAGGTATGGTTAGTGGGGGCTTCTAGCACAGCAAGGTGTACGATTCTATTCGAGAGGTGCATAAAATTAATAATGTAGAGTTCATATGGGTGAAAGGAGCAGCAATAAAAATGCAATATGGTATGTATAAACTTCTAGTCGGACGTCTTCTCACAATAATGGATAGACTTCACGGTTTAGGAGTTATAGTGGCCAGTCAGTGCTGCACTTTGTGCAATCAGGATATATATATATATATATATATATATATATATATATATATATATATATATATATATATATATATGACCTCTAGTCTAGTGGTTAAGTGAGATGCATGCGGTCCGAGTGGTCAGGAGTTCGAATTCCAGTAGGAGCGATTCCAGAAACAATATATATATATATATATATATATATATATGTCCAAATCGGGAGTCCCGTTACCGGAGCTCCGCCGAAGACCCGCGCGCCCCTTGGCCGTTGGATCGCGCGGCATCGCGTCGGCCCCGCATAGGCCTCGCTCGATCCGATGGTGCAGGGGGTGGGGCGGGACTTCGCAGGCAAATTTTTTGATCTGTTCCCCCCCCCCCCCCCCACCCCCCCCCCCCCCCCCCCCCCCCCCCACACACACACACACACACATATATATATATATATATATTTTATATATATATATATATATATATATATATATATATATATATATATATATATACAAAACATATATATATATATATATATATATATATATATATATATATATATATATATATATATATACAAAATGGCAGCCTATGGTTCAAAGAAGCTAGACTCAGACTGGCCTCAACTGTATGGCATATTTGGCAACCTATGGTTCAAAGAAGCTAGACTCAGACTAGCCTCAACTGTATGGCATATTTGGAAAGAGCGAAACAGGCGCATATTTGAAAACATTCTCACGACTGAGACTGGTGTTAGCCACAACATAGATAATGATGTCAAAATGTTGATGGGGGATTAAATATTTCTTTTGTATCTGTACTATTTCTTTTATCAATGGAATTACTTTCTTCCAATATATATATATATATATATATATATATATACCTGATTATTCATGTATTAGTTAAGCTTTGAATCTGAGTAATTTTGGACAAAGACAAAGTTAACTCAAGCAGTTCTTCTTACTTGGAAGTATCCTTGGCCAAGAAATGGAGAATCTGTATGCATCTATGCCCATCTCCTTCATTAGGTGTACGTCCTCCTGCACCATATATACATTTTCTTCAATCTAAGCAGTTCATAAGGGGGAAAAAACTTTACTTTTAACTATATATATACAATGTATAGTAAAACCTTGTATCTGTGGTATTGGTCTACTGCAACGTCTCCATTGCTTCCATCTGCTATTTTTTCTGCAAGAAAATATGTATGTTATATAGTGTGATCTCGATTTTCTTTGAAGAGATTCTTTGATAGCAGAAAGTGGGAGAGAACCTGGGTGAGCATGGGTGAAATTGTCCCAGATACTAGGCCCTTTGGACCCTTCTTTAGCTGCGCCTTCGTACTGTAGTAGACATATAAAATCACGTAAATTGCATGGAAAAACATATATTTGCAATTAGAACTTCCTGATATATCAGGTGCGCCTTTCCTGGGGCGGAGCTAGACATTCAATTTGGTGGAAATAATTTTTTCTTTTCCTTGGACAGTGGAGGCCGACCTCAAGGGACTGTTTGGTTCAAGTTTTGGAGACTTGGATATGAATTTTTGATTCCTTATCCATGTCAAGGAAGAGGAGGGATACAAGAGACTTCATATTCTCACTGTTGTGGAAAAGTAAAACCCAAGAACCCCCTGAAAATATTTTACTTTTCGGAAAATGTTGTTTGTAGAGGATGAATAGAGTTAAGTGGACGGAAAAAAAATGCTAACTTTACTGCCAAATATTTACAACTTTCTTACAACCCACACCCACCTCTGCTAACATGGTCCCACCCGGTCCCACCCGGTCCCACTCGGTCCCCTCTCTCCCCCAATCAATGGATGCCACATATGCGATTGTAAAGCTTACAGTCAAAATTGATTGTAAGAATATCATTTTCCGAAAGAAAAAAAATTTGGTTTGAGAGTGGAGGTTTAGGAGGTGGTGGAGTCGTAGAATGTTAAGTGAGAGAAAGTTTAATCTTATTTTATCTATTTTTTTAATCTCAAATTGGAGGTTAACAAAGAAAAATGATGATGAAAAATCGTAAATATTTCTTTATTAAAAACTCAATCAAATCTAATTTTATGTGATATGTAATAGAGGTATTTGATAACTATTGTATTTTTGTTAATCGTTTTCTTACTCAAAATCTCCATTTCTGGTTCCACACACACACCTGGTAAGCTGAGGAGGAGGCACCGAAGATGAAACCCTTCGGAAAGCTTCTCCGGTGGAGATGAGACTCAGTCGCAGTCGCAGTCGCAGCAGCAACAACAGTAAAGAGCAAAAGTGTAACAAGAACAATACTCTCTCTAAACTCCATCATCTCTGATATATATTGTGTTAATGATAACTATAAGGGATGTAGCTCCCTCTCTCTCTATATATAGAGCTCTCAAGTACTGTAGCTAACATTTGAATTCCAACATGGCGGTGGTACGTGTGCATGGGGAGGAGACCGCGCGCGCGGGAGACGTGACTGTAAAGAAATTGCCACGGAACGTGTAGCAATGCTGCGAAGCTGCAGTCATTGTGAAGGATCGAAGATTGCTTTCTCTTCTTCTATATTAGCTCTGAATTTATCAAACTTATCATACCAGTACACAATCTTTCTTTGGCAGTCTTTCTTCTGGATTTGCCATATGTCTTCTCTCTCTTTCCTAAACTTACACGTTAAAAATGCACACGTAATATATATGGCTTAACCATTTTATTAAAACACGACAACTAAACTAAGTTAATCATAACAATTATGTTATTTAGCTCCCAAAATATTTGGGTGATGCTATCTCCCATTATGTGACATCTAACATAACAGCTGACATAAAAGCTGACATGACAAATTTTAACCCAAAAAATTAGTTACCCAAATTTTTAATGCTAATGTTAATGCTAATACTAATGTTCGTGTTAATATTTATTTTAATGTTAATATTAATTTTAATACTAATGTTAATTCTAATATTAAGATTACTTTTATGGTTAATCTTAATGTTAATTATCATGTTAATTTAATATTAATATTAATTTTAATTTTAATTTTAGTATTAATATTAATATTAATTTTAATTTTAATTTTAATGTTAAATTTTGTCATGTCAGCTGCCATGTCAGCAACGATGTTATATGCCACATATTGAAAGATGACATCACCCAAATATTTTGGGAGCCAAATAGCATTTTTGTAATCAAAACCTACAAAATTTTAAATATAAGAAAAAAAAGATATACGGATCCGGGAGTGCACTCACAAATACTCTTCATTCTTGTAATCACAACCTACAAAATTTTAAATATAAGAAAAATTGATATACACATGTTTGTAATTGACATATTACCAAAGAAATGTGGACGGAGTGGTCAATTGGTGCCACTTGTGAAGTCTGGATGGTAAATTGTCACTCAAAAAAAATTGAATGGCTTCGTTAGCTGCACACCATTTATAGTCCAAGTGGTGTTTATTCAATTGACCTAATAAATAAATTACTGACATATAAACGACTATTAGATTATGCAATAAGGAAGCCACGTGGTAATGATTTTCTTAATCGTCACTACAAGAAATTTTGCTTATAGTGACGGAAGTCGGCGACTGAATGAGTATTCAGTCACTAGTAGAAGATTAATTGCGATGCATTAAGGAAAAAGTTATTAATACTATTTCCGACGGAATGAATACTTAATTATGACGAACTATACGGTCATTGAATTTTTCCTAATCACTAATGAGATAATAGGTGAGTAAATATTCTAGCTATTTTCTGAAAAATGTTAGGGACATCTAAATCAGTCACTAATAAAAAATATGTATATACTAAATAAATTTAATAAAATAATAGTAATTTAATAACCGTAAAGATTTACTGGACATAATTAGCGGATGAGATTGAAAAGTAGGCGCTCTTTATTTTTTTTTCTCCCAATATTTTTACTCTCCCGCCTACCTTATTCTCTCCCAATATTTTACTCTCCCGCCTACCTTATTCTCTCCCAATATTTTACTCTCCCGCCTCCCTTGTTCTCTTCCAATATTTTCTCTCCCAATATTTTCTCTCCCGCCTCCCTTTCTCTCTTTTTATTGAAAAGTAGTCGCTCCTCTCTTTCTTCTTCTTCTTCTTCTTCTCTGCCTCTGCTCCTCTCTTGGTCAGCCGATTGGGTCATCGGTCTGTGGTATTTTCTTCTCTCCTTCAACTCTAGGTCAGCGGATTCTGCTCCTCTTTCTTGCCTAATTTTTTTGTTTTGTTTTACATCTTCTCCTTCAGGTTATTTCTCATCCAGGGAGGAGATCCCACCGATCGGCGCTGGTACATTTAAAAGCCCTAACCCTTTTTTTTGTATTTTAAATTTTTCGTGTTTTATTTCCTTAGGATTTTCTCTCCTATGCTCGATCATTTTCTTTGCCTTTCAAATCCATTTTAGAATTATTAGTTTTAAGGGGTTAATGATTTCTTAGTTTGTGCAATATAGTGGTGTGATAGAATCCTCTGGAGATCAATTTTTTGGGGTTCAACGTAAGATAATTTTATTATAAGAAAGTCTTTGAATTTATTTTATTTGTGTGTGTTTGAACGAAAATCACATCTTCAGCGGCATTGGCCTTCAAATTCATGCACATGATGTGTAAGAAAGAAAGACAACTCTACTTAAATTTTAAAAGTAATACGTTATGGGACTTTGTAATATTACAAACACCAGTAATCTTATAAAATTTGGATTCGTCACTTCTGTAATTTTACAAATATTCAAGTATGTGAATTAATAGAAAAAGCCCAATCCCATTGTTTAGTTTCTTTCCACTTTAACATAGCAATAAATAGCACAATCCCATTGATCTCCTTCAACTTTGTTGTTTCAGCCAAGTCGTACTATTGTCTGAAAGCATTGGCTCTATCCGCCATTGCTGACTGGTCTGAACATGAGTGTTATAAGAAATTTTGATAAAATGAAAGTTGACATCAATTCTAAAATTTTACAAATATTCCAGTATCTGAACTAACAGAAAAAGTTTAATTTATATTTTATTATCTACTGAATAATGGATCAAACAAGAACAAAAATAAAGGGATAAAAGGAAATGACAAGGATCCAACTATATATTAGTTCTCGGCGATGATGAATCTTTACATGTATCTCTAGCACCAAAGCTAATATGATCATCAGCTATATGAAATTTCGTGTGAAAAAAGTTGCAGGAATTTTTCTGTATAGTAATAGGAAGGACATACCATGTAGAAAATTGGTAAACTATAAGAAAAATGACGATTCTTGACGATTTATAAGTTGACAGTCGCCGAAAATCGTCAATAATAGTGGTTATCTTGTCGGTTTTAGGCTTACATCAAGAGAGGCCACATTTTATGTTAGTTTAGCAATTTTATAGTATAATAGTTGACGATTTTAGATGATCCGTCAAGAAACATCAATTTATTTATTGACGTTTTGGTGATAACCGTCAAAAAATGTATGTGCGAAAAACTTGGCAGAATTTTTTCAGCTACCATTTTAGTAATTTTTTCAAATCTTTCATATTTGTTGACGGTTGTGGTTCTTTTTAATCGATGAAGCTAGCAAAATTTTTTCTGATCATCTTCTTCATTTCCTCCTCTTCCCCTAACTTGTCCTCCCTAAGAGAGAGCCCCCTACTCCTCTCCTCTAAAGAGCCTCCCACAGAGCCACCCCCTTACTCCTCTCATCTCACTTCTCCATCTCAAAACCCTAATCCCCAAATCCATCCTATGTCATCCCTAAACCTAATCCTAGATCCGGAGGGAAGGGGATCTTCAAATCAAAGCTCCTATGAGCGATGGTGCATCGACATTGAGCTCCAACGGGTAATACCGGGGTGTCTCTCGGTGGAGCACCGGTGAGATCGTTACAACATAGATTTCTTGCAGCATGTTCGGCGTGGTCATCGCCTCCCCCTCCTTCGCATGCCCTGGCCAACCACGAGCTGCTGGGACTGGCGTACATCATCACCTACGACAACAACAACGTGTTGTGGAGCCTGAACGCCCCCCCCCCCCCTCGCGGATGCTCCGACGGATCATCGTCCAGGAGATGCTGAGCCTTACGGGGCTAGGCGCACTACAACAAAAAATTCTTTTAATGACGGCTAAAAAGCGTCATTAATGACGAACCATGACGCTTTTTTTTCCACAGCAACCGTTATGAAAACGGGTGTTATAAATATTTTTTAAAAGCGTCATAAAATAACCGTCATGAATAGTTTCTATAAAAGCGTAATGAATAGTTAATATATAGTGCATAATTCAGAACAATTTTAAAACGTCATGAATAGATAATATGTGCAGGCTCAATGCAGCACATTTATAACACTTTATACTATTAAAATTAGCACATTTATAATGCTCTATACTGCATAGTATATATTACATTCCAAAAACTTAACATTATATATCACCATCTTAATTACATTTCTCAAAATAGAGTACATATCAACATCTTCATTACATTGAATATCCAAATACAAAATGTACCAAAAAAATAGGAATAAATCTCTCTTTTGCCAACCAAATTATTAGAAATATTTACTTATGTAGATTCTGACCATGGATCTTCTCTCTGCCATCTCTTGAAGATATCGGGAGTCCCAAAGAGAAGTAGTGTCGCAGCTAAGCGACGACTTGGTGCTGCTGCAGCCGGCGCAGTCGTGGGAGAGCCTCATCCTCTGATCCCTTACTCTCGCCTGAATCCTCACCAGCGCCATCAGTACATCTACTACAGATGGCAACTAACTCCTCTTGGCCAGCATCTCCACAGATATCACAGACTTTGACCTACAACCATATTGCATTTGGAATGTCACACTTCAAATAGGAATAGCATCATGAAAGGGTAGAAAATTAAGTTGCATACACTACTCTGCAAGCTGGAAGACAGATGGAGGAATCACCATTATCAGAGGATTAAGGTATAATAAAGTAGCTTGTAATAAAGTAAGGAACCTGCAGGGGCTTTTCCCACCAACTGTAAATAGATATCTCATACAGCTGCAAAGTGCAGCAAAAACCAGTAGCAAACAATGAACTTCCAATAGTCCTCCGTTGCAATGACAAATGAACTTAACCCACTTATGTAACATAATAATGACGTATCCTTCAAAAATCTTTAATAAGTCCTTTACTTGCTAGAGTAGCTTAATAAGAGAAAAGGAAAAATGACAAAGGAAAAAAGAAAAGAGAAAAAAATCTGCAACTGGAACCAGAAAAACTAATAGACGACTAGTCTTTAAGACCTTGATGTGCCAACTGATAAACTTAAGTAATCCAAGCTCAACTTGCTGAACAAATTGTCAAACAATATCAAATTTTCAAGCCAAACTTGAAGCTAGTTATGGACCACTCACTTTGCTTACAGCTATAACTGAAAAAATAGTAAAGAAATTACCTTTGAACCTTTAAGATCTTCTCTCTTCAGTTCATTGGCCTGAAAATGATAACATAAGCAGAGAAAATGATAACATAAATAGCTCCAAGAGGTACATAAATTAGCGAGAAGAGGCTCAGATTCAGCTTCAGTCCATGATTACTCACTCACAATTGGAGGTGGACCCACACTCTCATCATCCCTTCTTCCAACAAATGGCTGCAATGGAGCTGCCTCGCCATCTGAAGGAGCAGCCAAATCATCATTGCCAAAAAAAATTCTTGTTCTTCTTCTTTTCCTTTTTCCTTTTTCCTTTTCCTTTTTTTTCCTCTCCTCTCCTCTCCTCTCCTTAATTCTAATTCCCATGACAAGTAATGGCTGCACTGTGTGCCTCGCCATTGGCCGAGGAAGAGAAACAGAGAAGAAATTGAAGGATAAATGAGAATACAAGACGAGAAAAAATGGTAGTCTAAAGTATGAATTCAGACATTATATAATACAATATTAATTTTCTCTACAGTTAGCAAAAAGTGCAAGATTAATGGCACCAGCTCCATAGCAAGTTGCAAATGAATGGGAACTCATCACTTTCTACTAAAACAGTTTTACTTGCCACCAACCTTAAAAGAATCAAGAAGGGATAAAGGGGAAAGTACACTTTCTTTGTTTAGTTGTCATCATCGCCTAAGGGGAGCTATACACAATTTCAATTTAATGGAGGATCTATCAAGATTGTTGGCTCGATATACCTACAATGCTTAACCGAGTTTTACAGCATACAATGCTTAACCGAGTTTTGCAGCATATCTATCTCAGAATTTTCCCAAAGTCACAAGCTCATGGATTGCTATACACTCATTATAACTTAAGGTGACACATTTCATGCATATATCATTTATATCAGTCTTTTCCTCTAATAATGATTAAAACTTGGAATCTCAAAGTCGAGAAACAAGGAAAAAAAGATGGACATGGAAAATACAAATAATGATTTAGAATGATACAAACCTCAACTTATTTTTTTTTTTACCTCTGAATGAGTGAGGTACAAGTTGGGAAACAGGGAAATACAAGTACCAATTTTAGCAGCATTAAACATGGTGGTATAAGATTAAGAATGGAATAAAGATGAACATACCAAGAAGTTGTAGCCCACAAACAAAATGAAAGCAAACATAATATTTAAAAACTAATGTTTCCATCAATGCAAAATAATTGGTTTCAAAGACTAGATAGCAGACAGACTTCTTTGATTTTGTTAGACTGATAGATATTCATGTTCTATACCTATTCTGAGACAAGAAAGTTTTCTTTAAGTTCTGTGCCCGTTAAACCATCAGCAATTCACAATGCCTTGCACAAATTTGAAAACATCACACCAATGTATCCACCAAAAAATAGCATCAGCTCATAAGATATTTTGCTGATTCGGTATAAAATTAGAGAGGTTGGAGTAAATGTTATTTTTTATGACAAACAACTACAAGAAATACAACATATTAACCTAATTTCCCATCAGAACCGACCGAAAGAAATAGAGGGAGTAGATACCTAGATGGGGTTTGTGATCCAGCGTCGATGCCGACGTGTCTCCGTGCCGAGGACAACCCCGACCAGATCCCGAGCCCATGCCTTCCCGAGCCCTCCTCCGACTCCACTTCCTGTTCTCGACCGAGCGTCGTCCCGCTCATCATGAGCACCGACCTCCCCGATCTTCTGAACCCGAAGCCACAACGCCTGGACGACCTCGACCCACCACATCGTTTCCGCCGTCGCCGCTTCCGTCGACGAGCGAGGGGTTGGGAGCTTAGGGCTTAGGGTTCGTGGGAGGAGGGGTTGGGGGCTTAGGGCTTAGAGTGAGACCTAGAGCTAGGGTTTAGAGTGAGACCTAGAGTTAGGGTTTGTGGGAGATTGAAAGGAGGAGATAGGAAATTTTAGGGTTTGGGGAGTGGAGGGAAGAGGGGGCAGAAGGAGAGCAAGAAGAATGAGAGTTCTTCTGAGTAAAATCGGGGGGGGGGGATGGAATATATTACAGAAAGTTTATTACAAGTTTGCCACCGCTCTAAACTATTAATAACGCTTTATTTTATAAACGTTATAAAAAGTCCAGAATTAGCCCAAACCGTCATAGAAAAAAGGTAATTTTTAACTTAATAACGCTTATGTATTAGCCGTTATTAAAACTCCTTGTCGAGCGTCATTAATAGGTCTTTTTGTTGTAGTGGCGCCATCTATGAGCTCCGAAAGGGAAAGTTAAGGGCGATGGTGGCGGATCATCAGGTCGATCATGCCTCATGCTTAAGATCTGAGGGCACATAAAAATCGTAGTGGTAAAGTCACCAACTTGCATGGTATTAACATATTCAGAATATTGCATTTTCTCAATAGCTATAGAACCTGTTAGTAATCTTTACATTTTTTACTACAGAACCTGTTCAAAATTTTGCCTAGTTTACTAACTTGTCCAATATTTTTGCCTATATTTTCGCTTCGGTCATCGAGTAAAACCGAAATCTTCTAAATTTCGGCTGAAGAATCGATAATATTGGATATGGTATTTAAAATTTGTTAGTATCACAAAGGATATGCCCCTCAAAAGTTTTCGATAAACACTACCAAATTACAGTACTTTAGCGACGGCAAATTAGCGACGGAAATTTTCCGTCGCTATCACCGTCAGATCTCCGACGGATTTATGACGGAATATCGATGGAAAGCAGTGGACAATTTTTTTTATTTTGTTATGTCCATATCCGTCGCTATGCCGTCGATAGGTAGTCGGCCATGTAGCGACGGTTTTATATCCGTCACTAGAACGTCGCATATTTTGGCGGCAAAAGCCTAAAATATTGGCGCGAGATTTACTGACGACTTAGCGACGGAATAATCCGTCGCTACTCGCGCGAGATTTACTGACGCATTAGCGACGGAATAATCCGTCGCTACTCCGTCGCTAAATTTACGTTCCAGACTTAAGTTGAAACGACGGGGGGAACTTTTTCATTCTCCCCAAATTTCACTCTCTCTACCTCTCTCTCTCTCTCTCCCGCGGTGATCGATCGGCGACCCCCTCCTCCTCTCTCCCGCGGCGGTGATCGGCGACCCCCTCTCCTCTCTCTCTCCCAAGGTATTCCCCTCTCTCTCTCTCTCCTCTCTCGCTCTCTTTTCTCGCTCTCTCTCTCTCCTCGTGCTGCGCGCGGTGGTCGTGGTGCAGCGGGCCGGGGGCGTCGGGGGCTGCGGGAGCGGCGTGACTGCGGGTGTCGGCGGTGGCGGGGGTGGTGGGGGGTGTGGAGGGGGCGGTGGGAGGGGGCGGGAAGCGTTGGAGGGATGGGGGCGCGCGGGGGCTGGCCGCGGGGTGCGGGGGGTTGCGGAGGGGGGCTGGCCGTGCGCGGGGGGCGGGGGGTGTGGAGGGGGCGGTGGGATCGAGGGGGCGGGCAGCATTGGGGGGGGTACGATGGGGGCGGGGGCTGGCCGCGGGGTGCGGAGGGGGGGGGTATGTGTGGAGGGGGGCTGGCCGGACACACACACACACACGGACACACACACACACGGACACACGGACACACACACACAGACACACACACACACACACAGACACACACACACACACACACGGACACACACGGACACAGACACACGGATACACACACACAGACATATATATATATATATATATATATATATATATATATATATATATATATATATATATAGGCATAATTTTAAGATGCTTAATTAGTTTACCTTATATATATAAGGTAAACTAATTATGGTAAACTAATTATGCCTATATATATGTCTATATATAGGCATAATTAGTTTACCTTATTTTAGAGTATGACTACGTAGCTAGTGTGTAGAGTAGTATATGGTTACTAGATCCTAGTGTAGAGTAGTATGTAGAAGAGTATGGCTACTAGTGATATATAGATATGTAGGTCCATGTGTATCTGTATCGGACTATCGCTATCGGTATCGAACTATCGCTATCGGTATCGGACTATCGCTATCAGTATCGACCGTATATACTTAGTATCGGGCGTAGCGGATTAGTATCGATCAGTATATGAGTATATTCCAATGCCATAGAGGAAGGTCAACAAACTGATGGCTTCTATGGCATTGGAATCTACTCATATAGGAATGAACTTGAACTGATGGGTGTTGTAGTCAATTTCAGCGAAGGATCGTCCTTTGTAGCATCTGGACTTCAGTTGCCAGCAGAGCCAGGAGATGTTACGGCGGAAACTGCTCTCATGTTACTTCTCCTCCTCCACCATGGCTCTGGACACATCTGCTCCTCCTTTCTTCCCTTCTTCTCGACTATCTCGGCCTCCTATTCGGCCTACTATTCCGATATGCGTTTGATACGGTCTACCTAACCTATATACTGATACTAATCTGTTACTCTCTGATATTAAGTACATCCGGCTTACTAGCTAGCGGATCCACCAGTTACATGATTATATACTAATTATGTTAGATTGTGATACTAAGTAGCCTCGTCGTAGGCCTAGCGTGTTATCCACAAGTTTAGTTTTTCTTACGATATGAGTATCGGTATCGGGCTATTAATTCTTATGTTTAGTTTGTCTTACGATACAGATATTCACATCAAATCGAGCATGAATCGTTACTTTGTTGATCGTACATGGATGTACAAACGACAACACGAGAGCAGAATTGGTGTGAGTGACGATTTTCAGGCAGGTGTGGAAGTATTTCTTAAGTATGCCATGAGCAAAACTCAGTACATGGACGATAACAAAATCAAGTGTCCATGTGTTAATTGTCATAATAGACGTTTCGAAGAAGTGATGACTGTGAGAGATCATTTGACCCGTAAAGGTTTCGTACGTGATTACGGCCTGTGGTCATCGCAAGGTGAATTATATTCAGAAAGACAGGCTGTAGAAGCTGGTACTTATGCTTTTGATGATAATGCTGCAACGGATGTCCTCGAAGACGACGGATGCTCTGTGGATTATGGAGACATGAAGAACCTTGCACGAGATATGGTGTATGCTGCGGCAGGGCCTAATTTTGATCCGGAGGATCCTAATCCCGAGGCAAAGGAGTTCTATGATATGTTTAAGGATGCAGATACTCCTCTATATCCTGGTTGTGAGACTCATTCCGCACTGTCAGTGACGATACGGTTGTTGAACATAAAGTCTGATTTTAACTTGCCACAAGCTTGCTATGATCGGATCACACAATTAACTAATGAGGTGTTACCGAAGGAATCAAAAGAGCTCCCAAGAAACTTCTACAAGTCAAAGATGATGGTCCGACAACTGGGACTGGGGTACGAGAAGATAGATTGCTGTCGCAACGGATGCATGTTGTATTACAAAGAGAATTGCGTATTAGAAAGTTGTTGGTTCTGTAATGCGGATCGTTACAAGACAGTACAGGGAAAAGGAAAGTCAACTAGAAAACGACGTCCTTACAAGTATATGCATTACTTGTCGATCACGAAGCGCTTACAGAGGATGTATATGTCTCTGAATACAGCAGAACACATGACGTGGCACAGTGAAGATCGCATAAAGGACGAAGGAGAATTGTCACATCCTTCGGATGGGGAGGCGTAGAAATATTTTGATTTGTGTCATCCAGATTTTGCTGCAGAGCCTAGAAATGTACGCCTGGCGCTATGTTCTGATGGCTTCGCCCCTTTCGGACAGTCGGGATCTCAATACTCATGCTGGCCGGTCATTCTTACCCCTTACAATCTGCCACCATGGATGTGTATGAAGACTCCTTATATGTTCTTGACAGCTATCATACCCGGTCCCAAAAATCCGACAAAGAACATCGATATATATTTACAGCCGTTGGTGGATGAGCTGAAACAGTTGTGGGAGATCGGCGTCACGACCTATGATATTTCCAGAAAACAAAACTTTCAGATGAGAGCTTCACTCATGTGGACAATCAATGATTTTCCAGCATACGGTATGCTGTCGGGATGGAGTACGCACGACAACATGTCTTGTCCGATATGTATGAAAAATAGTAAAGCGTTCCGCCTTAGACATGGAGGAAAAACTTCTTTCTTTGACTGTCACCGTCAATTTCTGCCAACGAGACATCCTTGGCGAAAGAACAAGGACGCGTTCAGATATGGAAAACAAGAATTTTCTGAACCTCCTGCCAGATTGTCGGGATACGATATTTGGGAAGATGTAAAGGAATTGCCCACCGCAATGGAAGATCCATCGAACAATCGTGCCCACCGCAATATCTAGTCTCGAATCCTAAATTACCCTATTACATTTGGATTTACAATTACAAGTCTAGTGGAACACAAGCTGCCCTTTCATCAAAAGTTACAAGAATTGTACTTTGTTGTATTGGTGCATGATTTTATCAGATTTTGTGTATCTAGCTTTTATTCGTACTTCACTTCTGATTGTAATATTTATTTCAGTTTGGAATATTTGCGTATTATTGTATGAGTTTCTTTTTGCAGATGACACTCCTAGGCCTACTCGTCTGGGCGGCACTCATCGCCCTGCTGCTGGTATGGATATGTTTAGGTTTATATTCATTTATAAATCTATGTTGTCGGTATTTTGTTTATGTGTTTTATTTACAGGGCATGGTTGCAAGCACCCGTACTGGTGGTGCTGGCCGTGGTCGTAGCGGTGGCGGCGGCGGCGGCGGTGGTGGTGGTGGTCGTGGGCGTGGGCGTGGGCGTGGTGGTAGCGGTCGTGGTCGCCAGCCGCATTCCCCGGATGTGACCTCCGAGCCCGACTTGGAGAGCCCGATCACAGGCTCTTCCCGCCGTCATTCTTCCTCGGTGCCACCGACATCGTCGTCGAGGCCTGTGACTCCATCCGCTAGCGGATCCGTTCTGCCACCGGATGTACCAACGGATGCAGCAGCAGATACAGCAGGGGGCCCAGCAGTTACTGCAGGGTGGGCCTCGGAGTACCCCGGGATTCAGTTTCATCCTGATACCGGGGAGTACATTCGCGGACCCGCGGATCCCCCGACGCCACCAGAGAGGCTGGTGGGCGAGTTCTGACGAGAGCTATGGCCCGCTGGTGAATCGTAAGTAAATTTAAGTTAATTTATTAAATTTGTTTCATTTATTCAAGTTAATAATCCAGTCGTTGCTTCTTTATAGGTTTTTCCCGTGGGATGCTGCCCGGATTCTAGGGCGCATTATCCGGGATAACTACCAAGGCCCCTACATCAATTTTTCTGAGGTGCCTCAGGACATGAAGTACGTCTGGCTCGACGAGATGAGGGTATAAATCCGTCGGTGAATTATTAATTATTCTTTAAATCATTAAATTTTTTATTACGTGATATTTGAATTTGTATGTCAGAGGACGTTCTGGTGGCCCCCTCATCGCGAGGAGGCGATCCGCAGGACCTACAAAGCCGCCGCCGGAAAGAAGATACGGGATGCGGTGTACGACCTTCGTACGGCACATACGAGAAAGGACTGGATCTGGGCGGAGTACTATGAGCAGATGTTGGAGAAGATGGATACTCCGCAGTTCAAGCTGAAATCGGAGAAAGCTAAGGCTAATCGACAGGGTGCGGGTCTGCATACGGGGGGATCAAGGCCCTACGCATCGACGCGTGCAGATTTGGTGAGATAGCGCAAATTCAAATTCATTCTATTATTTAATTTCGTACTCTTAATATACGAAGTTAATTAAATTCTACGTATGCAGGTCCGACGGGCGGTGAAGCAGGGGAAAGAGGCGGAGACGGTCACCGCTCACGATGTATTAGTGCATACGCACAAGAGGCAGAAGGACGGGAGCTTCGTCGACGCGAGGGCCGAGGAGACTGATGTAAGTACTTACGTTTATGAGATTTATGTTAGAAATATAATTATTGTTAAGTTAATTAGATAAACTTAGGATTCAGACTATAACTTAGGGAAACATATGATTTATATTATAACTTAGGAAAACTTATAGTACAAACACATTCATTGGATAGGCTGCGTATCGTGAGGCACTTAGTCGGCTTGAGATCGAGCCCCCTTCCGAGAATGTCGGCGAAACGACGCCCACCCAGACGCACTCTTCTATGGCCGCTCGCTACGACGACGTGTTCGTAGAATCCGTCGGCGGCGTTAGGAAAGGGCGCGTCTACGGCTTAGGTTCCATGGCGCCCTCGTTGCAGCCGTCCCCGAGATATCCACCGCCTCCGCCTCCCCCAGCGCCCCCGGTTGACGATGTGAGGGCGCAGCTTGAGACTCTGACCTCCGCGGTGTCAGATTTGCGGGCGATAGTGTTGGGGCGCTATCCGTCTGCTCCCGGTCCATCTGCTCCCGGTCCGTCTACTGCTGCTGCCGGTGCTTCGGATCGACCTGGTCCTTCTTCCCCCGGACGACTTTCGTTTAACCGCTCTGCGGATGCCCGCATCGTATCGGATAACACCATCTTGACGTTCCTTGACATGTTGTCGCCACAGCAGCTACGTGCGCTTCCAGACCATGTCTTGTCCCAAGTGCCGGCACACACGGTGGAGGAGTACATACGCAAAGCGGATGCGGCGGCACGAGCACGAGACGATCCGACGGACGGGGTTTGATTTTGTTTATGTTATTGGTTTTGTAGACATTTGGATACATTGTATGATCGGATATTTTTTTTATGTTTGGATAATTTAATGTTGGATATTGGATGTATTGTGTTGGTAATATTTTGTTGGATGTTGGATACGTTGGATATTGGTGTCGGATATGGATATTTTGCATATGGATATATGGTGTTCGATATTGGCTACGTTGGATATTCGTGTTGGATATGGATATATGGTGTTGTATATGGATATTTGGCATGTTTGATATTGTGTTGGATGTGTTGTATAAACAGGAAAGAGTCTGTTTGCTGTATTTTTTTTTTCAAAAATTAGAAGTTAGCGACGGACAGGCGACCCCTCAGCGACGGATAGCCCGTCGCTAACTGGAGAAACTGAGGTTAGCGACGGATTGGCGACGTAAAAACCGTCGCTAACTGGAGAATTTTACATTGAGCGACGGTTCAGCGACGGAATATCCGTCGACCTGGTTCTGTTTGATATCAATAAATTTTGCAGTTAGCGACGGATTGGCGACTAACTTACGGCGGACTGGCGACAAAGTCCCGACGGACTATCCGTCGCTAACTGTAGGAATTCAATTTTTCGACGGATTGGCGACGGAATGTCCGTCGCTACCTGGAGAATTTTACCTTGAGCGATGGTTTAGCGACGGAATATCCGTCGACCTGGTTCTGTTTTGATGTCCATAAATTTTGTAGTTAGCGACGGATTGGGGACTAACTTACGGCGGAATGGCGACAACGTCCCGACGGACTATCCGTCGCTAACTGTAGGAATTCAATTTTTCGACGGATTGGCGACGGAATATCCGTCGCTACCTGGAGAATTTTAAAGTTAGCGACGGTTTAGCGACGGAATATTCGTCGACATGGTTCTGTTTGATGTCCATAAATTTTGCAGTTAGCGACGGATGCTTTGTCGCTAATACGATGCTAATCCGTCGTACACCTCGGCGGATTAGCGACGGCATAACGACAACCTGCCGTATGGAAAAATCTCTGATACGCTTTTACCGACAAATTTACGACGGATTAGCGACGGAAATTGCGTATCAGAAAATCACTGATACGGTTTTGCCGACTCTTTAGCGACGGAGTTTTCCGTCGCTAACCCTATATCCTGATACATGTTTCGACGAAAGCTAGTCGGTAATCTGTCGCTATATATATTTAAATGCACCGACGATATTCTGTCGCTAAGTCGTCGCTGAGCGACTGAGTAACGACGGATATGTTTTAGCGACGAGGTTATTCCCGACGGCTGTTTTACCAAAATATCCGTCGATAATCCGTCGGTATTTATTTTTGGCGACGGAATACCGACGGATAAGGCCGTCGGTAAATCCATGTATTTTGGTAGTGAAAGACTCTGTTGTTGTTATAGAACTGGTATTTTTCTATATTGGACGGTTTTGACCAACACTAAGCTTCATATGGCATGCACATAACCTAAAGCTCTGAACTTGCCAAAAGTTAGCTGAGTTTTTCTATCTTTGCATATTGAAAAAATCTATTGTGCAAATTGTGTAAATTGGGGCCAGCATATTGGAAAAATCTATTGTGCAAATTGTGGCTGGTATTTCACCAGACACACTAAGGAAATTAGGAACAGTGAATAGCACTTATAATCCTCACCTTACACAGAAAACATTATTGGTGTTCCTTTCTTATTGTGTCCAATGTTCTTTTTCATTTATGAATGAATTAATCAACAAATTATATATTTTTCTGCTGAGTAAATTAAATGGTCCAAATGTCTTTGAGCCCTACTTTTCTTATGTTCAGAATATTGCATTTGGTGCTTTTACTACAGAAATAATTAGTAATCTTTACAGAACCAGTTTAGAATATTGCATTTTGTGCTTTTACTACAGAACCAGTTAGTAATCTTTACATACAATTGCAAATAGATGTGGACTGAAGGTGCAATATGTGTTGACATATTGAATATACTGCCATCTTTGATATCCCTGCTCATGTTGAATGCCACTTTTTAGTATTCATTTGACCTGTATAATTGTTATCACTATTTATTGACTTTTATAATTGTTATATAAATTCTTCCACTTGTATCGCAATTTTGAATCAACCAGATGGGTACATAAATATGGTTCTTCTTGTGTTCATTTACTTGAGTTAATCATATATTCGGGGAAAAATATGGTTAACGAACTATAACAATGCATCATACTGTGTGTATGTGATGTATGCTATATGGTAATCATGGAATATTTTGCTTATGCAGCCATTTATGAGAATTATAACATTTGCTATTTTCAGGGACCTTTGGCCTTCTATAAGGGGTTCATTCCAAATTTTGGTCGGCTAGGATCATGGAATGTGATTATATTTTTGACCTTGGAGCCGGTAACATGGGATCTTGAACTTAAATCAGACTGTTGCATACTGTTCTTGTTATAGGTGAAATTGTGTCAAGGACAAATTAGGCTTATTATAAGTAATACTGGGTTCAATCTTGTTGTGAAGGAAATAAGGAAGGCCACTTAATTTAAGGAAAAAAATGGCATTTAGGGACGTTGAAAAGGCAATAATGTTTACTTCGTTTAAAGAAATCTGGTAGGCAATACTGCTTACTTAGATAGGTGATCACAAATATTCATTCCCCCAATCCCCCCACTTCTTTGAAGTTCGAGAGTTCCTAAATTAGGAATACTCTTCTGAAATTTGCCCCTTGTGCATTTTGTGGGGCTAGTTTTGGCATGTGATATAGCTTGAAATTCTTATTGAATTATTAAAATTTAAGAACTAAGCAAGAGATGATGTGATGGTGGTAACAACAAGATTCATCTTCAAAAGAAAATCATTTGATTTTGTGCTAATATAGATGGACAAGATAACTAACTACAGCATGCTGAATCGCTGATGTACTTAGTGAAGTTAAATTCTTTTTTCTTGTATAGGGGGCTACCGTACATTGAAAAATAATATGAGGCTAATTAGTCTTCTGAAATTTGGCCCTTTTGCATTTTGTGGGGCTAGTTTTGGCATGAGATAGCTTGAAATTCTTATTGATAGCTAAAGTACAAATGTTGTATTCCCTCCCCCCATAGGATGCTGAATCACTGATGTACTTAGTGAAGTTAAATTCCTTTTTCTTGCATAGGGGACTACCGTACATTGACAAATAATATGAGGCTAATTAGTCTTCTGAAATTTGGCCCTTCTGCATTTTGTGGGGCTAGTTTTGGCATGAGATAGCTTGAAATTCTTATTGATAGCTAAAGTAAAAATGTTGTATCCCCCCTTTTCTCTTTTGTTCTTTTGACCTCTTTCACCTGAGTTATCTTACACTCCTGTTGTTTCACTTCCATGAAAGACTCATTATAATAGTTATTGGCCTATTATATCAGCTCTTTGGGAAGTGCTTCTACAATCTGCTTTGTTGCTACCTTTTATGTAACTCATATATATTTCTTGATTGCTTAGCATGTGTATCTTGTGTTTTAGATTTATTAAAGATTAAAAATTTGCCATCTTTAAATTGGACCCAATGGTTGCTGTCCAGTTATCTTCTTTTCAGTAACTTTTCTTTTTTGACTAATAAAATTGCAATCAAGATCCAAAATGTGTGTTTTTTTTGTGGTTAGACTAACCCCTCCAATTCTTTTCATATTATTTTAACCACATTCTCCTGATAATCGAGCATTAGCAAGAGAATGCAAAGATGTAAAAATTGACAGAGTATACATAGGTTTAATGTTTAAATTCATAAGTTATTTTCATGATATCAGTGATTCTGCAAAATGAGATAATATCATTTTGCTTCTCATGAACATGCTTGGTTCATCTAAGAAATAACTCGATTAATGATGGGATATTTTATGTTTAAGTTGTTTAGTTTTTGTATTAATTTGTTCAAAGATTATTTCATTGGTTGTTCTATTTCAGGATAGTTGGGCACTTTATCTTGTTCTAATTTTTTGTTACAAGTTTATATGAATATGCATCTTATAATTCCACTTGCATCTTAATAGCTCGATTAATTTTTAGGAATGCATATTGGCTAACCTGGCAGTCCCTATTTGACACTAGTATGCACAAGACTGGCCATATACCTCCTTTGTAAAAAGAATGTTCAACTGTGGATTGACATAGGCATTATTCTTCTGTCAAATGTAAGTACATGACAAGATTTGGAATCACTTTATATTTGGTTAACTTTCCTTTATGATCACTTTAGTGTCAAATTTATATTTGGTGGCGAATGGCCAGATTAGCATTCCTTTGAGCCTTTAACTTTAGTGTCAATTGTAAGTCGCTAACTCTTCAAGTTCAAGCTTCAAAACAGTTTACATGTTTCTCCATTTTCTTTAAGTTTTGGCCTTTTTTTTCTTATGTCCATAATA
Organism: Iris pallida; assembly: GCA_029216955.1. Lineage (NCBI taxonomy): Eukaryota > Viridiplantae > Streptophyta > Magnoliopsida > Asparagales > Iridaceae > Iris > Iris pallida. The sequence goes on along the minus strand of JANAVB010036017.1, from coordinate 3,910,158 downwards.
CGATCACAGTGTTACTCCATCTCTTTCAAGCTAATAGACCAAAAGAATTCATGTTTATGAATTGGAATTGAGTACTTAGCATTCTGTTATAGATTATCTATATTATATTGTAAAATAGAATTGGATGAAAATTTTCTCTTTTGCCGTTAATTGGAAGTTCTATTATGGATTATATCAGCAAAATCATTAGGAAAAGAATTCAATAATTTATACAGACACTACAAAAATTTGTCAGATTAACGACGTTCCAAAACGTCGCTAATCTGGGCAAAAACGTCGCTAAACGCTATTAGCGACATTTTAGAAAGGACAAAAAAAATGTGTCACTAATCAAGAAAACGTCGTAAAACGTCGCTATGGCAACGTTATTTAGCGACGTCTGTAACGTCGCTAATGAGCGACGTTCTTTGCGACGTTTTCTTGTGATCGCCGATTAGCGACACATTAGCGACATTTTTGCGACGATGTGATGACATGAGATTGTTTGCCACGTAAATAATTTAGCGACGTGTTTAGCAACGCTTATATTCGTCGCTAACATTTAGCGACGAATGTAAACATCGCTAAGAACGTCGCTAAATTGAAAAAAAATTAAAAAAAAGAATCCAGAATGCAAATGTACAATCCAAAATACAGAATCCAATACAATCCAAAATACAGAATCTAATCTCTAGGTTCGCCGACCCCTTTGGTGGAACACTCAACACCGGCACACACAATACAATCCAGAATATACCAAAAATAATTGGTCGTCTCCTCAAGCCTCACGGAACATCATAATATGCATCACACATCACACAAACAAATATACATCACAATATGCATCACACATCACACAAACCAATATACTTCACACAAAAAAACAAATATCCATCACAATATCCAAAGGAGATATATCCATCAAAACAAATATCCATCAAAACAAATATCTACTGGCGTCTATGCTGGGGCAGATAGAACTCCCTCAGCCAGCGCGCATAAGTAGGATGCACGGTAGCCAGATCATTATCCAGAGGAGATAGATGACTGGAACTCCCGGTGGAACTGTCCTGTGGTGCCACCTCCTCCTTCACAGCTCCCTCGGCTTTAGGAATTACTTCTGGAGCAGTTCTCTCGGTGGAACTGCCCTCTAGAGCTAGAGCCATCTCCTCTTTCATAGCCATCTTTGCCTCCCTCAAGCGAGATCCTCGGGTCTTAGGTTCCATCTGTGAGAATGGGTGCCATCTCGTTTAAGTACATTTTTAAAAGCAGATAAAATATAGAAAATTCGATTTTTCTCCAAGTGTGAGAACGGATGGCTCAGAACACAACCCAAAATTTATTCTAGCATACATTTGTGTGAATCATCTATGTTTTGTACATATGATGTAGTATATGTTATCGAATCTAGTATCTGAAGGATATAACAGAATCACGATGAACCCACATAATGTAATACTAAGACATGATCTACTACTATATAAGATATTGTGATAGGTTGTCGTATCATCATTGACGAGGGATGAGGGTTAGAGGATAGTCAACTTTATCTACGGCTACATAGTTTCTGCCTCGCCAGTCGAATGGCTGCAGGGACTATATGTCCCGATCACCATGTCGTACCGTAGATTAATACAAATGGAGCTGGAACTGGAGCCAAAATACAGAATCCAAAATACAAAATACAGAATCCAATCCCTGGGTTCGCCGAAAATACAAAAACAAAGATTGACACACAGTACTAATTCATATGTGTTTCAAGTGTAGAACGAATGGCTCGGAACACAACCCAAAATTCATTCTAGCATACATTAGTATGAATCATCTATGTTCTGTACATATGGTGTAGTATATGTTCTTATCGAATCTAGTATCTGAATGATATAACAGAATCAAGATGAACCTACATAATATAATACTAAGACATTATCTACTACTAAAAGATATAGTGATAGGTTGTTGTATCATCATTGCCGAGGGATGAGGGTCGGAGGACAGTCAACTTCATCTACGGCTACATAGTTACATGAGCTAGTCGTCGCGAAACGTCGCTATGACGTCGCTAATAGTGACTAATTTAGCGACGTTAGTATGAACGTCGCTAAATTCTAATTATATTCTAACTAATTAATTTCCCCCTATTTTACTCTCTCACTCTCTCTCCTCCCCCTCTGGTGCTCTCGCTCTCTCTGGCGCTCTCACAGTACTAATTCATATCTATTTTAAGTGTGAGAACAGATGGCTCAGAACACAACCAAAAATTTATTCTAGCATACATTAGTGTGAATCATCTATGTTCTGTACATATAGTCTAGTATATTTTCTTATCGTATCTAGTATCTGAAGAATGTAACAGAATCAAGATGAACTTACATAGTGTAATACTAAGACATCATCTACTACTATAAAAGATATAGTGATAGGTTGTCATATCATCATTGCCGAGAGATGAGGGTCGAAGGACAGTCAACTTTATTTATGGATACATAGTTTCTGCCTCGCCAGTCGAATGGCTGCAGGGACTATGTCCTGATCACCATGTCATAGTCCAATACAATCCAGAGATTGACACAGTACTAATTCATATATGTAGTCCAATACAAATAGACTAATACAAAAACAACCCAATACAAATAGTCCAATACAAATAAGTACTAATAGCTAATGAGAACCACGTAGCTCACGCAAACGGTTAGTGATACGATCATGCAGCCACCTCGAATAAGTGGGATCGACGGCGACGGGAGAGATGTAGTCCATTGCAGGTGCTGGATGAATAGAACTCCCGGTCTAACTAGCTACCGGTGCCACTTCATGCTTAAAGTAGGAGGAGCCACCTCAGCATTCTCTGTTTCTCTCAAATGACGTGCCGCTCCTCGGGTCATGTGTGCCATCTGGTAAGATCGATATTTATAAATAATATAATTGTAACATAAGCAAGCTAACTAAAGGAACCATCATCTCGTTTGAGTAAATTTTTGAAAGCAGATAAATACAAAAAATTTAATTTTTTGCCAAGTGTGAGAACGGATGGCTCAGAACACAACCCAAAATTTATTCTATCATACATTAGTGTGAATCATCTATGTTCTGTACATATGGTGTAGTATATTTTTTTATCGTATCTAGTATCTGAAGAATGTAACAGAATCAAGATGAACTCACATAAAATAATACTAAGACATCATCTACTACTATATAAGATATAGTGATAGGTTGTCATATCATCATTGCAGAGGGATGAGGGTCGGAGAATAGTCAACTTTATCTACAGCTACATAGTTTCTACCTCGCCAGTCGAATGGTTGTAGGGACTATGTCCTGATCACCATGTCATACCGTAGATTAATGCAAATGGAGCAGGAGCTGGAGCCAAAGTACAGAATCCAAAATACAAAATATAGAATCCAAACCTTGGGTTCGCCGAAAATACAAAAATAAAGATTGACACAAAGTACTCATTCATATGTGTTTTAAGTGTAAGAACGGATGGCTCAGAACACAACCCAAAATTCATTCTAGCATATATTATAGTGTGAATCATCTATGTTTTGTACATATGGTATAGTATATGTTCTTATCGAATCTAGTATCTGAAGGATATAACATAATCAAGATGAACCCACATAATGTAATACTAAGACATTATCTACTACTAAAAGATATAGTGATAGGTTGTCGTATCATCATTGCCGAGGGATAATGGTCAGAGGACAGTCATCTTTATCTACGGCTACATAGTTTCTGCCTCGCCAGTCGAATGGTTACAGGGACTATATGTCCCGATCACCATATTACCAATTAACCAACCAACAAAACTACTTGTTACAAATATTATCACTACCACATTTCTAGTTTGAGGGTATTTTTGTCATTTTTGAATTATTTGAATTTAATATATATTATTAGGAATTTAAAATGATTATTTAGAATGGCGTGATTTTAATATTGTTTAATTGATAGCCATGTGGTTTAGATTAGCCCTAACCTAGTTTGGACCTAATCAAGATTAGTCATAGCTAGTCTAGTTAGCCATAGTGAGTATTAGTTAGTATTGGTTAGTGGGGTTTAAGTCATGATTAGTTAGGATGAATGAGTTGCAACTTGACTAGAAGGGAACCCTAGATTCTAGGCCATTGAATATGCTTGATGGATTGATAGCCATTAGATTCACCCCAAAAACCCTAACCCTAACTTGGTGGCCGGCCTAGGGAATCCCCCTTGCTATAAAGTCTCTCTCAAAATATTTGTGCCTCTTTTCATCCATTCCTCCATTTTCTAAGAACAAGGTTTGCCTTCATTTAAAACTCTTCCTAAATTAATCAATAGTGGTCCTTTTTCATTGAGATTTCTTACATGGTGTTCTAAATGATGTTTCCCTACTGTTGGTAGAGTCCATTCTCAGGTTTGAGCCAATTTGGAGCCAATGGTTAGCTAGTGGAGATCTCCTTTTGAAGGTTTTTATTGTGGAGGAACACACATAGGTAAATCCCATTTCCTTCCATAAAATTTTTGTTTCTTTGCATAAACACCAAGGCTTAGGTGTCCTCGTACTGTAGGGATAGGTTTTGCACCGTCTTGTGTCCCTTACGTGTCCGTATCGGACACGTATCAGTAGACAACCGCAGGTGTTCGACAAAATATCACAGTGGGCATTTCGATCGAGTTTTCAAAATGTATTTGAATAGGAAATTAGGTTTTAGTGTCTCCTAAGAGTTTTTAGGTGTCTGAGCGTGTCTCGTGTCGTGTTGGTGTCGTGTCGCACTCGTGCACACGCCCGTGCGCGTGCGAGCTGCGCTGCCCTACTACCAGCAGACTCGTGCAAGCCATTCAGGGCCCGTGGGCACGTGTCCTTTGGCCTGGAGCTCGGAGCAGTGTCTGACACGACACTCCCCAAGTCTCATGTCCCTTTGATTCGTGTCGGGTGAGAAAACTAACCCGTACTGGATACGGGGAGCTCAGCCACTGAAATGTTCAGTGTGCTCTGGTCTGGGCGAGTGCTTGGACATGTTTGTGCCCTGATTTTGGACACATTATTGTTTATATGACACATTCACATATTAGTTATTATTTACCAACCCTAACCCATTTGATAAATAGTTGTTTCAATGGTTAATTAGGAATGATTCTAATTCCTAATACTCTAGTGTACCAGTGAACTCTAAATCACTGTTCACCATTCGAATTGAATGATAATGAATAAGTATCATGTGTTTTAGTATGATTTAATTATTGTACATTAAATACATGTTAGATTGTAGAGGATCCTTATGAAGAGTTGTGAATGGAATTCGAATGGGAGAATTTGTGTTAACTGTTGATTTGGGGTTGAACCTGTGAGATGTTGTTTCCTGAGATAGATTCAAATTCCTGAGATTAAATGCCAATGAATGAAAACTAAGCTTCACTGTTAGTTTCAAATCCTGAGATTACACACTCACACACTGTCCTAACCAAGATAACTGAGACACTGAAAATTAACCTGCACACACATTGTATGATGTGCACACACATGTACACAATAGCCTGTATACTGGGAATTAATGTCTTGAGACACTGAGTTCATTCTCAGTTTTTGCAGTTCTTGAATTATGATATCATGGGTTAGCTATAGCTTATTTCTGTACATATTAGATACCATGTATAGGATCAATTCTTGGTATCAGTTGGTGAATTACTCGAGTTCATATGACAGGTTGGCTATTGAGAGACACTGTCACATATCACAGACTAGCCTACCCCCCACTTTCCTGTCACATACCCTCTATTTAACTCTTCCTGTTACATAGGTTTATATGTGTAAACACACAGGGCTCCCATGTACCACTCCTCTCCCACACACACACTGGAGAATGGAAACCTGAGAACACACAGGTTCCTTCCATCTGCTCCCTGTTCTCACACACATGTTCCTTTATTCCTGTCATATAGGCTGTTAACACACATATTGATATCCCTGCTATTGGTTTTAGCACACACACACACCCTAACACTGAGACACATTGTACACCCTGTTTTTTATTTCCTGTCACACATTCAGTGCACTACACACACACACAATCTCATGTAAATTAACACACAATAGCCTATAGCCCATGTACCATGCCACACCCTCACAATACTACACATACACACACACACTCTTATATATACACTCACATTGCCATGAGATGTCACAACCTCTCTATGTATAGGTAATACATATAGCTATATGTGTATGTATGTCTATGGTATATATCTAAATGTCTAACCTAATGTGAATGTGTAATTGATAGTGTAGTGTATAATAAGGATTCCAATATAAAATGTACATTGCCATGATTTACATATTGTGAATGATATATATATATATATATATATATATATATATATATATATATATATATATATATATATATATATATATGGGTGTTGGCCTTGTGAATTTGATAGGTGTTTTGCTATGGTTATACATATATGTATATATAGAGCTATATATGGGTTGTGGTTGTATTTAGCTCATGACCTACATGGTTGTGATTCTACATAGGTATATGGCCTAGTGTATGACAATTTGCCTAGGGGATAGGGCCTATGGCCTATAACCTAGATGACATAGCATAGGGTTGACCAAGCTAGACTAATTTGACCTTGGTTGACCTAACTGGACTAGAGTTGACCTAGTTTGACTGCTAGAGTTGACCAAAAGTTGAAATTAGCCTAGATTGACCCCAAACATCATGTAGATACATTGTAGCAGTCTATTTCGTTATTTTAGACATGTTGTGACTTGTACTATTCTGATAGGAGGCAGACACCACTCCTCAGGCAGTAGTTTTCTTTCGGACATTCAGGATATCAGATGAGTACATTCTCTGACCATTTTATACTTGTTAGGAGTATTTTCTTGCTCTAGATTATTTTACTTGATGCTGACACGATGGAAACATGGATTAGTACTATATGGATCTTTTCATGCGATGTTATCCCCCTCGGGAGCATCAGATACGTCATGTCATGTGCGTTTCACTTTTATCATGTACTCTTGTGCTTTTACCTTACATGTGCACTCTCGTGATTCATGTACTCTCATGATCTCGGAGCCCCCATATTTATATTCATGTGCACCCATTTATGGGCCCCCATGTGAATTTTATGTACAATAACATAACTTGAACGGATCATTGTGTATTGATTGGGGTACAGGGGTGTATAAATAGTCATGTGGACAATTTGCAAAGTAGTGTAGCCATGTACGACCTCTCATGTTTATTATCAAGTCGTTCACATGTCTTGCTTGTACTCTAAATCACTAGTTCACTATAGCTCTTTACTTATAGTAGATATTTCGTTAAAGTCTTCTTTTTACTCATGTATACTCTTCAGCGTTTCATGTATTTTACTCTATTGCCTGTATTTATTTCTGTCATTATATGAACTGCGTGAGATATACTGTGCTCGCTCCTGTCCTGACTGGACCTGTTGAATTATTACAGAGGATGAGGATGAGGTGTGCTCCCCACCTATTATGGGACTACCCTGTATGACAGCTGTGGCTTGGACCAGCAGCCGGATCCTTTAGCTGTGGATGACACTCCTCTAGACTAGGATTTTCTTATGTTTATTTCTGGATGACTGTATTATGATATTTGGGATTTTGTGGGTTTGTGAGATATTTTGACACTTAGACTCTCTGGTTGTACTTTTGTGGATCTTTTCATTTCATCGTCATTCTATCTATCTTTCTATCTTATCATTCTGCTTTAGATGTGATTGAGACTGTATATTACTGTCACCTCCATTTGGAGTGTATATACTGTATATGTACCTTTATATTTTTAGATGATTGACCTAGGACAGCGTTCTACCGCCGAACTGCGGTATAGTCTTGGCGTTGTTACGTTCTCGTACCCTTATAGTGGGTGCAGGTCGTGACACATTTTTAGTGGTGGCCCATGTAGGTCTACTTTGTGTAGTGGTATTCGAACTAGAGTATCACTACAGCCTACAGTAGGATTAGGATATTTTTGAAGGTACTCAATCACATTAGAAAAAACTCTTAATCAGATTCTTGTTACCTAAAATTGCTATATTATTGTCTTCCCTTAAAAATAAACCGTCCTCCATTGATGTTATCGCTTCATTCTCATTGATTGTCCTCTCGTTTGATCTGTCTTCAGGATAATTATGGAGGCGATCTTATCTCGATCGGGAAGACACCACTGAGGGGTCTACCACTCCTCGTCCTGATCAACAGGACCCCGAGACTGCAGCTCCTATTATGCTAGCTCAGGATGGGATATCTGCAGCTTACGGGAGTGCACCTCTTCCGACTCCTAGACTTTTCCCAGTCATCCCGAACGTTCTTCAGCAGCAGTCGCCATCAGGATCAGAGGACATGGCGCGGTTGTTCTCCTTCTTTCAGCAGATAATGGAAACTCAGCGGCAACAGTTGTTCAAGAGGGGACATAACATTCATAGAGTTAGCAGCAGTGAAGGTCAGGCTAAGAGGCCTCACGTACAGATTCAGCACCAGCATCAGCAAAGGCCTGTTCAACAGCAGCCCAGACAGTATCAGGCACCCAGACAACAGACAGTCAATTGTCCCTACTACAAGAAGCTAGGGCATGAATGCGGTGAGTGCAGGAAGAGGCTGGACAAGTGCCTACTTTGTGGAGCAGCGGACCACCAGCTGAGGAAATGTCCCAGGAGCTAGACAACAATGACTCAGGGAGCGGCAGGAGCTAGGGCTCCGACAGAGCAGCCGAGGGGACCATCGTTACAGATGCAGCAGACCCCTAAACAGCAGCATGTTACCAGTTGCCCTTACTATAAAAAACCAGGACACGACTGGGGCGACTGCCGGAAGAGGCTGGGCAGATGTTTACTTTTCGGAGGATCCGATCATCGGCTGAGAGAGTATCCTGGGTCATCTGGACGGATAGAGGATGGAGCAGGAGCTAGGGCTCCGCTGGGCCAGCAGAAGGGATTACCCTTACCGAATCAGCAGCAAAGGTACATACAGCATCAGCAGCAGGCCAGGAGTGGCCAGCAGGGGTGAGCTTTCGCTAGGACAGTCGAGGATGCTCAGGCCATTGGAAATCTAGTTTCAGGTTCCATTCTTTTGATTCCAATTCTGCAATTACCTCTTATAACTTCCTTAAAAGTTTGATTCCCTCTGTTCCTTGTTGATTGATTAATTTTGTCCTATTGTTCTTGTGTTACGTTTGATTTTCTTTTGAGATGAATCATATGGGCTAGGTCACCTCAGTTATGGGATCTAGAATCTTTGATAGTCGTGTTAGCTGGCATAGTGAGGACATATAGTCAGATTAGGACGTACTTCTCGGGTGTGAGAATTTAAGGTTTTTGATGCCAAGCATGCGGTAATGCAAAATTTTTAAATACCATAATTCTAGAGGTATGTACCTTAGTCAAGGACTCTATGATTATCGTAGCCTTGCTCACTAGCATGACGAAGACTCTGAGTAACATGATTTTGGACAGACGTATATAATTATCATATTTTATCTTTAGAAGGTTTTAACCTATCATCTCTATCATACCCTTCTGTTGTTATAAGATTGTATTCTATCATCAATAACTTAGGAGTAGGGATATTTTAGTTTATAGGACTTATTCATAGGTAGATCTTCATAGTGTAATGATATGACGACTTATAAGGTGTCTGTACCCTAGAGATGGTAGTTAGCATTGGTATTAGAATAATAACCCATTGTAGATGATTCCCCTGACCAGCCAAATTCCATATAGGATATTAGTATGTCTTACAACATTGATTATAGGGATACATGTGATAATCAATTTGGATTAAGGGGGTTCTGCATATATTATACAGATTGGGCATATGAGATGGTTAGTCTATATGTATGCATAGATGATGCATTTAGAATAGTGTGGGTTTTATGGAGATATATGAGATATTTAGAGTATGTGTTATGGTTAAGGGTTAGAAGTTATGAGTCTAGTTTAATGTAGGGTATGCATGGGTATGTTGAACTTAGGATTTAGTTGGCCTTGATATTTTTAACACTATAGACTATTAGGTCTGAATCCTAGATTAGCCATTGACCCAATAGTCCAAGTTGACTTAGTTGACCAGTTTTGACCAAGTACTTGGATGTTGACAAATTGACTAGTTGTTGACCAGTAGTTGACCATTGACTATGTTTGACTCAGTTGATTAGAGATATGATTAGAAGTAGGTTGTTTGTTTTGTTTGTTTGATCATGTTTGATTATTTAGTAACATGAGACCTTGTTTGTGTTTAAGTCGGAGATATGGTTTTTCTGCAGATATCTCCGACTCGTGGTACTATACGTTTTAGTGGAGGTAGGAAGCTTAGCCCGCGCTTCGTCGGACCTTTCGTGATCAGCGGGAGAGTCGGTAACGTGGCATACAGGCTAGACTTGCCACCTGTACTAGTGGGTGTCCACAACGTATTTCATGTATCACAGTTAAGACGGTACGTGGCTGACCCTAGCCATGTACTTGATCATTCAGAGATTGAGGTAGGGCCTACTCTCAGTTATCCAAAGCAGCCGGTGGAGATTATGGATCGTCGAAAGAAGGTGCTGAGAAACCAGATGATACCCTTGGTTCGCATCGCATGGAGGCATTATTCTCTAAGAGAGTCTACCTGGGAGCGGGAGGATGAGATGCGCGAGCGATACCCTTATCTTTTTGGACCGTGAGGTATGATCGTCTATCCTTCTTATTGTTAGTTTTGCCTTTCAATTTCGAGGACAAATTTTTTTAAGGAGGGTAGATTTGTCACTACCACATTTCTAGTTTGTGGATATTTTTGTCATTTTTGAATTATTTGAATTTAATATATTTTATTAGGAATTTAAAATGATTATTTAGAATGGTGTAATTTTAATATTGTTTAATTGATAGCCTTGTGGTTTAGATTAGCCCTAACCTAGTTTGGACCTAATCTAGATTAGTCATAGCTAGTCTAGTTAGCCATAGTGAGTATTAGTTAGTATTGGTTAGTGGGGTTTAAGTCATGATTAGTTAGGATGAATGAGTTGCAACTTGACTAGAAGGGAACCCTATATTCTAGGCCATTGAATATGCTTGATGGATTGATAGCCATTAGATTCACCCAAAAACCCTAACCCTAACTTGGTGGCCGGCCTAGGGAATCCCCCTACTATAAAGTCTCTCTCAAAATATTTGTGCCTCTTTTCATCCATTCTTCCATTTTCTAAGAACAAGGTTTACCTTCATTTAAAACTCTTCCTAAATTAATCATTAGTGGCCCTTTTTCATTGAGATTTCTTATATGGTGTTCTAAATGATGTTTCCCTACTGTTGGTAGAGTCCATTCTCAGCTTTGAGCCAATTTGGAGCCATTTTCTAGCTAGTGGAGATCTTCTTTTGAAGGTTTTTATTGTGGAGGAACACACATAGGTAAATTCCATTTCTTTCCATGAAATTTTGGTTTCTTTGCATAAACACCAAACACTAGGTGTCCTCATACTGTAGGGATAGGTTTTACACCCTCTCGAGTCCCTTACGTGTCCGTACCGGATACGTATCAGTAGACAGCCGCATGTGTTCGACGAAATGCCACAGTAGGCATTTCAATCGAATTTTCAAAATATATTTCAATAGGAAATTAGGTTTTAGTGTCTCCTAAGAGTTTCTAGGTGTCTAAGTCTGTCTCGTGTCGTGTTGTTGTCGTGTCGCACTCGTGCGCACGCCCGCGTGCGTGCGAGCCGCGCTGTCCTGCTACCAGCAGACTCGTGCGAGCTATCTAGGGCACGTGGGCACGTGTCCTTTAGCCTGGAGCTCGGGGCAACATCTGACCCGAAACTCCCCAAGTCTCGTGTCCCTTGGATCCATGTCGGGTGATAAAACTAACCCGCACTGGATACGGGGAGCTCAGCCACTGAACAGTTCAGTGTGCTCTGGTCTGTGCGAGTGATTGGACATGTTTGTGCCCTGATTTTGGACACATTATTGTTTGTATGACACATTCACATATTATTTATTATTTACCAATCCTAATCCATTTGATAAATAGTTGTTTCAATGATTAATTAGGAATGTTTCTAATTCCTGATACTCTAGTATATCAGTGAACTCTAAATCACTGTTCACCATTCGAATTGAATGATAATGATTAAGTATCATGTGTTTTAGTATGATTTAATTATTGTACATTAAATACATGTTAGATTGTAGGGGATCCTTGTGAAGAGTTGTGAATGGAATTCGAATGGGAGAATTTGTGTTAACTATTGATTTGGGGTTGAACCTGTGAGATGTTGTTTCCTGAGATAGATTCAAATTCCTGAGATTAAATGCCAATGAATGAACACTAAGTTTTACTGTTAGTTTCAAATCCAGAGATTACACACTCACACACTGTCCTAACCAAGATAACTGAGACACTGAAAATTAACATGCACACACATTGTATGATGTACATACACATGTACACAATAGCCTGTACACTGGGAATTATTGTCCTGAGACACTGAGTTCATTCTCTGTTTTTGCAGTTCTTGAATGATGATATCATGGGTTAGCTATAGCTTCTTTCTGTACATATTAGATACCATGTATAGGATCAATTCTTGGTATCAGTTGGTGAATTACTCGAGTTCATATGAAAGGTTGGCTATTGAGAGACACTGTCACATATCACACACTAGCGTACCCCCACTTTTCTGTCACACACCCTCTATTTAACCCTTCCTGTTACCTAGGTTTATATGTGTAAACACACAGGGCTCCCATATACCACTCCTCTCCCACATACACACTGGAGAATGAAAACCTGAGAACACGCAGGTTCCTTCCATCTGCTCCCTGTTCTCACACACATATTCCTTTATTCCTGTCATGTAGGCTGTTAACACACACATTAATATCCCTGCTATTGGTTTCAGCACACACACCCCCCTAACATTGAGACATATTGTACACCCTGTTTTATATTTCCTGTCACACATTCAGTGCACTATACACACACACAATCTCATGTAAATTAACACACAATAGCCTATAGCCCATGTACCATGCCACACCCTCACAATAATACACATACACACACACTCTTATATATACACTCACATTGCCATGAGATGTCACCCCCTCTCTATGTATATGTAATACATATAGCTATATGTGTATGTATGTCTATGGGTATATATCTAAATGTCTAACCTAATGTGAATGTGTAATTGATAGTGTAGAGTGTAATAAGGATTCCAATGTAAAATGTACATTGCCATGATTTACATATTGTGAATGTATATATATATATATATATATATATATATATATATATATATACATTCACAATATATATATATATATATATATATATATATATATATATATATATATATATATATATATATATGGGTGTTGGCCTTGTGAATGTGATAGGTATTTTGCTATGGTTATACATATATGTATATATAGAGCTATATATGGTATATGGGTTGTGGTTGTATTTAGCTCATGGCCTACATGGTTGTGATTCTACATAGGTATATGGCCTAGTGTATGACTATTTGCCTAGGGGATAGGGCCTATTGCCTATAACCTAGATGACATAGCCTAGGGTTGACTAACCTAGACTAGTTTACCTTGGTTGACCTAACTGGACTAGAGTTGACGTAGTTTGACTGCTAGAGTTGACCAAAAGTTGACTTTAGCCTAGATTGACCCCAAACATCATGTAGATGCATTGTAGCAGTCTATTTCATTATTTTAGACATCTTGTGACTTATACTATTTTAATAGGAGGCAGACACCACTCCTCAGGCATTAGTTTTCTTCCGGACATTCAGGATATCAGGTGAGTACATTCTTTGACCATTTTATACTTGCTAGGAGTATTTTCTTGCTCTAGATTATTTTACTTAATGCTGATACGATGAAAACACGGATTAGTACTATATGGATCTTTTCTTGCGATGTTATCCCCTTCGGGAGCATCAGATACATCATGTCATGTACTTTTCACTTTTATTATGTACTCTTGTGCTTTCACCTTACATGTGCATTCTCGTGATTCATGTACTCTCATGATCACGGAGCCCCTATATTTATATTCATGTGCACCCATTTATGGGCTCCCATGTGAATATCATGTACAATAACATAACTTGAACGGATCCTTGTGTATTGATTGGGGTACGGGGGAGTATAAATAGTCATGTGGACAATTTCCAAAGTAGTGTAGCCATGTACGACCTCTCATGTTTATTATAAAGTCGTTCATATGTCTAGCTTGTACTCTAAATCACTAGTTCACTATAGCTCTTTACTTATAGTAGATATTTCATTACAGTCTTCTTTTTGCTCATGTATACTCTTAAGCGTTTTATGTATTTTACTCTATTGCCTGTATTTTATTCCTGTCATTATATGAACTGCGTTAGATGTACTGTGCTCGCTCCTGTCCTGACTGGACCTGTTGAAATATTACAGAGGATGAGGATGAGGCATGCTGCCCCACCTATTATGGGACTACCCTAGATGACAGCTGTGGCTTGGACCAGCAGCCGGATCCTTTAGCTGTGGACGACACTCCTCTAGACTAGGAATTTCTTATGTTCATTTCTGTATGACTGTATTATGATATTTGGAATTTTGTGGTTTTGTGAGATATTTAGACACTTAGACTCTCTGGTTGTACTTATGTGGATCTTTTCATTTCAGCATCATTCTATCTATCTTTCTATCTTATCATTCTGCCTTAGATGTGATTGAGACTGTATATTGCTATGTCACCTCCATTCGGAGTGTATATACTATACAGGTACCTTTATATTGTTAGATAATTGACATAGGACAGCGTTCTACCGCAGACACTGCGACGTAGGCTGGACGTTGTTACGTTCTCGTACCCTCACAGTGGGTGCAGATCGTGACAAATATCGGCACTATCGGTGCTTTCGAATCGGAGTGTCACATTTTTTGGTGTTGAAAAATAAATAATTATTAATAAATTATTATATTTTTATGGCACTATCGGTGCCCTTGACCAAGCCCCCCTCCCTCCTATACCACCCCTAACCCTAACCCGAACCCTCCCCTCCCCACAGCTACCCCAACCCCCTGCTCCCCTCCCCAGCCGCCCCCACCTCCACTACTTCCTTTCCCAAGCCACCCCCACCCCCACTGCTCCCCTCCCTCAGCAGCCCCTACCCCCCTGCTCCCCTTTCCCAGCCTCCCCACCCCCACTGCTCCCCTTCTTTAGCCACCCCCACCCCCACTGCTCCCCTCCCCCAGCCGCCCCCACCCCCACTGCTTCCCTCCTCCAGCGGCCCCCACCTCCCTGCTCCCCTCCCCCCACCCATACACCTACCCCTAACCCGAACCCTAACCCTAGCTTCCCTTCCCCAGCCGTCCTTACCCCCTGCCCTACCCTCCAGCCACCCTCCAACAACCCGCATCCCTCCTGCCCTCCCCTCGAGCCACCCGTACCCCCCAACCACCAACAACCAAAACAACCGGAGAGAGAGGGGGGGGGACAGTCACGTACCGGAGAGGAGTGAGAGTCGCTGGAGAGAGTGAGAGCGCCGAAGAGAGTGAGAGAGCCGGAGGGGGGAGGAGAGAGAGTGAGAGAGTAAAATAGAAAGAAATGAATCGTTGGAGGGGAATATAATTATAAATTAGTGACGTTCATACTACCGTCGCTAAATGAGTCACTATTAGCGACGTCATAGCGACATTTTACGACGGCTAGCTCATATAATTAATATACGTCATTATCACGTCGTTATTTTCATCGCTAGTAGCAATTATTAGCGACGTTTTAATAAAACATCGCTAATGTGCATAATTTAGTGACGTTAATCGTCCTTCGCTAAATATACGTCGTCAATTGAGCAGATTTTAGTAGTAAGATCTCTTTGGACTATAATAATTTCTTTCTTGTTAGATTATAACTGATAACAAAATAAAATGACAACAAGGCCTACAAGTCAACACAGTGAAGAAATTCTAGTCTCAAATTGCTCACAAAAAATTATATAGTATGATAGTGGTTAGTTTTTGATGATGGATTGTATCGGCCATTACCTTGGCTTTGAGTGGCAGCTTGTAGGCCTTTTTGTGCTTGCATTATATTGCAATGCAAGCAGCAATGCAAGCAGCGGCAGTAGCCCAAGCAGCAGAAACTTGCCAAGACAATTGTTTGCCTTAGTGTTGCAGCAAGTATTGGCTTGCCTTGGCTATGGCCTATTTTTGCATTAGCAGAGCTGTAGCATGCAGCAGCAGCAGCAGGCTCTTTGAGCATTAGTAATAGCAAATGCAGCAGCTGTAGCTTGCAGTAGCAGTAGCAGTAGGAGCAATGTAGGGCATTTGGCCATTGGTTTTGGGCTTAGGATATCTAGAGAGGGGTTTGAGTTTCAGAGTTTGGCTTTGGGGTTCTATTGTACGTATCAAAGAAAGAGTTGTGTATCATAGATGGGACATTATTATCTGATTTATTAGATGTTAGTTTGTACCAGAGTTTGGGGTTAGCTTTAGATGTTAGAGTGTTAGCTTGAGGTATCAATAGATTAGTTGTATAGTTAATTTCATATGAAGGTATATATATTGATATGTTAGTTAGGATGATTTCTGATTTGAATGTTAGAGTAGATATCTGATATCCTAAACTAGTTCAGAGGCTTTAGTTCTTGGGTTTATATATCAGTTTTGGTCTTTAGGGTTGAGTATGTGATAGGTATAGTAGTATCAGGGATTTGGGGGTCTTTTGGGTTGAGTATCAATCCTCTTTGAGGCAAGTAAGGTGAGCACTCATACCTGTTAAATAACTTATCTGAGTTTTAGTCACTGGCCTCCAATATGAATGCTCAAAGGGGTTATTTTTCCAAATAAATGACTTCATGCCCTTTGGGGTTAAGTAGGTGATATAAGGATCCCAGATACCACACAAACTCAACAACTATAGGATTATGCAAGTGTTGTTGCTAGTCTGTAAGGAAGAAATTATTTTTTTCATTCAGTCAAAGTAAATATTCTAATACTTCAAAAAATTTCTTGTTTGGGCAATCAAAGTGCTTGCTGAATGGAAACCACCAGTCAAATAAGGATATCTTAGTGCATCTTAGAAGTTTTTGTGAGATATTTCTTTCTAACTTTTACACTTTTTCAATATAGCTAGCCTTCAGATTCTATAATACTGAGTTGATACTTTGTGTTCTTGTTCTCTCAGGAACTTGCTGAAAAATGAAGGTGCATGCATACTGTGAATAGGAGAATGCTGTGGATATGGCTAGGGATGTGCTCCGATATGGTTTGCTACTTTTTTGTTTTATTTTTGTAGTGTTGGTGGATTTTGTTTTGTAGTGACAAGTGATGGATGTTTATGGTTTGGATATTTAAGTGGTATGGAAACAACAGATATATGATGTGTACTTTATGGTTGGATTATGTTGTGGTTGGACAAGTGAAGAATACATGTGCTGGGATGTGTGTTGGAAGTTTTTGTTGTATGAACAATACAGTTTGTTAATATAAAATTTAAATTTTATAGTACTTTGATGTGTGTAGCTTCTGGATTGATATTATGTGTGGTTGATTGATATTATATAATTCTTGACAGAACTTTGGCATGTTGCTCTTGACGGTACTTTGGATAGCTTCTCTTGACGGTTGTCAAACGTCAACTTTAATTCATATCATGCTGTATAATAGTCGTAAATTACTGCTTTTCATGAAGGGTTTTGTCCGTAAAAACAAATGCTTTTCTTGACGGCTAAAGGCCGTCATCTAGGCCGGAGTCAAGAAAAGTTTTTGCCTACGTTGACGGTTTCTAAAAATTGCTATCTTGACGGCTAAAAATAGTCAAGAAAATTACTTAATATGACGGCCAAATACCGTCAAAAAAAAGCCCTGTCAGCGACCGTCAAGAAAAGGGGGGTCTTTTTTTGACTCCGGCCTAGTTGACGGATCTGCAACCTGCAGAATACGGGGAATTCAAGTGCAGGCAGCCGTTGTACAGATGTATGTGTGCAGTCTTATAGTAAACTGTAGGACAGTGTAGGGGTGTTCCTACAAATTATATGATAAGAGTTTAGCAAGGGCAGTAGACTGGGTGTTTATGCAGGGTATGAGAGGAAATATAAGCAGATTAGCACATATGCAGTTTTACACTGATAGCAGTAGTGATGTAGACAGCTTCCTGCAAGAGGCATTATTGGAATTATTCAATAATATAGGTCACGCATGTGAAATTAATTGTGTTGGACTATCTAAATAATTAAGCCAAATTAAAGTGGTCTATTTGAAAAATTGGCTGAAGGGTATAATTGTTATGGAATTAATGTGTAGATACCGGAGATAATTCTAATTTGATGAGGGACCAATATATATGTGTATTCATAGGGCTTGGTCCCCAACTTATACAGCCACCAAAGAGAAGTTTTCTCTTTTTCTCTTCTGCATCCCCATCAACAGAAAGAGAGGGACAAAGGATTCAGATTCTTCTTTGTCATTAAGGGTCGTAGCAAGTTGCAAGATCGAACCCCACAAAAGGATGACCGCTTCAAGATCCATCAAGCATAGCAATAGATTCAGGTATGCTTTCGCAATTTTTATTATGTTCTTCATCTCATGAATCGACAGGGTACAATAATAAATTTTTAACAGGCAGGGCTACTTGCATTGAGCACTACTTGTGTACTGCAGTTTGTGTGTAGTCCTAGTGACAGAGTGTGTCTATGTATGTGTACATGTGTGTGTGTGGCATTTTGTGTTCAGAATGTATAATTCTGTAGGAACTAGATGAACAGTGAATATAGGTGCAGGGATAGGATGCAGTAGCAGTTAGTAGTATTTCGTGCACCTAAATGGGCTAAAAAAATTCCTTCTTATATGTTCTCTATATTTCTTGCACCTAAATAGGCTCACCAAAAATGATTCTTTGAGAAGAGATTTATTTTAGAAAGAAGTTGTATTTTCTTTGAATTTTTTTGTCATAAAAATTGTTTGCAAAGGTAAAAAAGGAAGGGACTTTACTTTTGCTGCTAGGTAATCGAGTTAAGAATAGCATAAGAAGTACAATGTTCTTTTATAATGTTGTTATTGTCAAACATGTTCAATTAGTTACATAGCAATTTTAACTAAAATATGGTCTCTACCTACGATTCAATTCCATGTTTAATTTGTTTCCTAATCTAATATACCTGATTTTTATATATCATTTTTAGGTTTCATTTTATACTATTATCTACTCATGGATAAAGGTTGGATTCATTTGCATCGCAATTCTGGAGAATACATAGAAAGGATGAAAAAGTGGCTAGAAGATGTGTTTGACAAAGCACCTGGTAAAAAGAAGTTCCCATGTCCTTGCAAAAAATGTTGCAATCGAAAACGATATGAGAACATTTTGATTGGGGAACATTTTTTCGAAAAGGGAATGGATTCCAGATACATGAAAGGCATTTGGAGTTATCATGCTGAATCAATTGCAGGTTCAAGTAGAGAGGACATGGAAGTTGATACATCAGGAGGAATAAATGAAATGCATGATTTTCTCAATGAGGCCTTTGTGCAACCAACAATTGGAGAAATTGTTGGTTCTTAAAATATGCTTGTAAATGATGTAGCTAGTCCGGATGCTAAGAAAATTTAAAATCTACTTGAAGACTGCAATAAAGAATTATATCCAGGGTGTACGAAGTTCAAGAAATTGGATATTGTTGTGAAATTGTATCAAATCAAGGTTCTAGGTGGTATAAGTGATAATATATTCTCCATGTTATTGAAGACCATTAAACAAATGTTTCCAGATGGTGAGTGTCTTCCAGATAGCTTTTATGAAACTAAAAAGCTTATAAATGAATTGGGCCTTACCTATGAGAAAATTGATTGTTGTCCGAGTGACTGCATGTTATTTTGGAAAGAAACTTCAAACTTGGAGGTGTGTATGCATTGAGGCACCTCTAGATATAAAGGTGTCGCTAATGGAGTTAGGCCGGGAAGGAAATTTTTAGCTAAAGTTCTTCGATATTTTCCTATTACACCGAGATTACAGAGGTTATTTATGTCAAAGTATACAGCTGAAGATATACGATGGCATGCAATCAAATGTCCTAAGGATGGGTTAATGAGGCACCCATCAGATTTCCCAGTTTGGAAGCATTTGGACACGTTGTATCCTGATTTTGGATCTGAAATTCGTAACGTGCGATTGGGACTAGCAAGTGATGGTTTTAATCCATTTAGAAGTATGAGCAATCCTCATAGCACGTGGCCTATTGTACTTTCTGTATACAATCTGCCTCCGTGGATGTGCACGAAAAAGAAAAATTTGATGCTTTCCTTATTGATTCTAGGCCCTCGTGCTCCGGGAAATGATATTGACATTTTTTTGAGGCCTTTGGTGGATGAGCTGAATGAGTTATGACAGGTTGGCAAAGAAACATTTGATGTGTTTACCAATCAAATGTTTACGATGAAGGCTACAGTTTTATGGACCATCAATGATTTTCCTGCATATGCCAACCTATCTGGTTGGAGTACAAAGGGGTTTAAGGCATGCCCACATTATATGGATGACACAGTCCCATTACGGTTGCCTAAGAGCAACAAGGAATGTTACATGGGACATAATATTTTTACCGATTGATCATAGGTTTCGTAGAGTAAAAACAACTTTTGATGGTCATCAAGAATATCGTCTTGCACCTATACCGTTGACTGGCTCACAATGTTTAGCAAAATTGTCCACATTGACTTTCAGTTTTGGGAAACCACCTAAACTTGCTAATATTGATGGCCGAGTACGAAGAAGAAAAAGACATTTTGTTCCGAAAACCCCTAAAGTTCAGTGGAAAAAGAAAAGCATCTTTTTTGAATTATCTTATTGGCAACATCTTTTGATACGTCATAATCTTGATTTAATGCATATCGAGAAAAACGTATGTGATAGTATTGTTGGAACTTTCTTGGGGATTCCTAGAAAGTCGAAGGATGGATTAGCAGCTTGTGAAGACCTAGAATTCTTGAACATAAGGCCATAGCAGCACCCACAACAACATGAAAATGGTAAAACATATGTAAATGCTGCACCATTTAATCTAAGCAGAGAAGAGAAGGCATTATTCTGCAAAGTATTATCTATTATCTAGTGTGCGTGTCCCGAATGGGTACTCTACAAATTTGTCACGATCTGTGAACTCAGAAGAAAGAAAGTTGCAATGGTTAAAAAGCCATGACTATCATGTTCTAATGCAACAGTTGCTACCATTAGCAATTCGTAGAATTTTACCAAAACCTGTCACTGTTGTACTACTTGAGCTGAGTGCAATTTTTATTTAGTTATGCAGTAAGAAAGAAACAGAGACATCATTCAATATGTTGAAGTCTAGAATTGCCTTGACTTTGTGTAAGCTGGAGAAAATATTTCCTCCAGCTTCTTTGATGTTATGGTGCATTTACAGTGGATTTGCCATATGAAACAACAATTGCTGGGCCAATTTCGTACAGATGGATGTATCCCATTGAAAGGTGATTGCAAAATTTTCTAATTTGTTTACTTATATATTCATAATACTTTTGATTCTAACTTCTTGATATATTATGTTAAATTAAGGTTTTTACAAACCCATAAGAATTATGTTCGTAATAAAGCTCGTCTAGAAGGAAGTATTGCAGAGGGGTATATTGTCGACGAGGGCTTGTCATTTTGCTCAATGTATCTTGGAGATGTTGAGACTTGGAGGACTCGACGTGGTCGAAATTATGATGCATTTGATAGTGGTATATCTGGCGGTCTTAGAATATTTAATTCTTTAGGTAAACCTTTGGGTGGTTCTCAGAAGCTAACCCTCGAGAGAAAAGTATGGAAAGAATGTCATAGAGCAGTATTGTTCAATTGTGAAGAAGTTGCTCCATTTCTAGAGTGAGTTTTTCTGACATACCCAATTAAAGACTTCATATATATATATATATATATATATATATATATATATATATATATATATATATATATATATAAAAAAAAAAATATATATATATATATATATATATATATATATATATACTATTTTTGTATTTGGGCAGAAAACATTTGGCTCAAATTAAGCAACAAAATAGGCAAAGGACGTCCTTGCGTGAACTTGAAGCAGAAAGAAACAAATTATTTCCAACCTGGTTCAAGAAACATGTAATCCTCTATTATGGTGCTATGCTTATTGTTACTAGAATCATTGCCCAATTCGAGTTTGCAGAATATTTATTAGTTGCCTTTCGTGTTTCTTCTTAGCACAGCTTGCTAACTTGTATGCATCTGGTGATATCTCTATATCCGAAGACTTATGTTGGTTAGTGTATGGACCAATGAAAAGCATCACTGCATATAGTGGCTTTATGGTTAATGGTTGGCGATTTCGAATCAAATCTCTCGATGATAAGAAAAATACTCAAAATTGTGGTGTCTATCAGTCAGCAGAGACAACAAGTTATTCTAGTGCACGAGATCAGAATCCGGTTGTCATTAATGTAGACTACTTTGGTGTTATAAAAGAAATTTATGAGCTTAATTATGGGGGCCCTACAGATGAGATTGATAATAGTCGCAAAGTTATATTGTTTAATTGCGATTGGGTTGATATTAGCTCTTACAGAGGGAAGATGATAGATGAGTATGGATTCACCTTGGTTAATTTTACTAAGTTGCGTCAAGCAAAAGATACGTTTATACTTGCACATGAAGTTACACAAGTTTTTTATGTTCCTGATCCAATTGACGAAGACTAGCAAGTGGTTATCAAAACTCAGCCAAGAGACTTCTTTGACATGGTGGAGGATGGTGATGAAGCATCAAATGCCATGGAAAGCCCTCTGCATGCAACAAATTATTACAATATACCAAATCTCGATGATCAAGTGTTTGACAATGATCAGTATATTAGGGATGATGTGGAGGGGATACATTTTGATATCCAAGTAGAACAAGCACATGCAACTACTGCCATTGATCCATCTTCTGAAGACGAGGAAACTTGATTTAAGTTTTTTCATATTTAGAATTCAGATTACGAACTTATGCTTTTTTTAATAATAGGAACTTACGATTTTGTTTCCCATACTAAAATTTGAAATATGAATAATTATTCTGCTATAAATTTGTAATGCTTGGTGATAGCATATTTGTTCTAAAATTATTTTTTGAATTAAAAGATTTGGGGTTGTCGTTCCTTTTCATTTCCTTTGACTTAATGTTTGTGTTGGATTTGACATGTTTGAATTAACTTTTCATTCCTATGATATACACAACTTTCTTTCCACTCTTGCATCTTCTATGAAGCAAAGGAATTTATTTGTTCATAGGAGATACATGACCAAATAAGAAACTAATGAGTTTCACGTATGTATATGAGTAGCTCTGGTTCACATAATTCTGTTGCCAATTCTGATGGTGCAACTCAATCAATGACTAACATTGATAATGGTAAGTTGGTAAAATTTGTTAGCATTAAATGTTTTAATTGATTTGTTTTAGTAAATTTCTTTGTAATGTTTGATAGTGATAAACATTGGCGTGTTATTCTTATATAGGTAAGAAGGGACGGGGAAAAGGAAAACTAAATTGGCCAAACAATGGATTCATCAAAGAAGCTCTTGAATTTGATCAACATGGAGTTGGAGTAGGCTGCGAGATTTTCCAGATGTTTGGGCATTTTGGCTCTAGATTCCAACCAAATTCCGCTCACCTATTTTCGATGGGATAAAGTACCACAAGAAAAGAATAGTTTACTATGGGAAATGATACGTGTAAGTTTTTTATGCTACAAATTTTAAACATCAATATCCTTTGTGGAGTGCTTATCATGATTAGGGATAGCTACTGCTACATGTTGTTTGATAATACTCAAAAATCGTGTATTTTTAACTCCATCCACAAATCTATGACCCATATGTAGAAAACTATATTGGAATCATGAATTGATGTCGGATAAAATTAGGACATCTTAATTGAATGCAAGGCACAGAGCTGTAAGGTTATCCAGGCTCTTGCAAGGCACATAGCTGGTTACCCAGGCTCAGGCTTGCAAGCATAGAGACTTGAACTAGATACCCATGCTTGCATTTTTGATACATGGCCCAGGCTTGCAACCTCAGAGCTATAACATAAAATTAGGTACATGTGCACTTAATTGTTTCCCAGGCTTGCATTTTTTTGAACTAGTTACCATGCTTGCATTTCTAGAACTTAATTGTTTCCTATGAGAGACAAAAATGCAAGGCACATGTGCACTTAATTGTTATTCTAGAATGGTTACTCAGGCTTGCAAGGCACAAACATACATGAAATGGTTACCCAGGCTTGCAAGGCATATAGCAAACTTTTCCTTCACATCAAAATGCAATTTCCTCTCAAAACCAACATTTTTTGTGAGCAGATATTACCATAAGATCTTAACATTACATTAATGTATTATCTTTTTCAAGTCAGATCACAAGACTAGATAAGAGGGTTAATTGTAGTCACCAACATCAAGGACAAACTTTACTGGATCTCTCTGAAATAAGTTCATTTTGGGATAATGGTTTTCTTGTTACATTTCCTTTTAAACTACATTCTCAAGTGGTTACCCAGGCTCAGGCTTGCAAGCATAGAGACTTGAACTAGTTACCCAGGCTTGCATTTTTGATACATGGCCCAGGCTTGCAACCTCAGAGCTGTAGCATAAAATCAGGTACATGTGCACTTAATTGTTTCTCAGGCTTGCATTTTTTGAACTAGTTACCCATGTTTGAATTTCTAGAACTTAATTGTTTCCCAGGAGAGACAAAAATGCATGGTACATGTGCACTTAATATTCTTCTAGAATGGTTACTTAGGCTTGCAAGGCACATGCATACATAAAATGGTTACCCAGGCTTGCAAGGCACATATGCAAACTTTTCCTTCACATCGAAATGCAATTTCCTCTCAAAACCATTATTTTTTGTGAGCATATATTACCATAAGCCCTTAACATTACATTAATGTATTATCTTTTTCATGTCAGATCACAAGACTAGATAAGAGGGTTAATTGTAGTCACCAACATCAAGGACAAACTTCACTGGATCTCTATGAAATAAGTTCATTTTGGGATAATTGTTTTCTTCTTACATTTCCTTTTAAACTACATTCTCAAGTGGTTACCCAGGCTCAGGCTTGCAAGCATAGAGACTCGAACTAGTTATGGAGGCTTACATTTTTGATACATGGCCCAGGCTTGCAACCTCAGAGTTGTAGCATAAAATTAGGTACATATTCACTTAATTGTTTCCCAGGCTTGGATTTTTTGAATTAGTTACCCATGCTTGCATTTCTAGAACTTAATTGTTTCCCAGGAGAGGCAAAAATGCAAGGCATATGTGCACTTAATATTATTCTAGAATGGTTACTCAGGCTCGCAAGGCACAGGCATACATGAAATGGTTACCCAGGCTTGCAAGGCACATATGCAAACTTTTCCTTCACATCAAAGTGAAATTTACTCTCAAAACCAACATTTTTTGTGAGCATATATTACCATAAGACCTTAACATTATATTAATGTATTATCTTTTTCATGTCAGATCACAAGACTAGATAAGAGGGTTAATTGTAGTCACCAACATCAAGGACAAACTTCACTGGATCTCTATGAAATAAGTTCATTTTGGGATAATGGTTTGCTTGTTACATTTGCTTTTAAACTATATTCTTTTTAGTCTGGTAAACACTGATACACAAATGGTAATGTTTTTCTTTACATTTGTTGTTAGTAAACTACATGCTCAAGTAGTTACATGCTATATGTAACATATTTAGGTACCTGTGTGTGCAGTTTAAATTGCTTCGGCAGTTGTCTTTATTATCATTTGTGTCATAACTAATATACTAGTCAAATTTGTCCATAAAACTCAGCAAAAGGATATATACATCTCTCTCTCTAGTAACAAAAACTCACATTGCAGCAACAGAGGTTTATCTCTCTACTCCCTATGAAATAAATACATTTTGGGATAAAAGGATTTCTTGTTACAGTTTGTCACGACCCGCACCCAGTATTTGGACAAGAATCAGTGTACATGTCCAGCCTACGCCGCAGAGTCGACGGTAGAACACTGTATCAATATGATGAACAACTACGCAATACATGGAATATATATATATCACAAGGGAATTTATAACTCCAAAAAAACTCAACTCAGCCAGTCATAAATATAGATAGAAATGTCTCACAATGAATGAAAGCTAAAATCAAAGTAATCTCTACTACATGTCTCAAATCATCTCATAAAACCAATAAAAGGTCTCAGCACTAACTAAAATGTCTAAGATAAAGCAGCGGAATCAGATGCTGCATAATCCTCCTGATAAACAAGGTCCGTCTCTAAGGCATCTTCCAAATACGGGCCATACTCCTCTGGACACACGATCTCATTGCCATTACCTAAAATTTGTTTGGTTACCCAGTCAGGATGGAACGAGTACAATTCCCTGAGTGTAGTTCCAAATATATAAAAACGACTATATAACAAGGGTTAGCTTTTAGACATATGATTCATAAAATAAAATAAAGAAAGACAATAAAACTGAATAAGAACAGAAAATCAAATGCAATAAAATACTCACCAACTGACTGACTGAAGTACCTTTGATATGTGATCGGGCTCGGGACAATTATGCGACACGGTCTACATGGTCTAAAGTTACACGGTCTACAGTTACACGGTCTACACGAAATATTGCAATAAAGAGATACTGTCTACAAAAATAGTAATTACAATCTACATAGTTTAAATGCAGTAATAATAGTAATCACGATCTACACGGTCTACAAGTTGTAAATGAAATAAAGATCATGGTCTACATGGTCTACACGGTCTAAGGTCAGATCACACATCGTTGGTACTTCACTGCTCCCGACACGACAAAGAATAAGATCATAAAACTGGAATCGCACATCTATCCACTAATCACTGATGTATAGTAAAGATCAATAATGAAAAAAAATAATAAACTGTACTCGCATGGCGTCCTGGGCTACTGGCACGGGTCAGTGTCCAAGTCGAGATCCAAATACCCTATTTAAAGAACCACATAATCAAGATACAACTCAATATGAAAAGTTGGTATTTTACCTACAATTTGCTTTATTGGTTTTAATCTAGTTTTAATCCTTTTATCCCTTTTGTTCATTGGTTTAGCCAAGAGAGTTGTCTAGGTGCAGTTGGTTTTAAACTCCAGTAATGGACTTATTGCATAAGACTATAATTGAGATAGTCTTATCAACAGATGTGGGTTTCTAAGGGGTTTCCCAGCATGTTCTTCATCCCCATGGGACAAATAGATTAAACCACTTACTCCACCTACCCACTGGTTTTATGAAGGCAAAGTATTCTCATCATTAAATCCTCGTAGTACTAGGGTTGGGTGTAATAGAAATCAGCAGTAAGGGTGGTACTACTGACACTCTTTCCTTAAGTCGATTTACACTCTATCCATCTATTAGTGAAACTACCCATGAACAGATCTTGTCTAACCACAACCTTAGGTTTTCCAGTCTTAGCCAATCTCAAAAACCTATGTACGAGATGAATGACTCTGGGGAGACTTCCTGTAAAGGCCGCTAATGGTTTTTGACCTGCTATCAGGGACTTAACCGATTTGGTTAAAATGTGGACCACATAGGCTATACTGTTGCAACTTGATACATGAGTTTTGGGGGCACAAAGCTCACCTCCTTGTCATGAATTGCTACAAAGGATAATCGATATTGCTGTTGGCAGGGATTTGTAATCAAACAAAAACAAATCTATGCCAGATACGGCAACTAATGATAATCTGACAGGAGGTTGAAATCAGAAACTACACTGGAAAATTATACCTGAATTTGTTGGCTAATTCCATATCAGATATCCTCCTAGTGCCTGTCCAAGGAGTTCCAGATTGATACTAATAGCATTCCCAGGTTTTGGAATCGGTTTTGAATATCACCCCTTGATCCTCTCGGATTCAGGAAAATTCTGATACTCGGTTCCCTTGGTATCAACATCTTCATTAGGAAGAGGAACATTGATATAGTATCGGCTATTTCCAGATTTTGAGATGGGCTCGAGTGTTTGAATGTTCGATATACATCAGAAGTACCAATTGATAACAAAATTTTAATTGAAGAAAAGAGACTTACCTCTGCTGTGACAGTCCCCGATTCTCTCTCTTCCCCGTTCTTCCTTTCCCGATCCTGATTTCCCACTTGGTTTCCTTCGACAGGGAAATTATAGGGTTTGCAGAGGAAATCGGTTGCTACCCTATTCCTATATATATATGTATATCTCTGTAGATAAGGATTACGATTTAAAATCTGATTTGATTTATCAATTGTTTGGTTTTTAATCGGATTCTCATTTGAATCCTGCCATGTTGAGGATCAACATTATCTATCTATGTTACCCAAGTTGGCCGAGAATTTATAAGGAAACAAAACTTGAATTTCTATTTATGGATTTGGATTTAATCTCCAAGAATTTGAATTCACTCCAACTGTGGTGAATCTTAACTCGAATCTCAGGTATCCTGGGCTGTGGGAGTGTTATCTCAAAAATTTGAATTTAACCATAGGGATCATAGTATACAGATTTGAGGATTCTAAATCTGAATTCCTTTATGCTGATAGTGTACTTGCCCTGTGTTGACCTATATTAGGGTACAGGGCATATCTCTCCAATTCAACAATTTGTGCTAAGTCCCTGTTAAGGTTCTTTTGCAAAGGACCCCCCCCCCTTTTCACTCTATCAATACTTCTATTTGAATATATATAAGTGTAATAAAAGGAAACAGGGGTCAAAGTTAAAAATGGAATTTAGATAGATAATAATTAATAAAAAGTAAGTTAGCATGTTGATAATTGGGCAAGGGGTTTACAAGTCTACCCCCCTTAGGTTAATTTCGTCCTCGAAATTCAGCTGAAAAAGTAATGTTGAGCTGTACCTCAGTCCTCAAAGAGGTAGGGGTAGCGCTCTCGCATCTCGTCTTCTCTCTCCCATATGGACTCGCCCGGGGAGTGATGTCTCCACGCGACACGAACCA
The DNA here is from genome assembly GCA_029216955.1 of Iris pallida. Classification (NCBI taxonomy): domain Eukaryota; kingdom Viridiplantae; phylum Streptophyta; class Magnoliopsida; order Asparagales; family Iridaceae; genus Iris; species Iris pallida. Next base: position 3,881,117 of record JANAVB010036017.1, on the reverse strand, counting down.
AAGGAATCACTTTATTCCTCAAAACCTTCTTTCTGTGGTCCAAGATCTCTACTGACTGCTCCTGGTAACTGAGACTCGGTCCCATCTCGATCTCTGAATGGTCTAAGACATGGCTGGTGTCTACCACGTATCGTCGCAGCTGGGATACATGGAACACGTTGTGCACTCCTTCCAGTGCAGGCGGCAAGGCTAATCGGTATGCTATTGTACCGATTTTCTCGAGGATCTCAAACGGCCCAATGAAACGTGGGCTGAGTTTACCGCCTTTACCGAAACGGATAGTGTCACGTGTTGGAGAAATTTTTAAGAACACCAAGTCACCGACCTAGATGCACAAAATGTTAACACGAAACTCATAACTACACAAGCAATTAAATCTTAAATAAATTATATACCTCAAACTCTAACGGCCTACGGTGACTGACGGTCCAGTGTTTCTGCTTATCCTGGGCCACGCGAAGCCGCTCTCTAATCATCTTGACCTTCTCAGCAGCATCTACTACCATCTCCGGTCCCAATAGTGCACGCTCTCCTACATCGTCCCAGGACAGCGGGGTACGACATCTCCGACCATACAACGCCTCCAAAGGGGACATCTCGATACTAGCTTGGTAGCTGTTGTTATAGGAGAACTCCACGAGATGAAGGTGGTCCTCCCATGAGCCGCCAAAATCTAGTACGCAAGTCCACAACATATCCTCGAGCGTCTGAATGGTCCGCTCCGACTGTCCATCCGTCTGTGGATGATACGCAGTGCTGAACTTGAGCGCTGTGCCCAAACTGGCCTGCAGGCTCCTCCAAAAATGAGATGTGAACCTGCTGTGACGGTCCAACACGATACTCACTGGAACCCCGTGCAACCGGACTATCTGCTTCACATAGAGTTCTGCCAGCTTCTCCGTAGACAACCCCACCTTAAATGGAATAAAGTGGGCCGATTTGGTCAACCGGTCAACGATGACCCAAATCTCATCCTTCCCGCCCGATGACTGTGGAAGGCCGGAAACGAAATCCATAATGATGTGTTCCCACTTCCACTTGGGTATCGATAGCGGCTGCAACAATCCTACTGGTCTCTGCCTCTCGGCTTTGACCTGCTGACATACGAGGCACCTAGAAACGAAGCGGGCTACTTTCCGTTTCATACCATACCACCATACGTGGTTGCGCAGATCTTTGTACATCTTATTGGCTCCCGGATGTAAAGAATACTGGGAGCGATGTGCCTCTTGCATAACTTTTTCTCTAAGCTCTCTACTAGGTATGCAAAGTCTCGTCCCGTGCCTCAACGAACCATCCTCTGTAATAGTGAAATCATCCAGCAATCCAGCTCGTACTTGTGCTATGATTTCCTTCAGCTGCTCGTCTTGATGTTGTGTCTCACGAATCCTGTCCATCAATCCTGACTGAATCTGCATGCCCATCATCTGCATCTCGGCTCCTGGAATGACGATCTCGATGCCCAAACTCTCTAAATCCGCTAACAAGTGATGATCTCTGGTCAAACACATTGCCACGAGATACCTGCTCAGAGCATCCGCAACAATGTTGGCTTTTCCCAGATGATACTACAGTGATATGTTATAGTCACTCATCAGCTCAAGCCATCTGTGCTGCCTCATGTTCAACTCCTTTTACGTGAAGACGTACTTCAAGCTTTTGTGGTCAGTGAAGATTTCCACTCGCTCTCCGTACAAATAATGTCTCCACAGCTTCAAGGCGAAGATCACGGCTGCCAACTCAAGATCGTGAGTGGGATAGTTCTTCTCGTGTGGTCTCAGCTGTCGGGACGCATAGGCTATCACTCTCTTGTTCTGCTCTAGGACACAGCCCAGTCCTTTGCCCGAGGCATCACAATAAATGGTGAAGCCTCCCGATCCTGATGGTAAGGCTAAGATAGGGGCTGTTGTCAGTCGCTTCTTCAGCTCATCGAACGTAGCCTGGCAGTCTTTCGTCCACACAAACTCCACATCCTTCCTTGTGAGCCTAGTGAGCGGCTCTGCAATCCGAGCGAAGTCCTGCACGAACTTCCGATAGTACCCTGCTAGCCCTAAGAAACTTCGTATCTCTGCAACTGTAGTCGGAGTAGACCATGCTTCCACTGCTGTTACTTTCTTCGGATCGACGGATATACCGTCGCCAGTCACCACATGACCAAGAAATTCTACCTTGTCCAAGAAGAACTCACACTTTGAGAGCTTTCCAAAGAGCTTCTCCCTCCTGAGGGTCTCTAGCACGATCCTCAGATGTTCCTCGTGCTCCTCCGTTGTTTTTAAATAGATGAGTATGTCATCGATAAACACCACCACGAACTTGTCAAGGTACGGATGGAATACCTTGTTCATCAAGTTCATGAAAACCGCCGGAGCATTCGTCAATCCGAACGGCATCACCATGAACTCGTATTGTCCGTACTTGGTCCGAAAAGCAGTCTTCGGTATGTCTTCCTTTTTCACTTTCAACTGATGGTACCCCGAACTCAAATCTATCTTGGAGAATACCCGCGTGCCGCTTAATTGATCGAAGAGATCGTCCATCCTCGACAGCGGATACTTGTTCTTGATAGTGTGGTTGTTCAAGGTTCGGTAGTCGATGCACATTCACACCGTACCATCCTTCTTCGACACAAAAAGTATAGGGGAGTGTAGAAGCATGGAAAATATCGGAATAATGATCTATGCGGCTCTGAATAGGAGAACCCCATGCGGCTCATACAGGAGTGGTTGTTTGCCATTGATGGTAAAAGAACAGAACAATTATCGGAGGACTGAACTTAGACTCACAATACAAACTCGCTCGTACAAAGAAAGCCTAGGGACGAAAACCTAGGTACAACAGACTAAGTATGATTGTTTATTTTTGATTCTGGGGGGTGACGATAGAGGCTCGGGAAAGCGACGGCCGCTCTGCCTTACTCCTTGGACGATCAGTATGCAGCCTTGGCTCGGGGAAGATCTGCTCGATGTTGATGAAGAAATGCTCTTCTTGCTCTCCTCGGATTGCTCTCCTGGCTTCTCTTTCTCTGTGATTATCAAAAAAAGGGGGAGCTCTCTCTGTGTAGATCTCTCTCTTCTTATTTTTTATTCTTTTGTTGCCGACCTCTCTCCTTTTTTTTCACAAGGGAATGATGCTGGCTATTTATAAGAGTGGGGGGTGATCATTAAGGTTTGCTAATGATTATCTGTTTGGAATGTCGGCGCTCCTTCATTCTATCTGAACCCTTGATCCTGATTATAGTAAATCTCGGCCATTAATGCGGATAGCATCGTATCTCATGAGCAATTAATGCTAGCTGCTTTAAATCTTCATGACGGATTATACCAATGTCCGATTGCTCGCCACGTGTCCTATTGGCTTTATGATAAATGATATGCCTTGATCTCGATAATTATGAGGATGACGTCAAATATATTTGTTGAGATTCGATTAAATCTTTGATTGATCCGATGCCACGTATTTTAATTGTGGGTCCTGCCAGAGCCGCATAGGATAGGCAACACTTGAACCGCAGGGAGATAATCTTCGTGAGCCGCATAGGACAATGCTTTATTGAGCCGCAGGGGATGAACTCTCAATGAGCCGTATATGCATAGTCTCTGCGAGCCGCATAAGACAGCGTTGTGTTGAGCCGCAGGGACAGGGCTCTCGGTGGGCTGCATATGGCTGATTTTTGCTGGTCATATAGGGTGACTTCTCAGTGAACCGCATAAAGCTGTTCTCCATTGAAGCCGCATGAGACTTGCCACGTGGCAATCTGGGACTTCTGACGGATCGGGTCAGAGATTTTCTTCTTTTTCCGAAGAGTCTGTCATTATGACAGAGTCATCATTGCGTCTTTATGTCAGAGCTGTCATTTGTCAAAGCAGCCGTCGGGGCATTAAATGTGGCCGAATGTAGAGAGGAACTGTTGAAGGCCACATGGCTTCTTTCTGGGCCGTATGGAACTATCCGAGCCGTATGAGACTCTTCGAGCTTTTTAGCCGCATGTTGTATCTGGGCCACATGAAGCTCCCAGGAATTTTGAGCCGCATGAAGCTTCCTGGGTTCTGTGCCGCATGAAGAATGTTTCATGACCGAGCCGTATGAAGGACGTCTCATGACCGAGCCGCATGAGGAATGTCCCATGACCGAGCCACATGAGAGATGTCTCATAGCCGAGCCACATGAAGGACGTCTCATGACCGAGTCGCATGAGGAATGTCTCATGACCGAGCCGTATGAAGGACGTCTCATGACTCGCATGAGGAATATCTCGATCAACCTGTGCACTCGCTTTGTGGGCCCGGGTATCCCGAGTATACGAGTGCGTAGGTATCATATTTGCTCCCCGATGTGGGCCTAGTGAAAACACTTGCCCTCGATCTTTGTTGGGGGACTCTTGAGAACCTCTTTGTCCGTTTGCTGCCGGGGGCTGGACACGGACAGTTCTGTACAACTTTCCATCAGAGGCCCGCTTAGCGGGACGCTCTTGATGGTCAGAGATTGGGACAGCTGACTGAGCTCGATGAGCCCGCGCTGCCCTGGACTTCTTTGACTTAGCACCCAAAGGTGCGTAATAGGAAGAGTCCAAGTTTGGAGGGAGGGAAGAGAAGTCGGTGCCCTTTTCAAAGGAGGTAAGGGGGCTCTATTTATAGAATGGAGTGAGCCCTTTCTTCTTCTCCTTTCCGATGTGGGACTAAAAGAAATATTTTTCATGCTTCTACAGGACCCCCTTCAAAGTTTCCAAATTACAAATTTGGAACACTTTGAATAAGAAGCATGGAAAGTAGATTTGTTTAGGTGTGGCAATCCAATCAGAGGTAGCATGGACGTGATAGGTTTGGGTACTTCCGTTGGAGATTTTATGTGGATTATCATCCTTGGCGTACCTTGGTTTTAGGTACGGATAATAAGTTGAGAGAGGGAACCATCATATTGTTGGCCCATTCCATGGTCACACCCGATTTCGATAATCAACTTATACTTTAGTCCATACACAAAATATAGAAAATGCTGCTAACTATTTCAGGATACATGAAATCTTATTCAACGGACGATGTACTGCATAAATCCAAGCGTCAAAGTCATCAAAAATTCTGAAGACTCTTTTCTACTTTTATTCTGTATTTTTACACTTTATTGAGTCTAGGAATTTCCTTGTAAAATCAAGTATGGTATTACTGGCTTAGGGTTAAAATTATTCTCCTTCTCTAAACCTCTTTTTACCCTTCATATTTTCGATTACAAATATTTCAAAAATGTTTTTCGAAAATATTCCTTTTCAAATGATTTTACAAATTATCAAAAACATGTTTGTAAACTGTTTTTACAAAAGAATTTTATTATATCTCTTGACAGAACTCCTAGCCGAGTTCGGCCCGAGTTCGGCCCGAACTCTGACCGAGTTCGGTCAGTTTGTATTCAAACTTCAGTTGCCTCCAAATCTGCGAGCAACGTCTATTTTTGCGAGATATTTGCATCCGAACTCTGTCCGAGTTCTGCCCAAGTTCGGTTGGTGAAAACACCTATAAATAGAGAAGAACTTTTTATTTCAAAACATCAATTCATTCTTCACTCTCTTCTCTATTCATCTCAAGTGTTTTCTAGTGATCTAAAAATTTCAAATCTCACCTATACTTCTCTTAGCCAAAAGCCAGTACTATCAGATTTGATTTAGAAGTCTTTTGGTTATTCAGAGTTGTAAAGAGGTCGTCAAGTTTCAACAACAAATTCTCGTTGTGGAGCTGGTCATGCGCTCGTCACCAAGCACGGTGTGTGTTGGAGTTGGTCGTGCACTCGTCAACAAGCACGGTGGTGTAAGAGTTGCAAGCACTCAGTTAAAGCTTGTGCCTTTAGTGGATTAACATCGAGCAAGAGTACTCGAAACTGGATTAGTCCTCTCAGAGGGATACCAGTATACATCGCTGTGTTACTGAGTTTGATTCTCCTATCTTTATTTACTGCTCTTACATTATTGCCATAGTTTAATTTTTAATTGGTGATTTTATTTCCGCTGCACACACGCACTCTATTCACCCCCCCTCTAGAAGTGCTCAACGATCCTACAATTGGTATCAGAGCAGGTTATATTCTTATATAACATATCCTAGAGAGTATATATATGGCAGCCGTGAAATCTATATTCAACGGTGAAGGGCAGTCCACAAATAGACCTCCCCTATTTGATGGAACAAACTATACATACTGGAAAACACGTATGACTTTCTTTTTAAAGTCTCTTGATTTTGATTTATGGTCAATAGTCATTGATGGGTATAAGAAACCACCACCTACAGTGGTTGAAGGTATTCTTATGGAAAAGACGCATGACAAGTACACCAATGCTGAAAAAGCAAAGGCTAGTCTTGATGCTCGAGCCATCAATGCACTATTCTGTGCAATTGACAAAACCGAGTTCAATAGAGTTTCTACCTGCAAGACGTCTCATGAAATTTGGAAACTTCTTGAGGTAACCCATGAAGGGACTTCCCAAGTCAAGGAATCCAAAATCAGTAGACTGACTCAGGAATATGAATCTTTTAAAATGAAACCTGGTGAGTCAATTACACAGATGTTTACTCGTTTCCTTGATATAACTAATCCCCTTCAATCTCTTGGTAAAGATTACAGCAACCATGAGAAAATCAGGAAAGTGCTGATGGCTCTAACAAAGAACTGGAATCCAAAAGCCACAGCAATCATTGAAGGAAACGATCTCACCACGATGACTCTAGAAACACTGATGGGCAAATTGATGACTCATGAGCTCGACTTGCAAGACTTTGAAGAGGCCACACCAAAAGAAAAGACTATCGCCTTCAAAGCTCAAGCAAGAAAATCAACATGCAATGACTCAGATGAAGAATCATCAAGTGGTGATGAACGTGCCTTACTTGTGAAGAACTTCAAGAAATATCTAAAGTTCACAAGCAGAAAGAAGAAAGACATCCAAGAAAGCAATGAAGACTAGACTATATGCTTCGGATGCAAGAAATCAGGGCACATGAAGAAGGACTGTCCAGCTACCAAGAAGAGCAGTCCATATGATCGGTCAAGATCAAACAGAAGATCCACATCTGGCCGAAAGTATGCCAACACAAGCATCTGGCACGAGAGTGATGCCAGTGACTCAGAAGAAGAAGACAGACCTTGCAGCAATGCAAATGTTTGTCTTATGGCATTCGAAAAGGTATCATCTAATCCTCTGTTTGATGATTTTACTTTTGATGAACTAGAGACTGCCTTTAGCGATTTACTTGAAGATCACAAAACTGTGCTCGACAAGTATAAGCAATCTCGAAAAGAGATTAAGGCACACATAGCCGAGATAGCTAGATTGTCTAATTTACTTGAAGACATTAAAGAGACATCTACTACCGGTAACACGGAAGAGATAGCCAAACTTAAAGTAGACTATCAAGAGGCTATCCTCAACATTGAAAAGAAAGAAAAAGACTATGTCAAAATACACAAACTTTATGACATAGAGAAGAAGTTGCACCTAGTAACTGAACAAAGACTCCTTGATATGACTGCAAGATACGAAGAGTCTGTAGCGATTTCTAAAAAGTTAGAAATCAAGTTGGGCAAACAGACAATACCTGTGACACAGCCCAAGATTAGTCCTAATGCAAAGCATACACCAAAAAGGACTAAAAACAAGAAAGCACAAAGGAAACACGAACACTATTATGCTTTCACTTATAGGTTTTCCAAACAGAACAAGCCTGCAAACACAGTTTATTCCACTAAACTGACTTGCACATACTGTGGTACACACGGTCATATATCACAATATTGTATGGCAAGAAAGCTTGTTGATAACCATACTCTAGTTTGGAAACCTAAGGCTAATCTGAGTGGACCCTTCAGAAAATGGGTACCAAAGGATTCATCTACTTGTCTTGTAGGTGGACCCACAACCCTCTCATGCTAGAAGCAAGTGGATTCTCGATAGCGGATGTTCGCGACACATGACTGGTGATGCATCTTTATTCGCTACGCTATCGATGAAGAAAGAAGGATACGTCTCCTTCGAAAATAACTTGAGAGGTTATATTATAGGTAATGGTACTGTAGGTATGTCTCCTTATCCAATAATAAAAGATGTTTGTCTAGTAACCAAATTGAAGCATAACCTATTGAGCATAAGTCATTTGGCAGATAATGGTTATGGTATCAATTTTGTGAAAGATAAATGTACTATATGATATGTCATCTGGTGATCCCATATATAAAGGGATTAGAGAAGACAATATATATGTTTTCTTTTTGGAGAATACTAATAATACAGGAAGGTGTCTAGTAGCCAATCAAAATGAAAGCTGGCTATGGCACATGAGACTAGGACATGCAAACATGGATACTATCTCACGTCTGAACACAAAGAAGTTGGTAAAAGGACTCCCAGAAATTCCTTTCAAGAGAGACATGGTATGTGCTGACTGTGAAAAGAACAAAGCACATAGATCTTTTTTTTAAATCCATCAACGCTGTAAGTACTTCGAGACCTTTGCAGTTGATTCATATGGATTTATTTGGTCCTAGTAGAGTCGCTAGTCTTGGCGGTAAACTCTATGCTTTTGTCATTGTTGATGATTTCTTTCGTTTTACATGGGTTTACTTTTTATCAAACAAAAGTGATACAATTTTTGAATTTCAGATATTTTGTAAAAAGGTTCAAAACGAAAAAGGCTTCATGATTACTCGTATCCGAAGTGATCATGGTGGCGAATTCGAAAATACTGATTTCAAAAAGTTTTGTGATGATAGTGGATACTACCACGAATTTTCTTGTCCTAGAACTCCCCAACAGAATGGTGTTGTGGAGCGGAAGAACCGTACTCTAAGCGAAATGGCTAGAGTCATGCTTAATCAGCATAATCTTCCTAAATATTTTTGGGCAGAAGCTGTTAGTACAGCCTGTCATATTTTAAATAGGGTGTTAATTCGACCTATATCGAAGAAAACACCATATGAGCTTTGGTTTGGAAGAATTCCAAACATATCTTATTTTAAAGTTTTTGGTTGTCGCTGTTTCATCCTGAACACCAAAGATAACTTGGGTAAGTTCGACTCGAAAGCAGATGACGGGATATTTCTCGGATATGCCGCTAAAAGTAAAGGATATAGAATTTTTAATAAAAGATCTTTGATTGTTGAAGAAAGTATTAATGTTACCTTTGATGAGTTGAATAGTCATAGATCTAGCGACAGTGATGATGAAGATGCACCTACAAAGAAGAGTTCTGAAAAAGATCCTACCCAAGAGGCAAGAACTGATAAAAGTTCCGAAGATGCAGGAACTGAGAAGAGCCTTGTGAAAGGTATAGCCCAAAGATTCGAATCATTAAGATTCAAACCGGATCATCCAGAAACTCTCATAATAGGTGATGTATCCAAAGGTGTGAGTACTCGTTCATCTCTTAGAAATTCTGAAGTAGCAGCTAATGTAGCATTTATTTCTCAAATAGAACCTAAGAATATTGATGAGGCTTTTTCTGATGAATTTTGGATTTCTGCTATGCAAGAGGAACTTAATCAATTTGAGAGAAACCAAGTTTGGGAACTCGTTCCTAAACCTATTGGTCAATCGATAATTGGTACCAAATGGGTGTTCCGAAATAAACTTAGTGAAGATGGTCAAGTTCTACGCAACAAAGCACGTCTAGTTGCACAAGGTTATAATCAAGAAGAAGGAATTGATTATGATGAGACCTATGCTCCTGTTGCTAGACTAGAAGCCATTCGCATGTTTTACGCTTTTGCTTGTTTTAATGATTTCAATCTTTTTCAAATGGACGTGAAAAGCGCATTTCTAAATGGATTTTTGAAAGAAGAAGTTTTTGTGAAACAACCCCCTGGTTTTGAAGATTTTCAAAAACCTGATCACGTCTTCAAGCTTAAGAAAGCACTTTATGGACTCAAACAAGCACCTCGTGCTTGGTATGAACGCCTAAGCGCCTTCTTACTTGATAATGGTTTTTCAAAAGGCAAGATTGATACTACTCTTTTTATTAAATCTATAAATAATGATATACTTCTAGTGCAAATTTATGTAGATGACATCATCTTTGGTTCTACTAATGAACAACTATGTCAAGAATTTGCCAAGTGTATGCAGAGTGAATTTGAAATGAGCATGATGGGAGAGCTGAACTTCTTCCTAGGATTGCAAATCAAACAACACTCAAACGGAACATTCATCAACCAAGCCAAGTACACGAAGGACATACTAAAGAAGTACGACTTCGAGAATGTGAAGCCAATTGGGACTCCTATGGCTACATCTACAAAGCTTGATGCTGATGAAAGTGGCAAACCTGTTGATCAGCGCAAGTATCGAGGTATGGTTGGTAGTTTATTATATTTAACTGCTAGTCGTCCTGATATTATGTTTAGTGTTTGCATATGTGCACGATATCAGGCAAACCCTAAGGAATCACATCTTAGTGCCGTTAAGCGTATCTTCCGATACCTTAAAGGAACTTCTACAGTTGGCTTATGGTATCCCAAAACCAAATCCTTTGACCTCATAGGTTACTCGGATGCGGATTTTGCTGGATGCAAAGTGGACCGTAAAAGTACCAGTGGTACATGTCATTTCTTGGGAAAGGCCCTGGTCTCTTGGTTTAGCAAGAAACAAAATTCAGTAGCATTATCAACAACTGAGGCTGAGTATATCGCCGCAGGACGTTGTTGTGCTCAAATTTTGTGGATGAAGCAAACCTTAGAGGACTACAATCTGCACTATACAAATGTTCCTATATATTGTGATAACACTAGTGCAATTAATTTAACTAAGAACCCTATCTGTCATTCACGCACAAAGCACATAGAAGTTAGACATCATTTTTTACGTGATCATCAACAACACGGGGATATTTGCTTAGAATTTATTGATACTGAACATCAACTAGCAGATATTTTCATTAAACCATTGGCTGAAGACCGTTTTAACATCTTGAGGCGTGAGCTCGGCATTCTTGAATTCTCGGATTCTTAAAACATATGGTAATTAAATACTGTATTTATGACTTGATAATTTATTATCTAATAAAAATTATTTTTGGGGACAAACTTACAAAGGATATGTCTGTCACCACGGCTACGGTCGAAGCGAAGCGGTACTTAAGAGTTCCCCGGTGAACCACCGTTAGCTGGGACAATCCCTACAGTTAACCTAAAAATAACAGCAATTAGTTAATAAACCAGTCAAACATCATTTATTACAATCTTTACTTACCTGACTGCTTTAACTATCTCGGGAATGCAAGTGGCCGAACTCGGCCCGAACTCTGACCGAGTTCGGACCGAATTCGGACCAAGTTCGGTCGGCGCTGTGATGGCTCCAGAACCGAACAGCCGGCCCTAGCACCTATAAATCCCATCCTTTCTTCCACTATTTCTCCACACCAAAACGTGAAATAGTTCCACCTCCTTCCAGAAGACTTTCCTCCTCCTTCTTTGTAAGGCATCGACGATCTTCCTCCATCTCCTCATGGCTCCGAAGCGTCAACGAGGAAATTCTTCTCAGGGTGCTTCCTCCTCATCCGACTACACTCCGGCTAGTCTCTTCAGTCCAGCCAAACCTAGAGATCCCGAGGAATTTGATGGCACTCTGTTTCCCGACAGAGACTTCTCAAATCTCTGGTTTGATTCCTTTTCTTTACGTCGTATTTGTACTGGAGCCTTTGTCAACTTTACAACCTTCTTTGAATATGCTCCTGTTTTTGATCAACTTGGATTTCGCGACTTTTTCGAAGTCCAAGATAGTATTTTCGACAATGCTGTCCGTATGTTCTACTGTAATTTGCAAGTACAACAAAACGGAAATTTCTATTCCTGCGTCGCTGGACAGGAACTAGAATTTAGTGCCACCGATATCAGTGAATATTTTCACGTTCCTGATCTTGGTGATGCTCTTGTTGACATCCACCATATTCAGTTCCCTGCCGATGTCACTTTAGCTTCTTTTAGGGAATTGATTTGTCACCCTACTCCTCCTCCTCGGAGAATATTTTCTAGACATCTTAATCAGAATTTTTACGAACTTCATCGTATGATTTTCTCGGCCCTTCTTCCGAAGAAAGGCTCTACCGATGAGGTCACATTTTTGGAACTCTCTGCTATGCATCACATTCATTTTGGAATTCCTTTCTCCATTCCAAAAACCATGATGTCTTGGATGCTCAACTGCAAGAATGCAGGTAGGAACCTTGTTTTTCCTATGCACCTTGCGAGTATTTTTCGCCGTTTCGAGATTGATCTTGAAACGCGTGCTATTTCTTCTCCACCTGTTGAGTTGACTCGCTCTCGTCGGTTTCCTCAACCTCCCGGTGCTGCTCCTGCTGACCCAGTAGCTGATGCTGAGGCCCCTCCAGCAGATGCTCCTCCTGCTCCGGCCCCTGCCCCTGGACTCGATCAGGCTTTCTACCAGCGGTTTGATGATTTCGTTGCCGTATCCACGCAACGTTATCAAGACTCCGAGTTCCGGCATATTTCTCAGGCCCAGGTGCTGAGAAACAGCATTGTCGATCTCCATTACAGCCTGGTGCATGATCCAGTTCATCCACTCACTATCCTTCCACATCCTGCTTTCCCTGGTCCTCGTTTTACTGATGAAACTACTTTTCAGTACTTCGACCCGACCACTGCCTATTTCCCTCATGATCCTCCCGGTGCAGACGACGCAGAGATGTGATGTGGATTCAGCCATAGGATAGTGGATTTAGTTTTGTTTAGTTTTGATGCTGTTCATGTAGTACTTTTTACTTTCATGTCTAAACTCTTTCAGTTAGCCATTTATCAGTTGCACTAGTTGACTTTCTAGTGGAAAATTTATGATATTTCAGTTTATTGCATTTCACTTATCTATGCTGTGATTACTATTTTTTCTTTCACTTTGTCTTGTCTTTTCTATTGTTGGCTTCATGATTTACGGGAGAGCCGATTCATTTTACTACTTGACAAAGGGGGAGAAAATGAGTATATACAAAAATATCACAAAATGCAAATGCAAGGCTAGAACAAATTTTTTTCAGGTATTTTGATATGTTGTTTTATTTTTTATAAATATATTTTGGTATAGACTCAAGTTTGTCAATTATCAAAATGGGGGAGATTGTTGGCCCATTCCATGGTCACACCCGATTTCGATAATCAACTTATACTTTAGTCCATACACAAAATATAGAAAATGCTGCTAACTATTTCAGGATACATGAAATCTTATTCAACGGACGATGTACTGCATAAATCCAAGCGTCAAAGTCATCAAAAATTCTGAAGACTCTTTTCTACTTTTATTCTGTATTTTTACACTTTATTGAGTCTAGGAATTTCCTTGTAAAATCAAGTATGGAATTACTGGCTTAGGGTTAAAATTATTCTCCTTCTCTAAACCTATTTTTACCCTTCATATTTTCGATTACAAATATTTCAAAAATGTTTTTCGAAAATATTCCTTTTCAAATGATTTTACAAATTATCAAAAACATGTTTGTAAACTGTTTTTACAAAAGAATTTTATTATATCTCCTGACAGAACTCCTAGCCGAGTTCGGCCCGAACTCTGACCGAGTTCGGTCAGTTTGTATTCAAACTTCAGTTGCCTCCAAATCTGCGAGCAACGTCTATTTTTGCGAGATATTTGCATCCGAACTCTGTCCGAGTTCTGCCCGAGTTCGGTTGGTGAAAACACCTATAAATAGAGAAGAACTTTTCATTTCAAAACATCAATTCATTCTTCACTCTCTTCTCTATTCATCTCAAGTATTTTCTAGTGATCTAAAAATTTCAAATCTCACCTATACTTCTCTTAGCCAAAAGCCAGTACTATCAGATTTGATTTAGAAGTCTTTTGGTTATTCAGAGTTGTAAAGAGGACGTCAAGTTTCAACAACAAATTCTCGTTGTGGAGCTGGTCGTGCGCTCGTCACCAAGCACGGTGTGTGTTGGAGTTGGTCGTGCACTCGTCAACAAGCACGGTGGTGTAAGAGTTGCAAGCACTCAGTTAAAGCTTGTGCCTTTAGTGGATTAACATCGAGCAAGAGTACTCGAGACTGGATTAGTCCTCTCAGAGGGATACCAGTATACATCGCTGTGTTACTGAGTTTGATTCTCCTATCTTTATTTACTGCTCTTACATCATTGCCATAGTTTAATTTTTAATTGGTGATTTTATTTCCGCTGCACACACGCACTCTATTCACCCCCCTCTAGAAGTGCTCAACGATCCTACACATATTTACTCAGAGGTGGTATGGACGTGGTAAATATAAGGTTGATGGTAGAGCTTTCCTACTCAGAGGTGATATGGACATGGTAGGAGTGAACTCGAATGAGAATACATAGAACAACTCAGAGGTGCTATCAACGTGGAAGTTCTATGCATTGGGTGAAAGAATGCTATGGAACAGCTGGGCTCCGAAAGCATGTGATGATAAGGAAAGATGTGGATGTACTAGGGGACCTAGTACGGCATTTGTGGTCAGAGAGGACATTTGTGGGCCTATTATCCTTGGCGTACCCTAGTTTAGGATACGGATAATAAGACGAGAGAAAACTAACATACTTACTCAGAGGTAATAAGGACATGGCAAGTATGGGGGTTCTACCGCGGAATCTTCCTACTCAGAGGTAATGAGGACATGGCAGGAGTGGACTCAACGGAGGATATTTGTGGTCAACAGAGGACATTTGTGGACTTATTACCCTTGGCATACCCTGATTCAGAGTACGGATAATAAGGCAAGAGAGAACCAACATACTTACTCAGAGGTAATGAGGACATGGTAAGTACGGAGGTTTTACCGTGGAGTCTTCCTACTCAGAGGTAATGAGGACATGGCAGGAGTGGACTCAACGGACGATATTTGTGGACCTATTATCCTTGGCGTACTCCGATTGTGGGTACAGATAATAGGTTGAAAGAGAATCGACATACTTACTCAGAGGTAATGAGGACATGGTAAGCATGAAGGTTTCTTCGACGGAGCCTTCCCACTCAGAGGTAATGAGGACATGGCAGGAGTAGGCTCAATAAAGAGGGGTACATAGAACGACTCAGAGGTAATGAGGACATGGAAGTTCTATGCGAGGGGGCGGTTTGTTTTTGGTGGAAGTGAAGACGACTCAGAGGTAATGAGGACATGGTCGTTTCGGAAGTTGGTGGATTGACTACCCTTTTTGTGCACTGGGAGTACGGGTAGTGAATCCTGAGGGAGGATCTCTGCCAGGAAGAAAGTTCAGAGGTATAATCATACTTGACTTACTATCTGAAAGAGTGACCGGAATGTAAGTTCGGAGGCACCAGCTGGTACATAACTTGGTAATTTGGACTATTGAGGGAGTGAGAGTTCAGCGGCACCAGCCGGTGTATGGCTCGATAATCTAAAATAGGGTGGATGAGAGTTCAGTGGTACTAAAGGGGTACATGTCTCGATAATCTGGAGAATGATGGATAAGAGTTCAGTGGTACTAAAGGAGTACATGACTCGATAATCTGGAGAATAATGTTTAAACATAGTATTTCTTCATGAACTTGCCGTTGACGGGCAACATGAGCAAATCTCCGTTCTGCTTAGCGAGGCGGTAGGCGCCGTTGGAGAACACGGTCTCGATGATAAATAGACCTTCCCATTTTGGATTGAACTTACCGGTGGTCTTGTGAGTCATGACCATCGGCCTCCGGACTGCCAGAACAAGATCACCCACTTGGAATGTTCTGATTTTAACTTTCTTGTTGAAGGCTCCTGAGATGCGTGCTTGGTATAGCTCGATCCTTTGCTGAGCTAGGAGGCATTTTTCATCTAAAGCCTCCAACTCTTGTAGTCGTCGTCGGTAGTTATCATCCGTCGTCAATTGATAAGTGAGGGCGACGCGGAGTGAGGGGATCTGAGTCTCCAAAGGAAGGACTGCCTCGCTCCCGTACACCAGAGAGAATGGTGTATTCCCGGTGGCTGTTCGAACCGTGGTGCGATAAGCCCATAAGCACTCACCGAGCTTCTCGTTCCAGTCGCGTTTGTTGGAGGAGACGAACTTCTTGAGGAGCTTGATGATTGTTTTATTGAATGCCTCTGCCAACCCGTTTGCTGTCGGGTTGTATGGTGTCGAAGCGACATTCTGAATGCGGTGCTTATCACAAAATCGGTAGAATGCATGGCTTATAAACTGTGGACCATTATCATGGATAATTCTTCGTGGTAGTCCGAAGCGGTAAATAACGTGATGCTTAAGGAAGCTGATCACGTTTGAAGTTTTAACTTCTGCGAGTGGGACAGCTTTCGCCCATTTGGAGAAATAATCAGTGATCGCAAGTATGAAGCGATGTCCTCGGGAGGAAGGTGGGGTGATTGGACCAATGATATCCATCCCCCATGCTTCAAATGGCCAGGACGCCACTGTCGGATGTAGAAATTCGGATGGTCGGTGAATGAAGTCTGCATGGACTTGGCAGGCCTTGTATTTTCTGGCATAATCTATCGCATCTGCCACCATCGTGGGCCAGTAATAGCCCATCCGGCGAAGGCGGTCCTGTAGCTTAGGGCCGGGTTGATGGGCCCCACAGATACCATCGTGAGCTTCTCGTACCGCTTCTGTAGCTTCCGCGTTTGACAAGCACCGGAGCAATAATCTGTCGTAGGAGCGGCGATACAATATTTTCGTCTCTGTATCGTAGAAGAATCTGAGAGAACGCCGTCTGATAGAGGTAGCTTCCTTTGGATTCTCTGGAAGGATGTCATATACGACGAAGTCGATGAACGGCTGTCTCCAGTCCGGTGTGTCGTCGACCGTCTGGGCGGAATAACTTGCCATGGGTTGAACGTTGTTCTTGGGACAGACCAGTTCGTGGCCTATTACGTCAACCGAATGATAAGCTTGGTTCGGCACTGCTAAGGAAGCGGCAAGGCCTGCTAGGGCATCGGCTTCGATATTTTAGAGTCTGGGGACGTGCTCGATGAAGAATCCCTCGAATGATGAGATAATATTGATCACAATTTGATGGTAGGGGATCATGTCTTCATGGCGAACCTCGTATGAGCCCCTGATCTGATTGACGATTAGTTGGGAGTCGCCGTATGCTTCGAGGTATTCTACCCCCAGCTCTTTTGCAAGTTGGAGGCCAATGACCAGAGCGTTATATTCGGCCACATTGTTGGAGCAGGGTTCCGTGAGAGAGTAGGCGCGATTGATCACCAGCCCAGTAGGAGAAATTAATACTACTCCGACCCCGACGACGATGTTTCCCTTGGGTCCGGTCCTTGAGGCGCCATCGAAGAACATTCGCCATATGTTAACGTGGGTGGCTGTATTCGAATCGGCGACCTCGTCTGGGATCTCTTCATAGATTCTGGATGACTCCGATCCTGGGTGGGCTGCCAAAAAGTCTGCTAGGGCTTGACCCTTAACAGCCTTTTGCGGGACGAAGATCATATGATAGGGGGACAGCAATATTGCCCATGTGGCGAGGCGAGAGCTGAGGGCCCCTGGTTTAGTCATAAGGACTCTAAGGGGGTTGACTCGCGAGATCACATGTATGGTTTGTCCTGTGACATAGTGCCGCGTCTTTTGAATAGCGAATACCAGGGCGAGACACTCCTTCTCTACGGTGGTGTATCGATGTTCTGTCCTGATCATCATTCGGCTGAGATAATATATGGCCTGCTCGTGGCCTGCATCGTTATTTTGTGCTAGCAGGGTACCAAGGGAGTGTTCCATTGCTCGTACGTAGAGCAGAAATGGTTTTTCGGGGACCGGGGCCACCAGGACTGGGGGATTCGACAAATATTCTTTGATGTCGTCGAAAGTGCGCTGGCATTCCTCGTCCCATACGAATGAGACTCCCTTCTTCATGAGGTGTGTGAACGGTCGGCATCGCCCGAAGAGGTTGGAAATGAACCTCCTGATGTAAGCTAGCCTCCCTTGGAGGCCTCTGAGTTCGCGGAGATTTTTCGGGGGACCCATCTCCATGATTGCCTTCGTCTTCTCAGGGTCTACATGGATGTCCCGTGCCGTGATGATGAAGCCTAAGAATTTCCCGCTGGATACGCCCAAGAATGATTTCGTAGGGTTCATCTTCAGGTTGTGGGCTCGCATCAGGTCGAATACCGTTCTCAGGTCTTGCAGATGATCTTCCTTATGGCGACTCTTGACGGCGATGTCGTCGACATAGCATTCTACTATTTTGCGTAAATGTTCTCGAAAAATGATACTCATGGCCCGCTGATATGTAGCGCCAGCATTCTCTAGACCGAATGGCATGACTGTGTAGCAGTATGTACTAATTGGCGTTCGGAATGAAGTATGCTTTTCGTCGTCGGGAGACATCTTGATTTGATTGTACCCCGAGAATCCATCCATGAATGACATACGTTCAAAGCCGCATGTATTGTCGATCATGATGTCTGTGATAGGAAGGGGAAATTCATCTTTGGGGCATGCCTCGTTCAGGTTGCGGAAGTCGATGCAGATTCGAATCTTCCCATTCTTCTTGAGGACGGGTACTATATTGGCGACCCAATCAGGATGTTGCTCTTCACGAATAAAGCCGCTGGCTATTAACTTGTTGACTTCAGTTTCGATCGCGTCCATGACGCCTGGGCGGAAGCGTCGTTGTTGCTGCTTGACTGGCTTTGCATCTGGCCGTATATTTAGTTTGTGGAGAGCGATGTCAGGGTTTAACCCCGGCATGTCTTCATAGCTCCAGGCGAACACATCAATGTATTCTCTGACAAGTACTAACAGCGATTCTCGTTCTTTGTCAGTTAGGCTTTTACTGATAAAGATCGATTTTGGAGAAGATTCGCTGCCGAGATCCACTTGTATGACCTCATCTTCGGTAGGAGGTTCTCTCAGTTCGAACCGCTTTTCCCATTGTGCGTCTAATTGCTGGGCCCATGGCTCTAGCTCAAGGATTTCGGGGATGTCTTCGTCTTCCTCATAAGCGTCGGTGAATGCTATATTGACTGACATGACTTGTCTGAACACAACTCCGATGCTGGTATCTGAGTCGGAAGTCGGTGATCCGGTTGAATGTGACTGCCAGTCGTATTCTTCATCTGAGCTTTCAGGGGTTGTAGTAGGCGTTACATACCCTAAACCGCATCGGGTTTTGTTATAGTAGTTCCGTGGTTTGCCCGCCGGGGCTGGCATCTTCAAAGGTAATCGTCGTCAAGTGCCGTAGTTCAGTCCTGGCATTGTCTCTAGATCATACCCCTATGAGATATTTGGATTGAGGGCTATAGAGATACAGAGGCAGTCTTCCAGCATCTGACCCGAAGTCGACTTTGTGGGTTGTTCGTCCGGCCGAAGATGATCGGGTGGTCCCCTCCCTCGACTATTCGGTAAGTGTCTTCTACTAGAGTAAGTCGGATGGCGGTGTACACGTTTGTCACCTGTGTATGAAGGTGAGTGCCTATACCGTGTTCCATAGCATACATTGTACATAGCTTATTGAGCTCGGTGTAGTTCAAAGATAACCCTTTATTGATGAAGTAAGGTATCTTTTCTAGAGGGATTACATCATCTGCGGAAGGGGTATCGGAGTGGGCAGCCACATACTTGGCCAATTCTGGTTCTTCTTCGGCCACCCCCTGTATAAATGAAGACTGAGAGGACGACCTAGTCAGCTTGATCTTCAGAGGCTCAACTGGCGGAGCAGATCGTGGAGTTGTTGGTAAACTAGCAACCCCCAGTTTGGTACTTGATGTGAGGCGAGGGGTGGCTGGTTCGCTAGAAGTGTCAGACCTCGCATCGGGGTGAAGAACCTTCTTGGGAAGGCGTATTGTGAGCGGTCTGTCGGAGGGATTGGGCTTCTCCGTTTGGAGCTGACCGACTCTCGGTAGTCTGATGGTAAGTGGCCCTGTTATGGGTCTCGGCGCTTGGCCAGACCTTGACAGCCGGATTCTCATTTGTTCTTCTTCTGCGGAGAGGCTGATTGCGTCCTTACGCAGAGTGGCCGTAAGGGGTACGGAATTGCCCGGTTTGCGAGCCTGAAGGTGGATCGTTAGAGGTTCTTCTGATCCTGTAGCCGTCTTGTTGTGAGCTTGCACATCTTCTTCGACCAGATGCTTCTTTGATTTTTCGTACAGACAGGAGTCTGAGTAATAAGATTCGACCCCCTTGAAGGGATCGATATCGGCAAACTCTGTCCTCACGAAGCCGTGCTTATCGACATATTTAAAGCACTGGTATAGCGTGGAAGGCACGATCATGTAATCGTGTATCCAAGGCCGCTCCAGAAGGATATTGTAAGAAGTGTCGGCATCTATGACATAACAGGTGACTTCTGATTGGAGATCGCCGATCTGACACTTCAAACGGATCTTCCCTATTGGGTAGCTCCTGCCCGAATTGAAACCGCTAATGGCGGTGCTTGTAGGTGTCAGGCGATGCATCGAAATACGAAGATGATGTAGCAGACCCTTCGGAATGATGCTTATAGAGGACCCCGAATCAATGTGCATTCGGTCCACCTTTACGTCGCCGATGTATCCCGTGTAGTATAGCGGGCGATCATGCATGTTAGTTTTGATGAGCATATCTTGCAGAGAGAAGACGATATTGGGCATTGCTCCCGTACACGCACTATCTGCAGGTTGGTTATCTCCCGTGAGGTTGACCTGAGCCAAGTATGCATCGGCATTTTGGAGCGCCTCACTTAAAGCCGTGCAGACATCCTTTGAGAGCCTGAGGAGTTCATATAAAGATAATTTGGCCGGGGTATTAGCTAATTGCGCTAAGATGTCGAAGTTGTAGGGCCTCTCCAGCCCCTGAGGTGTCTCCTTCCGGAGAGACTTGTCGAAGCGAGTCTCCTTCGGCCTAGGCTTGTCGGTCGTCGAAGGCTGAGCCGGTCCCGGAGCATCATTGGTCGTGGGCGGATGATCATCAGTCGCGTTTTCGGTTACCGGTTGGGCTTGTGTTCCAGATCGAGTAGTGACGGCCGAGACTTCCTCTTCTTCCGCCGAGGTAGTGCGGCAGGATCTGACTTTTTTACTTTTCCTTTTAGAAGGTGGAGAGGGCTGTGTTACCTCGTGGACTAGGTCCGGATGGACCCACATGACTTCCCCTCGTGATGTGGTGAGGGGTACTAGACCAGCAGCTTGATCGCGAGCAGGCGGCAGATTAGCAATCTTTATTATTGCCAGAGGGATGGGTATAACCCCGTCCTGAGTTTCTGTTGGAGGGAAGCTGCCGAATTATACGGACCCCATGTTGTCTGCCATGGTTATCTCTTCGAAATCGATGGCCAGTGCGTTCGAATCGATGAGGTTTTGGATATACCGTTTCAGTTGGTAACAGTCGTGTGTAGCATGGTGGACGTAGCGATGGTAATGGCAGAACTTTGGGTTCTCCAGATCAGCCGGCCGAGGCTTCCGTCTTGGTGGAGGAAGCTGAATCCTATCTCCTTGTATAAGCATGTCCAAGATAGGCTTGACGTGTCCGTCTTCAAAGAATAAGTGATTTGAGGCCATTGTTTGTCTACCGGCTGTGGCTCGGGCTTCTGGGCTGTATCGGTCACCATAGCCTGCTTGCCTTTGTTGTCCCGGTTGTTGGAGGGGCTACTCCCATTGTCGTTGCTGGTGTTGGGACGCTTACTCTTATTCTCTCCCTCCGAGATATGCAACCCCAGTTGGCGAGCCTTCTTCAATCGTTCTTTAGCACTTGTAGCACTGATGATAAAAGCCTTCCAGTCCTTGAACTGACTTTCGCCCATCCAGAGACTAATTATTGGAAGTAGTCTCTTTTGGCAAATTTCAATCAAAGAAGAGTCCGGGTTGCCAGATGGTAACTTCATTGCGGTTTGACGAAACCGCTCAATGTAATTTCTCGTCAGTTCTTTCTCTCCTTGAATGACGTCCATGAGGGTAGACATCGTAACGTCCTGCCCTACCTCATAGAACCTCTCCAAGAACAAGCGTTTGAAGCCAGCGAAGGAGTGGATGCAATTGTCTGGCAGGTTGCGGTACCAATCGAAGGCGACTCCTTCCAATGCCCCAATGAATAACTGCGTGAGGATAGCGTCATCATGGGGCAGATGGTCGGTAGTGACCTCAAAGTAAGTGATGTATCGACTTGCTGAAGTCTTGCCATCATATGGGTTGATATTGAACGGCTTATATCTTGGCGGAAAGGGAACATCCCTCCATTCAGCAGGATATGGTTGCCGTATTCTGAGGTCTTGAGAGTTTTCTCGGGCGTGGAACATTGCTCGGAGCTCCTGAACCTCTCTTCTTACTTCTCGGGCCTCATCTGTCACGGTAGGGGCCGTTATCTCGGGAGGATTATTACCCTGGTTTGGTGCCGCTGAATTTGAATCTACGTTGATTGCGGGACCCGTGCTTGTCTGGCCAGGTGTCACTCCCTGCAGAGTAGGAAGCGCCGTTTTGATCTCGTCTACAGACTTGACCAAGGCATGCAATATGGCCTCCAAAGTGTCGATGCGCTGGCGATCGCTGGAACCGCCTTGATTGCTGTCTGTCATGAATACCGTCTTCACATGAGGAGTGACGGAGGGAGTGGTGGAGGATGAATCCTCCGAGTCGTATCCATGCATCGAGAAATCATCTGGATATGTGGGGCTGTTCTCTTCAGGTTCGGACTCGGAAGGGACAGTACCCCCAGCTTTGGAGCTTGCTTCATCTCGAGAATCATGGATGTCCTCGGGGACATCAGCATCTGTTGTACCCGATGGGAGGGTTGTTTCTCGGGGTTCGTCTCCTTGAAACGTTGGATTATTGTGGACGTTCGGAGGAGTACTACCCCCAGCTCCTACGACCCCCAGGGTCGGGGACGATGAGTCTCCTGTTGCAGCAGATTTTGTCTTCGAACGGGTGTGTTGGTATACTCCGGTGGAGGGCAACCGTTTAGCCGACAATTTCTTAGCTGTAGTGGCTGATATCTTTGGACTGGAGATGATTGTCTTCTTCCCTCTCCCCTCGGCGGGGACCTTCTGAGCAGAATTGCAGGAGACAACAGGAGGTGCCTCATCTTCTGAGTTCGGGTGCTGTAGTCTGTAGAAGACGGACGGACGATCTTCCGTCACTGCCGCGTTGTTGCAGCAGCAGTTGACGATGATCTGGGTGTAGTGACGTCCATGTGAGGATTCTTTGCACGCCGAGGCCCCTTCTCTTTCCTTGCGTTTGTGGAGGATCGCCTCACGCAGGTCAGAGGAACCACTCTGTCCGTTCGCCGCCGGGGATTGGACTTGAGCGGTTCTGTACAACTTCCCATCAGAGGCTCGTGTGATAATCAGCGGGACGCCCTAATAGTCAGAGGTTGGGGCAGTTGTCTGGGCTTGATGAGCCCGCGCTGCCCTAGACTTCTTCTTTCTAGCACTTGTGGGTGCATAATAGGAAGAGTCCAAGTTGAACATCACAGAGTCTGGCTTATCATCCAGAGAGTCATCAGGGTTCGGACCATACGAGAGACGGTCGAAAACTGATCGAGAGGAGCATGGAGCAGATGCTATACGGCTGGAAGCGGAAACCGTGCAGGCTGTCTGCATGCGGTTGTCTCCTGTCGTCGGACGAGTTCTTATGCGGCTAGGGGTCACGACCGTGCAGGCTGGCCGCATACGGTTGGCATCTGTGGCCGCATGGGTTTTCTGCAAACGATTGACTTTACTGGCCGCATGAGTCTCATCCATGCTGTCGGGAACTGTAGTCGCATAAGTTATGCGGCTGACAGAAGTAGCCGCATGAGTTTTCTTCATACGGTTGGCGGATGTAGCCGCATGGGCTTTCTCCTTGCGGCTAATACTCTTCTGCGGTTCGGTCCGCGTAGAGTCCCTCTTTGTCCCTGCAAGTCCAGCATCATAATGTTTTCTTCTGCCGGACTTGGGGACAGCAGAGTTGTCTACAATCTGAAGTGGGACCGCAGAAGAATCCTTCTCGCCGTCTTGAGCAACAGAGGGCATCCCATCGAGGGCTTGAGGAGGAGCAAATGACTTCGGTCTCCATTCTTTGCGAGCCTTTGTGGTGCGGGTGCGCTTCTGGGCCGGGCCAGCGCTGCCTTCAGAGAGCATCTCTTCGAACGCCTGTTGGTCGAAGCGGACGACCATCTTCTTTTGTGTGGAGCCAAGTTTGGCTGCATCTGATTGCGTCACCAACTCCTCAGCCGTGGAGAAGTTAGTCCCCAGCAGAGTCGCCATCGTGTTTGCCATTGATTGTAAAAAAAACAGAACAATTATCGGAGGACTGAACTTAGACTCACAATACAAACTCGCTCGTACAAAGAAAGCCTAGGGACGAAAACCTAGGTACAGCAGACTAAGTACGATTGTTTATTTTTGATTCTGGGGGGTGACGATAGAGGCTCAGGAAAGCGACGGCCGCTGTGCCTTACTCCTTGGACGATCAGTATGCAGCCTTGGCTCGAGGAAGATCTGCTCGACGTTGATGAAGAAATGCTCTTCTTGCTCTCCTCGGATTGCTCTCCTGGCTTCTCTCTCTCTGTGATTATCAAAAAAAAGGGGGAGCTCTCTCTGTGTAGATCTCTCTCTTCTTATTTTTTATTCTTTTGTTGCCGACCTCTCTCCTTTTTTTCACAAGAGAATGATGCTGGCTATTTATAAGAGTGGAGGGTGATCATTAGGGTTTGCTAATGTTTATCTGTTTGGAATGTCGGCGCTCCTTCATTCTATCTGAACCCTTGATCCTGATTATAGTGAATCTCGGCCATTAATGCGGATAGCATCGTATCTCATAAGCAATTAATGCTAGCTGCTTTAAATCTTCATGACGGATTATACCAATGTCCGATTGCTCGCCACGTGTTCCATTGGCTTTATGATAAATGATATGCCTTGATCTCGGTAATTATGAGGATGACTTCAAATATATTTGTTGAGATTCGATTAAATCTTTGATTGATCCGATGCCACGTATTTTAATTGTGGGTCCTGCCAGAGCCGCATAGGATAGGCAACACTTGAACCGCAGGGAGATAATCTTCGTGAGCCGCATAGGACAATGCTTTATTGAGCCGCAGGGGATGAACTCTCAATGAGCCGCATATGCATAGTCTCTGCGAGCCGCATAAGACAGCGTTGTGTTGAGCCGCAGGGACTGGGCTCTCGGTGGGCCGCATATGGCTGATTTCTGCTGGTCATATAGGGTGACTTCTCAGTGAACCGCATGAAGCTGTTCTCCATTGAAGCCGCATGAGACTTGCCACGTGGCAATCTGGGACTTCTGACGGATCGGGTCAGAGATTTTCTTCTTTTTTCGAAGAGTCTGTCATTATGACAGAGTCATCATTGCGTCTTTATGTCAGGGCTGTCATTTGTCAAAGCAGCCGTCGGGGCATTAAATGCGGCCGAATGTAGAGAGGAACTGTTGAAGGCCACATGGCTTCTTTCTGGGCCGCATGGAACTATCCGAGCCGCATGAGACTCTTCGAGCTTTTGAGCCGCATGTTGTATCTGGGCCGCATGAAGCTCCCAGGAATTTTGAGCCGCATGAAGCTTCCTGGGTTCTATGTCGTATGAAGAATGTTTCATGACCGAGCCGTATGAAGGACGTCTCATGACCGAGCCGCATGAGGAATATCCCATGACCGAGCCGCATGAGAGACGTCTCATAGCCGAGCCACATGAAGGACGTCTCATGACCGAGCCGCATGAGGAATGTCTCATGACCGAGCTGCATGAAGGACGTCTCATGACTCGCATGAGAAATGTCTCGATCAACCTGTGCACTCGCTTTGTGGGCCCGGGTATCCCGAGTATACGAGTGCGTAGGTATCATATTTGCTCCCCGATGTGAGCCTAGTGAAAACACTTGCCCTCGATCTTTGTTGGGGGACTCTTGAGAACCTCTTTGTCCGTTTGCTGCCGAGGGCTGGACACGGATAGTTCTGTACAACTTTCCATCAGAGGCCCGTTTAGCGGGACGCTCTTGATGGTCAGAGGTTGGGACAGCTGACTGAGCTCGATGAGCCCGCGCTGCCCTGGACTTCTTTGACTTAGCACCCAAAGGTGCGTAATAGGAAGAGTCCAAGTTTGGAGGGAGGGAAGAGAAGTCGGTGCCCTTTTCAAAGGAGGTAAGGGGCTCTATTTATAGAATGGAGTGAGCCCTTTCTTCTTCTCCTTTCCGATGTGGGACTAAAAGAAATATTTTTCATGCTTCTACAGTGGTCCCATGCGATTCAGAGAGACTATTAGTCTCATACGGCTCGTTGCAGGAGAGTCCATACGGCTTACATAGGGACAGTCCTATGCGGTTCAAAGAACCCCCTAGCCGCATGCTGTTCAGAAGTACATGCGGCTCACATACGACCAACAGAGATATGCGACTCGATCAACGCCACGTGTCCCCATGGGACCCCTTCACATAGCTGCCCATCGAGCAATGGCCCTATTTAATGCTCTACCATAATTTGACAGCTGACGGCTCTGACATGAAGTGTCATAATGGCCCTGTCATAATGACAGACTCTTTGGGAACATGAGAAAATCTCCGACATGATCCGAGATTGCCACGTGGCTACTCCCATGCGGCTCACTTGAAGAACAGCTTTATGTGGCTGGCAAGAATGATCTTCCTGCGGCTCACCAAGAAGCCATCCCATGCGGCTAGCAAGAATCATCTTCCTGCGGCTTACCAAGAAGCCATCCCATGCGGCTCATGAGTACTATACTTATGCGGCTCACCAAGGAGCCATCCCATGCGGCTGGCAAGAATCATCTTCCTGCGGCTCACCAAGAAGCCATCCCATGCGGCTCATGAGTACTATACTTATGCGGTTCACCGAGAAACCATTCCATGCGGCTCGCAAATACTATAACTATGCGGCTCATTGAGACGCTGTCTCATGCGGTTCATGGATATCATGCGGTTCTGACAAGGTCCACCATTAAGACACGTGGCAGAGATTCAATGGCCCCCACGACTTGACAGCTGGTAGCAAGGATGATTATGGAATGCAGATCAATCGGATATTCACCAGATCCCAATGACCATATTTAACGTTATCCTCATAATTAATGAGATCAGGTCATATCATTCATAATCAAGCCAATGGGACACGTGGTGAGAGATCCAAGCTTGACACAACCAATCATGAAGATTTAAAGCAATCAACATTAATCATTCACAGGATTCAATACTATCCCCATTTATGGCCAGATCCTTCACGCCTTATACGAATGGTCCAGATTGATTATACATCAGGCCGCCGCCACTTTGAGAATGGATAATCATCCAAACCCTAATGATGCCCCCACTATTATAAATAGCAAGGTGCCATTCCCTTGTAAGATATACACGATCAGAAGGAGAAAGACAAAAAAAGCTTCCCCCTAATAATCAGAGAGAAAATACACAGAGAAAGAGAGAAGTCAGAAGAGCAACCCGAGGAGAGCAAGAAGAGCATTTCTTCATCAACGCCAACCATCTCTTCACAGGAGCCAAGGCTGCATACCGATCGTCCAAGGAGTAAGGCAGGGCTGCCGTCGCCTTCCCGAGCAACTATCGTCACCCCCCAGAATCTAAAATAAACAATTGTACTTAGATTGCTGTACCTAGGTTTTCGTCCCTAGGCTTTCTTTGTACAAGCGAGTTTGTAACGTGAAGTAAAAGTCCGGTCCTCCGATAATTGTTCTGTTCTTTTATATTTCATGGCAAAGACGATGGCGACTCTGCTGGGGACAAACTTCTCCATGACTGAGGAGTTGGTGACGCAGTCGGATGCAGCCAAACTTGGCTCCACGCAACAAAAGATGGTCGTCCGCTTCGACCAACAGGCGTTTGAAGAGATGCTCTCCGAAGGAAGCGCTGGCCCGGTCCAGAAGCGCACCCGCACGACGAAGGCTCGCAGAGAGTGGAGGCCAAAATCATTTGCTCCTTCCCAAGCCCTCGACGGGATACCCTCTGTTGCTCAAGACGGCGAGAAGGATTCTTCTACGGCCCCACTTCAGACCGTAGATAACTGTGCTGTCCCCAAGTCCGGCAGAAGAAAATACTATGATGCTGAACTTACAGGGGCAAAGAGAAACTCTACGCGAACCGAGCCGCATAGGGGTGCTAGCCGCATTGAAAAAGCTCATACGGCCACATCCACTAGCCGCATGAAGAAAAATCATGTGGTCATATCTGTCAGCCGCATAGCTTATGCGGTTACAGTTGCCAACCACATGGATGAAACTCATGCGGCTATAGAAGTCAATCGCTTGCAGAAAACCCATGCGGAAGATCGGTAGATCCTCTGGAGCTGCTCCGAAATCTGGCCATACAAAACCAGCTGGGTCAGACCCCAGAAAGAGCAAGTGCCACAAAGGAAGCTTCACTTAAGAACTAAAACCAGCAATCAACACAAGATATAAATAAAAGTAAGAACTGGAAATAAAGAAAATACACCAGGATGATATACGACGAGATAACCATGGAACTATTCAGATAACCAGGTTACAACCCGTAAACCAAACAAGGACCGGGGTTGTAACCCTTCGTCTGAACAGAACTTGGAATTCTCACCATTTATCGGTAAAATAAATACAAGCATTCTGGTCATTCAATAATCTGAAACAGGATCAGGACAAGACTAGACTGGTTAGACTCCATCTAATCACTTCACGGCCAAGCAAGAATTATGGCTTGATACTTTAACTAACTAGGGTTGTCACAAGCCTAATTACTAACAAGATGCAGTGAGATTGTTCCACAGCCACAAGCCCTGCAGACCATCCAGGTTACCCGGGTTAAAAGATTAGAGTTGAATTCAGGTGGGTACATCGTCCAGGAAACGAATGTACCCTTAGGTAGCTTGAAGGGTGCAACACATGACAGTGTGCTGGAAATGTGCCCTACTCGACGGCAGGCTACAGATCCCAAGGCGTGCCCAGGTAACGGGATTGCCTGTAGCTGGGAAATCTCGTCATGACTAATGTTTTAATCTAGTTATTAGCCTTAGTCCATTTTAGTAGGTACTCCTGACCGTGGTACTCAGGAGTCCATGTCCTAGACATGATGCAAGACAGGACTGGTTTATTTATACAAGCACAATCGCCCACGGTGTCCAGGTTATTATACATGTCATGTTATGTCAAGTAGCCGTCGCAACAGCTTATCAAGATATAACATGTCAGGTTATCAGATCAAGTGTACTTGCCAGGAGTGCGCCACGACGGGCCACTATCAGGTCATGTCAGGTTACTCATGTCAGGAGTGCACCACTACGGGTCACTATCGTGTCAGGCTCAGTTATCCTTCCTAACATATTACATCAATTGTGATTATCAATAGAAGAGCCAAGCTTAAGGAAAATAAAACCAAATCTGACACGCTGACATAAGACCAAGTCAGCCAAAGGCCATACGCTCAGTGCAAAAGTCATACGCTCAGTGCAAGTACTCCATACGCCTCCAAAAGGCAGCGTACGACTCCTTGTCACCCAAGCGAGCGTATGCAAGACATACACTCCCAAAAGGCAGCGTATGAACTCCATACGACTCCTCATCAAGGCAGCGTATGAACTCCATACGACTCCTTGTCAAGCAAGCGAGCGTATGCGAGACATACGCTCCCAAAAGGCAGTGTATGGGCTCCATACGACTCCTTGTCAAGCAAGCGAGCGTATGTGAGACATACGCTCCCAAAAGGCAGCGTATGGGCTCCATACGACTCCTTGTCAAGCAAGCGAGCGTATGCGAGACATACGCTCCCAAAAGGCAGCGTATGGGCTCCATACGACTCCTTGTCAAGCAAGCGAGCGTATGCGAGACATACGCTCCCAAAAGGCAGCGTATGGGCTCCATACGACTCCTTGTCAAGCAAGCGAGCGTATGCGAGACATACGCTCCCAAAAGACAGCGTATGGGGACTGCGCTGCGCTAAAGAGCGCACGCAACTCAGTGGCACAAGCTAAAAAGCTCGTCCACTGCTCACTGTCTTCTCCAAACAGCAAGAACTCCATGGGTTGAACCCAAAGTTTCAAAAGTCCATAACTTGGTCAAAATAAGTCCAAATCCAACTTTACAAAGTTCTATCTTGGGTGAAATTCAATTCTCTTCAACATAAGAACATCAAAACCCATAAAAATACAACTTAAATAGATCAAAACTATGCAAAACTGAAAATAGAAGAAACTTAGATCTAGAACAATGGAGACTCCAAATCATAAAATGTTAAGTTCTAATGTTGATCACCATGGCCTAATCTAGCTAATAGACAAATAAAAAGTGGTTCTCAAGTGGTGGCAAGGTGCACTTGCCTAGACCTCTCTCTTCCTCTCTTTGGTAGGTGAAGGGAGTAAATGAGGAAGAAGAAGATGAATAATGAAGAGAGAGAAAGAAGAAATGGCAATAAATATCAAAGGTGGTGGTAGGTAGGGGGTTTATCCATGGTTCATGATGAACCAAAATAATACCAACCGAACCAAGCCAACTCGGGCCAAGAATAAACCAAGCCAAGCCATGAAGAAAACTAAACAAGGAATCATGCAATACAAAAATAAATACGTACACGTATTCTAGAAATACGTAATACGAACCACAGGCATTACACAAGTCCACGCGGACTTCATTCACCAACCATCCGAGTTTCAACATCCGACAGTGGCGTCCTGGCCATTCGAAGCATGGGGAATGGATATCATTGGTCCAATCACCCCACCTTCCTCCCGAGGACATCGCTTCATACTTGCAATCACTGATTACTTCTCCAAATGGGCGGAAGCTGTCCCGTTCGCAGAAGTTAAGACTTTAAACGTGATCAGCTTCCTTAAGCATCACGTCATCTACCGCTTTGGACTGCCCCGAAGGATCATCCATGATAATGGTCCACAATTTATAAGCCACGCATTCTATCAGTTTTGCGATAAGCACCGTATTCAGAATGTCACTTCGACACCGTATAATCCGGCAGCGAACGGGTTGGCAGAGGCATTCAACAAAACAATCATCAAACTCCTCAAGAAGTTTGTCTCCTCCAACAAACGCGACTGGAACGAGAAGCTCGGTAAATGCTTATGGGCTTATCGCACCACAGTTCGAACAGCCACCGGGAATACACCATTCTCCCTGGTGTACGGGAGTGAAGCAGTCCTCCCATTGGAGACTCAGATCCCCTCACTACGCGTCGCCCTCATGCATCAATTGACGACAGACGAAAACCACCATCGCCGGCTACAGGAATTGAAGGCACTAGACGAAAAGCGCCTCTTGGCTCAGCAATGAATTGAGCTATACCAAGCACGCATCTCCGGAGCCTTCAACAAGAAGGTCAAAATCAGAACATTCCAGGTGGGCGATCTCGTTCTGGCAGTCCGGAGGCCGATGGTTATGACTCACAAGACCGCCGACAAATTCCAGCCGAAGTGGGAAGGCCCATTTATCATTGAGACAGTATTCTCCAACGGTGCTTACCCCCTCGCAAAACAAAATGGAGACTTGCTCATGTTGTCCGTCAACGGCAAGTTCCTGAAAAAATATTATGTCTAAACGACATTCTCTCCAGATCATCGAGACATGTACCCGCTGGTACCGCTGAACTCACCTCCATATTCCTTTCAGATTATCGAGTCATGTATCCGCTGGTGCCGCTGAACTCACACTTTCTCAATATTCTAAATTATCGAGTTATGTACCCGCTGGTGCCTCTGAACTCACATTCCGGTCACTCTTTCAGATAGTAAGTCACGTATGATTATACCTATGAACTTCCTTCCTGGAAGAGATCCTTCCTCATGATCCACTACCCGCACTCCCAGTGCACAAAAAGGGTAATCGATCCACAAATTTTCGAAATGGCCATGTCCTCATTACCTCTAAGTCGTTTTTACTTCCACCAAAAACAAACCGCCCCCTCGCATAGAACTTCCACGTTCTCCTACCTCTGAGTCGTTCTATGTACCCCCTCTTCATTGAGCCCACTCCTGCCATGTCCTCATTATCTTTGAGTGGGAAGGCTCCGTCGAAGAAACCTTCATGCTTGCCATATCCACATTACCTCTGAGCAAGTATGTCGGTTCCCTTTCAACCTATTATCTGTACCCACAACCGGAGTACGACAAGGATAATAGGTCCACAAATGTCCTCTATTGACCACAAATATCCTCCGTTGACCACAAATGTCCTCTGTTGACCACAAATGTCCTCTGTTGACCACAAAAGTCCTCTGTTGACCACAAAAATCCTCTGTTGACCAAAAATGTCCGCTGTTGACCACGAATATCTTCTGTGAAGTCTCTCCTGCCATATCCTCATTACCTCTGAGCAGGAAGATTCCATGGTAAAACCCTCATGCTTGCCATGTCCTCATAACCTCTGAGCAAATATATTGGTTTTCTTTCACCCTATTATCCGTATCCTGAACCAGGGTACGCTAAGGATAATAGGTCCACAAATATCCCTTGCTAAGCTTCTTAGCATAAATCTACCATCTCACCATGCCCCGGGAGCCCAGCTGCTCTACGGCATTCTTTTTTCCAATACCGAGAGCACCCATGACCACTTTGCCATGGCTGTTCCGGACATCCTGACCAAACTTGTTATCCGTACCTAAAACCAAGGTAGCCTAGGGTAACAGGTCCACAAATAATCCTCCAGCAAGTCCAATTCCACAAACGCCACAAGTACAAGAAAGAGAAGATGAGTTGAAACATGCTCATTTATTCAAAATTCAAAGTGCTACATCATTTGGGATCACATCCCTTACAAAAAGAAAAGAAAAAAGAGAAGCAAAAGAAAACAGAAAGCTGATCACTGCTCCGGGGCACATAACGCCCTGAGACAGTCCGTCAGCAAGGCAACCGACCGCTCAAACCTCTGGGTAGCTCGACGCTCCGCCGCTTGGATCAGCACCGCCTCGTCCTCCAGTTGAGCATGGGCTTGCCAGTTATCCTCGAATCTCTTAAAGGCCCGCTCCAAGTTAACAGAAGATCGGGAAACCTTCTCGGCCTCCCGAATGATTGACTCATGTTCCGTCTGAGCAGCCTTTAGCTCTGACTCTAAGAAGGCCAACTCCTTCTGGAGTGCGAGAATCCGCTCCTTCGTGTCAGCAATTCCATGAGAAGCAGACTCTTTCCGAGCACGACAAGCCTGACTCCGACGACCCAGCCTGTCATACGACGCGGAGAACTTGTCAAGGTCTCCCTGTACAACTGGCCCGGCAGTATCTCGAGCGAGCTTGATTATATCTCGAGCAGCAATAACGAAGCCCCGCTCCCGCTCAATCACAGCAGGCAAGCCCGCCTGCCGTATCGCCAGCAATTGGGTCACAAGCTGATCAGCCTCTGCCAATTTAGGCTCCAGGAGTGCAGCCAACCCCACCCCGCCAGGAAGAGACTTCAAAGTTGCAACCTGACCTCGAGCACACCGCAGAGACAGAGTAAAAGGGGTCCCTCGTTCTACAGCAGCATCTACGCCCCTCTTTAAATGGCGATAGAAGCTGTCGACCACATCCTGCGTCACCTCGTCAAGAGCCTCCGAGGAAGCCGGTGTCAACGGGAGTGTAGCCGGCAACGCTGAAGAAGATGCAACAGAATCTGCCGCTCCTGCCACAAGAGAAACAAACTCCGTACGGAAGGACGCATGAACAGCGGCCAACTCCTCTTCAGCGGCCCGCAGAACTTGAATGCTCGGCAAGGCCGAGAGGTCAATCTCCGGAGCCGTATGATCAGCAGAGGATGAGGTGGAGACCATCGCCAGCTCCATTCTCATCTGCCCGGGGCTGGCGGGAGGTCCCTCGACATGAGACGGCGAAGGAGAGGAAACGCTCCTTTCTCCCAGATCACGGCAGGCCGAGCCTTCCCCAAGAACATCCGCGGTGGGATGTAAAGGGTCAGGACCTGTAGGGCCAAGGCAACCATGAATCGGTTTGACCCGGAGGATATGTTGATAGAGCAAATAAGCCCCCTCACTAGTCAATATTTGGCTTATCTTACCAGTAGAGGAGTGTGGAGGCTGAAGGTCGCCTACAGCCACCGTAGCCTCTTCACCAACAGTCTTCGAGTCAGGTATAATAGGCTCCTCCGCCCCGGCACCCTCGGGAAGGGATGCAACGAGATCGGCGTCGCCCTGCTGAAGTTCAGCGATCTCGAAGACGGGCCCGAGGAAACCCTCATCACCCCGGGCCAAGGCCTCAGCAACCTGGGAGCTTCCAGCCGCCGCTGAGAGAGCTCCCGCAGAAAGGACCGCGGCACACATGTCGCTAATCAAAACAGCAGGGGCCGGATCGACGCTAGGGGTAGTAGACGGTTCAGGAGAGCCTGGTTCGTCAGACGCCTACAAAGAAAAAATGGTCAGGTCATATCTCCAAGAAAAAAAAGAAAACCCCAACAAAAAGATGGCTTCGACTTGGTCTTACCTCCGAAACATCGTCTGCATCTTCACCCTTCTCGGTAATAGGTAATCCACGAGACCTAACGGCAGCTCTCTTCACGAAAAAGGTCGATCTGCTGTCAGAAGACTCACGTCTGACTCGTTTACGTGAGGGACCAGACACAGCGGGAGGCTGTTCTTTCCTCACTACTTCCTCTTGTGCAGCAAGTAACGGATCCTCCACCAGTTCATCGGGTGTGGGCAGCGGTTGATCCGATACTTCTTCATCCCCACCAGAAAGGGAGTCTCCGCTATCATGGTCATCATCCTCCTCAGCCGACTAAAAAGGCTCTGATTCAGGAAGGGGGGTCTGGAGCGCTAGTTGCTTTCTAGCCTTGGCCCCCTTGGGCTTCTCCTCTAAACCGGTACCCACAATGAAACTGGTACTCTGATCGAAATTAACAGGAGGCTTGTTCGCCATAACATGATATAAAGCAGCCACGTACAAAATTTCCTTCGGCGCCTTAGCATCGGGGATCGAGAAGCTGGCCCGAGTATGATAAGCGTCATAGTAATTCCACGCCCTGACACCATCAAGGACGCTACCTTCAAAGCCCAAGCAAGGGTTGGGATAATCAAGGAATAACTGGCTATAGCCAAATTAGCAGGAAAACCTACTGGGTAGGTAGGGCTCCAGGTACACATTATCACGGTTACGATAAACCAGATGCGCGGGGCGGATGTTGCGCAACCAGGTGAGCATATTCGGAGACAAAAAGTGAGAGGGTCCGGTACCATCAAGGTATACACTCCTCACTTTCTCATCAAAAAAATGAGGAACAGACACAAAAAAGTCACACCCATCCACCCTCGCCAGCGCCCTCAGACAAGCTGGCATAGTATTGTATTCCCAAGACCGGCGATGGTATTTGAAAAGGAAAGCGTCTTCATCTGTAGCATCTTCCGCTATTCCAGGTCCCATCAAAGACTTGTAGTGTATCGCCAACCACCCCATCAAATAGTGGAAAGGTAGCTCTATGCGCTCAAAATCCAGTGTCTTATTGCGCACAATAGCCTTGGACGAGAATGTTCGAAGACCATGGTGTATGCTGCACACCATAGCAGGAAGAAGGGCCAGTCTAACTTCAAATACCAGTTTAACGGCGGAAAGGATGAAGTGGCGACCGATCCTCTCAATAGAAACTGCTCCCCCCGAGACTATGCAGTTCCGTAGCCATATCATTAAAAATCCAGCCAGAAGCGCCTTCTCTGACATCGGCCTGGTGCCATAGTAAAAATAGCTGAGAGAGTCAGTTTGACTCCCGAATATATCGCTCCTGGACCGCGACTTCTTAACGCCCGACATCAGGTCCTTTATCTCTCCCTGGGTGCGAGGGGTTCGAGGAGTAACCCCGCCAGAAGGATCAACTTTAAAAAGATAATTGACCCAGGATGTAGTGTGAGGAGCGGTCCCTTCGGAGCTATCCTTCTTTTTTATAGCCATCTGGTGACAAGCACTATAATGGCACAGCAACTCCTGATACACCGCAACAAAACTTGGGAATCGTCGGTTCAAGTCCTCGAACTCCTCATTCGACGGGGTATACACCTCAAAAGGCTCGTTCCCCCACCAAAGTTTGGAGACAGTATACATCTCATGGAGAGCAAGCCCCAACTCTCCTCCGGGAGCAAAGAACGTCCCCGTTCGCCGATTATACATCTCTAAGAGCACCACGAATAATGGTTTATTGATAGGGAGCCCGTGACAAGTGCCCCGAATGGCATGATAAAGTTCTACCTCCTGCAGGAATGTTTCGTAGGTCTGCAGAACCCAAGTGGTCAACTGGGCCCACGTAGAGGTGGGGTTTACCCTTTTCAGTAATGCCAGCCTACCAACAGGATAAGATTTTTTGCGAGCAAGTCGATTCAGGAATGTATCAGCTTGAGTGAGTGTGAAGTTGGGACCGTATACATTCATGAAAGAGCCTGGGGCCAGACCCATCATGTATCGGAGGATAGAATCCTTACCCGCGTACGCTGACCGCATGTTCGGGTTATAATAGATGTTGCCCATCAACATCCCTGATTAGGTAGGAGTTAAGTTACACACCATCTTTCTGTCCAGCAACACCATATTGAACCATGACAAAGGATAATGACGTTCCATGAGAGAAATATGGATCGCCACCCCATCCAAAGAAAAATCCCAGTTCTCGGAAATCTCTAATACTCGGGAATTCTTTATGATTAAAGCATCTCCAAAGAGGAATGAAGGCTTCAGGTATAATCCATCCAGCTTTCCAGTATTCATCATGGAACGAAAATAATGGAGGGTCTGATTCTCGATGGCGTTCAACCTCTCCGAAGGCTCATCAGCAGGGAATTGATTCAACACATGCTTAATTAAGTCGTCAAGACGCATGCCCAAGGCGAATTGACTTGAACCCACTATAAGTTCTCCCGCAGGATTTACTGGCAGATTCACTGAAGAAAAACAAAAGAAACAAGTCAAAAAGATAGCTGAAATACAAAACTACATGATGCTTATGCGGCTTAGCTCAGTATAGCCTCATGCGGCTCAGTTCGAAAGAATTCGGTTCGAAAGGAGCATATGCGGTTCAGTTCGGATGAGCCCATGCGGTTCAGTGTGGATGAGCTTATGCGGCTCAGTTTGAAAAAGCTCATGCGGTCCAGTCCAAATGAGCTTATGCGGCCCTGAGGATGAAGTAGTTATGCGGCTGCAAACAACAACTTTCATGCGGCTCAGATCTAGGTCATATCCCACGCGACTCGAACCTGAGTCGGACACGCAGCATACTTGGAAATACAGGCTCGCGCATAAAATATGCGGCATAGCCGTGACAGTTTATATTGATGGTCCTACCAGTAATAGGCGGGTGAACGTCGGGGTAAAAAACAGGCACGTCAGCCGGCGGAGGAGCCGCCATGTTCGCCGCTGTCGATGAAGATGCGGCCTTCTTGCCCTTCGCTGCCGCAGACGACGACGTGGCCTTCTTGCCCATAGCAGCGGTAGTCTTCTTGGGAGCCATTGGCAATCGTTGATGAGAGAAGACGAAGAGGAAGTCGGCAACAAGGAGTTCGAGCAAAGGGGAGAAGATAAAGAAACCCTCAAAGAATAAAATCACTCCTATTTATAGGCGAAGGAGGCCCGAAAAATCAAAACAAATGCCTCGATCCATGTGCCGCCTAAAAGAATAAAAGAAGAACGCTTCGGTCAAAACAAAACTGACCCTTGGGATCCTCCCACAAGAGGCGGCGAATCAAGGGCATTTAATGCAGAAGATTTACACACGTGGTCGGGACACGTGGCAAAAAGTCTATGCGGCCTAACAAGCTCATGCGGCCAGATAAATCCATGCGGCTGAATCATCTATGCGGTCAACAGAGGCTATGCTTCTTATTCAAAGTATTTCAATTTTGCAAATTGAAAACCTTGAAGGGGGTCTT
Source organism: Iris pallida (assembly GCA_029216955.1). Lineage (NCBI taxonomy): Eukaryota > Viridiplantae > Streptophyta > Magnoliopsida > Asparagales > Iridaceae > Iris > Iris pallida. Next base: position 3,843,409 of record JANAVB010036017.1, on the reverse strand, counting down.
GTAGAAGCATGGAAAATATCATAATAATGATCTATACGGCTCGGAACAGGAGAACCCCATGCGGCTCATACAGGAGTGGTCCCATGCGATTCAGAGAGACTCTTAGTCTCATGCGGCTCGTTGCAGGAGAGTCCATGCGGCTTACATAGGGACAGTCCTATACGGTTCAAAGAGCCCCCTAGCCGCATGCTGTTCAGAAGTACATGCGGCTCACATACGACCAACAGAGATATGCGACTCGATCAACGCCACGTGTCCCCATGGGACTCCTTCACACAGCTGCCCATCGAGCAATGGCCCTATTTAATGCTCTGCCATAATTTGACAGCTGACGGCTCTGACATGAAGTGTCATAATGGCCCTGTCATAATGACAGACTCTTTGAGAACAGGAGAAAATCTCCGACACGATCCGAGATTGCCACGTGGCTACTCCCATACGGCTCACTTGAAGAACAACTTTATGCGGCTGGCAAGAATCATCTTCCTGTGGCTCACCAAGAAGCCATCCCATGCGGCTGGCAAGAATCATCTTCCTGCGGCTCACCAAGAAGCCATCCCATGCGGCTCATGAGTACTATACTTATGCGGCTCACCAAGGAGCCATCCCATGCGGCTGGCAAGAATCATCTTCCTGTGGCTCACCAAGAAGCCATCCCATGCGGCTCATGAGTACTATACTTATGCGGTTCACCGAGAAACCATCCTATGCGGCTCGCAAATACTATACCTATGCGGCTCACTGAGATGCTGTCTCATGCGGTTCATGGATATCATGCGGTTCTGACAGGGTCCACCATTAAGACACATGGCAGAGATTCAATGGCCCCCACGACTTGACAGCTGGTAGCAAGGATGATTATGGGATGCAGATCAATCGGAGATTCACCAGATCCCAATGCCCATATTTAACGTTATCCTCATAATTAATGAGATTAGGTCATATCATTCATAATCAAGCCAATGGGACACGTGATGAGAGATCCAAGCTTGACACAACCAATCATGAAGATTTAAAGCAATCAGTTTAAATCATTCACAGGATTCAATACTATCCCCATTTATGGCCAGATCCTTCATGCCTTAAACGAATGGTCTAGATTGATTATACATCAGGCCGCTGCCACTTTGAGAATGGGTAATCATCCAAACCCTAATGATGTCCCCACTATTATAAATAGCAAGGTGCCATTCCCTTGTAAGATATACACGATAAGAAGGAGAGAGACAAAAAGAGCTTCCCCCCTAATAATCAGAGAGAAAATATACAGAGAAAGAGAGAAGTCAGAAGAGCAACCCGAGGAGAGCAAGAAGAGCATTTCTTCATCAACGCCAACCATCTCTTCACATGAGCCAAGGCTGCATACCGATCGTCCAAGGAGTAAGGCAGGGCTGCCGTCGCCTTCCCGAGCCTCTATCGTCACCCCCCAGAATCTAAATTTAATAATTGTACTTAGATTGCTGTACCTAGGTTTTCATCCCTAGGCTTTCTTTGTACAAGCGAGTTTGTAACGTGAAGTAAAAGTCCGGTCCTCCGATAATTGTTCTGTTCTTTTATATTTCATGGCAAACAGGGAGCCCCATGGCGACGAACTCTCCCTGATGAACCCTTTCTCTAACAATTCGTCTATCTTCTTCTTCAATTCTGCAGCCTCCTTGTTGTTGATCCGATATACCGGCTGTGCCGTCGGTACTGCGCCTGGCACTAGATCAATAGCAAACTCGATGTCCCTGTCAGGCGGCAGTCCTGGTAAGTCTTCGAGAAAAACGTCCATGAATTCCGTGATGATGGGATATGGGGTCTCCTCTCCCTTGATCATAGCTCCGAAATAGCTTCGTACTGCTGTTCGACTGCTCCTCTCGCAAACTCGAATGTCGGTTCCTCCGGAGGACTGAATACAACACATCCTCGGTGGCAGTCTATACTGGCAAAATTCTTACTCAACCAATCCATATCGAGAAAAATATCAAAACTCGGTAGTGGCATTACGAGTAAGTTGGCACGCAACTCTCTACCTTCCAAGGTGATGCGCCGCTTCATGCAGATATCCTTGACTAGAATAATGCCTCTGCCTGTCATGATCTTGCAACTACCACCCAAAGATACAGATGCTGTACTATACTTGAATACAAAAGCTACAGAGATAAAACTATAGGATGCGCCGGAATCAAACAAGGCTATAGAGGAAATAGAATCGAGAAGTATGGAACCTGCTATCACATCTGGTGTGGGCTCGAGCTCCTCAATAGTCATAGCAAAAGCTCGGCCCTGCTGGGGTGCTCCTCTCTGCTAGTGCTGGGCGAACCGCTGCTGCTGAGTGGGTAGCGGTGGTCCTCACGGCTGTGGGGCAGCTGGTCCTCTCTGTACTGGAGCTGTCTCTCATCCTGCTCGATTGGGAGCCACTGTACAATCCTTCAGCTGATGTGAAGGTGATCTGCAGTATAAACATGATCCAAGTTTGCTCTGCAATCGTCCCAAACGTGTTCGTTCTTCCCGCAAAAGGTATAATGCGGGGCCTGCTGGAACTGCCTCTGTATCTGCTGTGTCTGGGCTCTGGCCGGACCTCGGTGCTGCTGATGTACTGGGGCTTTACCGGTGGATTGGAATTGTTGCTGGTGCTGGAAGGCCCTTGGCTGCAACTGTGGATGCTTCGTCTGTGTTTGTTGATGGCTGCCTCCGCCAAAAGTGTCTCGACTCATCTTCGACCTGTAGTTCAGTTCTTCCTCCTCTGCTTGGGCGACCTCCAGAATCTCCTCATAGTTAGTGGCTCGGCTGGTGGCGATGGCTAGGCAAATCTCATGCGATAATCCCTTCCTGAACTGCCGTACTTTGTCTTCCGGGGTGCTGACTAAGTTCTCCGCAAAGTGGCTGAGGCGTGAAAACTCTGATGTATACTCGTCAACAGTGAAGCTGCCTTGCTCCAGATGCTCGAACTGGCTTACTAGCGCCTCTCGTGCTACATATGGATAGAACTTCTTCTTGAACAATCACTTGAACTCCTCCCAAGTTATGTTTGGAGCAGAAAAGCGGGGCTCGCCTTTGTACTATGTCCATGCGATATCGAAAAGCTGTCCGCTGACTAACTCTTTCTTCAGATCTTCTGGGATTCGGGCCATCTTCAGATATCTCTCCACGTTCTTTAGCCATTCATCAGCATAGACGATCCCCTCTGTCCCATAGAACGGCATGGGCCTAAAGTCCATGAAGTGTTTGGGATTCCCCGGTTGCCGTCGGAGAGCATCCCTCTGCTAGAGAACCTCTCGCAAGGTATCGCGAAAGAGGTTGGCCTGCTGTTGCATAATTCCCAGTATAGTAATGTTGTCCAGGGCTGGTGGCGGGGGCAGTATAGGTGTCGGGTACATCGCTGGCACGGGATGTATAGCAGGCGCTGGGTACATTGCTGGAGCTGGGTGCATGGCTGTGAGGACCCTGAAATTCGGGTTGATTTTTTTTTCATTTTATTTTATTTTCTGATTGATAGGTTTTGATAAATAATTTATTCTGTATTTTTTTTCCTTAAGTATATCTTTCCCGTGCCATTGATATTTGGAGTGTCAGGGATGTTCAACTTTGGAAATCTTCTTCACGAGTTTTGGAGTGGACATGATTACCTTCATGATGGTATATAGTGTCACATCCAAACTTGTTCCCTTGTACTCCTTTTGCTTCGCTGAACTTCGGGTCGAATTAGACCATTTGATCATTAATTATTTTCCCACTCTTTTCCTTGATCATTATTTGCACGTTACCGTGAATTTTAATTTGGGAGCGCAAGACCAGCCAGTTTCTTGAAACAAACTCCTCATTGATGATCTACTCGAGACGCTCGTCACCCATGACCTTCGTGTCCCACTCAGACACGCCATTTTGTGCTCCAGTTGCTTAGCATAACTTTTTCGACACGTGACCCGATTTTATTTCGCCCCACGGTATCACATTTATCTTCCAACTTGATTTGTGGGTCCCCTGTCGACCAAAACCTGTCAGCCCCAACTATGGACATGGCCCACTTTGAGCCTACTATCCGCCTGCCACTTGTGTCCTATTTATTGGAATCCCCATGTGCTACTTATTCACTCATGATCATCAACACCTAATTTTAATTCTTTTTTTGCACAATGTTCGGCTTTGACCCAATCCGGCTCCACCGAGTCCAGTCCAGCTCTTTGTTATTCTCCATCATGACACCCCCATATTTTTCTTGTCCAAAAATATTAAGTACTCTTCGCCCTATTTTTCTATATTTAATAGAAAATTTCTATTGATTTTGATCCCAAAAATGAATCCTATTTTTCTATTTAATCCTAGCCATTGATCCCACATAATTAAATAATCACCATCCTTTTCCCTCCATTCACTCACAGCCACATTGTGGCCGACCCTAATAATTTTGTAGAGAGAATATTTCTCTTTCTCTCTTATCCTCTCTCTTTCCCTCTCTCTTTAATTATTATTACTCTCTTCTCTCTCTATCCCACTCTTTTATTACTACTACAACAGCAGCATACAACTACAACACCATCACCTCCTCCGCCTACACCATTCCAACCCGACCTCCCCCACCTGGCCGTCGGCCTCTCCGGCCTTCGCCGTCGATACCATCTCTCCTCTTCCTTCCTCCTAACCATCAACACCACCACCACCATCAATAACCCAAACCGAGCCACCATCACCACTACAAACTCAACCATCCTCGAGCCATGGCCACCACACCGTGCCGTCCTGTGCTTCGCCGTGCCGTCCACACAGTCGTGGCTGCCGCCGCAGTTGCCACGCCCGACCAGCGCGCCACCAGCGCGCGGCAGCAGCAGCTGTATTGCATGGTGTGCGCGCGCGGGAGCTGGCACCGCCACGCGCCGCCGTGGCTCCGGCTACCCCCGCCGTGGGTGGCCCCCCACCGGGTGAACTCAGGAGAGCCTCTCCCTGACGACTACCGTCCTCCGGGATGCACCGTCGAGGCGATTCGTGCGTTTTGCACGACGTCCCGTCGTGACGCGCGCGGGATCGAGTTCGTTTTGGCGCTCCGTCGCAGCGACTTCGTGCACGTTTTTTCGGAGATCCGACCGTTGGATCGTCGACTTCTTCACTCCATCACAATCTCGATATATCCACTTTCATCCCTATCAATTTTCGTCCGTTAATTTTATCGTTTGATACATCAAAACCGGCCACCAAGTTGACCGTTTAAATTATATTAAATTTGGACAGTTTTGCGGGGCCAACTTCGTCAGCTTGTATCTCCTCTACCGCAGCTCTGTTTGGCGTGCTACCAGTTTCGATGTGAAGCTGGTATAACCCTCTTACTACCCCTCCAGTTTCGTTTCATTGTGAGCTTGTTTGATTGGTTGAATTCGACGCCAAAGTTGGCCGTCCGAATTCATAATTTCCAACTTGTAAAATTTCATTTTTGAACACGGGACTCCAGATTTCATTTCTGACACCACCATTAGACTTGTGGCGTCGTTTTGGCATGTTTTCATATAAAATTTGTTAGATTTGGAGAACGTGGGCCCTGACACGTTTTTCGATACAAAGTGGGTCCCGCATTCTGGGTCAACGGGACTTTTTGATGCCGGCTCATCGAAATCTAATTCCGAATATATCGTTGAGTTCGTATCGTCATTCTGGACTCGTTGACATGTAATTTGCTAGGTTTTGGTGGACATTGGATCCGGCACGTATTTCGGTGCAAGTCGGATACCAATATCCGGGTCAATGGGCCAAATTGAGATCGGCTCATTGGAATCCAATTCCGAAGATACCGTTGAGTTCGTATCATCATTCTGGACTCATTGACAGGTAGTTTGCTGAGTTTTGAGAACCTTGGCTCTGGCACGCATTTTTGTGCAAAATGGAATCCCAAGTTCTGGTCAACGGGCCAAATTGAGATCGGGTCAACGGAATCCAATTCTGGAGATGTCGTTGGGTTCGTATCGTCATTCTGGTTTCGTGGACATATAATTTGTTATATTTTATTAACTTATTTTTTTGCATATTTTTTGGTGCAAAATGGCTCCGACACGAACACCGTTTTGACCCAAAATTACCTTTTTGCCCTTGTATCCAAATTGGACCGATGGGTAGGCTATCCTAGCTAATTTGACCATTCTGGACACGTTGGTGATGTTTATTTCATCGTCCGACAATGTTTGTTGATAGTTTCTCTGAGTTTAACATTTTTATAATTAATTAATAAATAATTCTCATAATGCTCCTATTTCGAGATTAGTACAACGAAACTGAGCTCAGTCAATTTCAGTGATCTCACATCGCTGAAATTGACAAGATAAACACGTGGATCACTATAATAAGATTATCAACCTTACCATTGACATTCTTATCTCGATTTGCGTGTCGTAAGTTTTGACGTACGAATAACGAAGTACACTTCATATTTTCAATAATTAGACTAGAATTTACCCTGTTGACCAGTTGACCCAAAGTTAACTGTAAGTCAACGCTTGACCTAGTTTGACTAGATTATTGACCGGAGTTGACCTAGAGTTAATGTGACTAAAAGAACATAGGATAAATAGATTGTCTGTAGGGATTTATTTATTATAACTTGAACACCTTGTAACCTGTGTTGCTTTAAATAGGACTCTGTGGCTTCAGTGGGACCCCCCTATACTTATCAGCTGTTCAGGTTATCGAGGCGAGTACATTCTCTGATCATTTCATATCCTGTTAGAATTATTTTCCTGCTTTAGATTACTATACTTGATGCTGGCACATTGGTAACACGGATTAGTACTATATGGATCCTTTCTTGAGATGTTATCCTCTCAGGGAGCATCGTATACTACATGTTCTGTGCGTTTCACTTACATGGTGTATCACTATGCTTCACGGTTCTTCGATCACTTGTGACATGTACTCTCATGATCACAGAGTCTTCCCAGAATCACACATTTATGGACATTCCCAGAATCACCCATTTATGGGCTATCCATGTATCACCCCTTGTGGGCTTTTGCATGGAATCATAACATAACCTGGTTGGATCCTTGTGTATTGATTGGGGGTACGGGGGAGTAGAAATAGCATGTGAATAATTCCAAATAATATAATCTTGAACCACCTCTCCTGAATCACCTCTACCTGTTCACATGTCTAGCTTGTACTCTGATTCACTAGTCACTGTTAGTTCTCTACTTATAGTAGATATTTCTACACTACAACAAAAAACCCTTTTAATGACGGCTAAAAAGCGTCATTAATGACGAACCATGACGCTTTTTTTTTTCACAGCAACCATTATGAAAACGGGTGTTATAAATTTTTTTAAAAGCGTCATAAAATAACCGTCATGAATAGTTTCTATAAAAGCGTTATGAATAGTTAATATATAGTGCACAATTCAGAACAATTTTAAAACGTCATGAATAGATAATATGTATAGGCTCAATGCAGCACATTTATAACACTTTACACTATTCAAATTAGCATATTTATAATGCTCTATACTGCACAGTATATATATTACATTCCAAAAACTTAACATTATATATCACCATCTTTATTACATTTCTCAAAATAGAGTACATATCAACATCTTCATTACATTGAATATCCAAATACAGAATGTACCCAAAAAATAGGAATAAATCTCACTTTTGCTATCCAAATACAGAATGTACCCTAGCTGCAGCTTGAAATGCATCCAATTCCTGAAAGTTCTACCCATCTTCAAACTCAGCTTTGCTTGATCTGTTATAAGGAATGGTAGCAGAAAGTGAGTCAGTTCCGTACTCCATCGGATGTTGCTACATATTTTTTTACTTTGGCGTCGATATGGCCTACGGGTAAGGAAGCCTGTCAGTTAAGAAACAAGTTCGACCAGCAAAGAAAAGAAAACTAAATTAAAAGAAGAACTCAAGAAGAGAGGAAGAAAATAACTGGAAAATACAACCCTTCAAGAAATAGAGACACTAGATAATATGATCCTGCAACTATAAAATAATTACGAATATCAAGGTCCATAATCTAATGAGAAACCAAAGCTCCATAAGATATTAATGACAATAAACTTCAAACAATCTGGCCTGAAGTAGAGAGGGAAAAATATACAAAATCAATCTCGCTCATTGGACTTTTCTTGTAAAGTAAATTACCTCTAGCAGTCTAATGTCCAACCCATGTTCATAATCTACTTTTTAAGTACCATATGTCCACCTACTATTAATAAAAGAAAAACTAGAAAGATAAAATACTTCAAAGAAATGAAAGACTTGAATGCTCAAAAATAGTAACTGCTTATCAACTACATGATGCCTTAATTTTTTGGAGGCAGCATTGAAAATAAGAAATGAAAGACTACAAAGGAACTAAATTTAACTATTGTTGTTCTATCCATCTTTAGGTGTGTTTAGAAATATGATGATGGTAATGGATAGGAGTGAGTTGATAGTATGGAGAGGGCAGGACAGAAGGATGATGGTGGCAGTGACACTGTTAAAAGCTGAGGTGTTGGCATTTGGAATTGGAAAAATAAGGGAAAATCTTACCATTCATGTAATTGCTTGTCAGTGGATTAGAGACAGATGGGGTAATAATGGTCGAACAGGTACAGGCAAGCAATTACAAAATGATAGGGCATATGTTAATGTGCTTTTTGGTGAGGTATATCAAATCGAAAAGTAATTCAAATACATTGCCATTCCTGAGGGAACTGAAGAGATGGAGTTCAAGCATTGCTACCATCTAAGGTCAGGAGCACTTTGTACAACTCTGGATGACGATCCCGAAACACCCCCCAGCTGTGCCTCTGGGACTTGATTTTATCCAGATTGAACTCCGCTACCAGAACATCTTCATCTTTGTCATTCGCGAGTGCCACTATTTCTCCGGTCGGCCCTGTCATCCAAACAACCAACCATACATCAGAGAGCATCAATGAGCACCCTGCTCATGCTTGGCAAGAATAAAACTAATATGAAAAAAAAATATACTGATGCTATCTAACTAACATTATTATCTCCATGAAAGCTTTATCCGATAAAACTGGGCTAGGTTATGGCATTTACAGAAAGACGTCACCAAAAATTTCTTAGACTAGAGAGGAGATCATGATCGGAGATGGGGAATCAAATTAATCTTTGGATAACCATGAGTACCAAAATATTGATAACGTGTTATTTGATGTAGGAGTTGAAATACCTGCTATAAATGAATTTCCATAGAATCTTATTGAGCTATCACCATGTTCTGTTTTAATTGTTTCCTTCCCAATCCGGTTGGAAGCTACAAGAAGGACCTGCATCAATTACACCGGAACACAAGGCTAAGACGTACCAAAACTGAAACCAAGCTTGCATCTCTGACGCTAATCTATATCGAAAGAAGATCAGTCTTACCAAGTTAGCCCCAGCATGGCCTTGCATCACTCGTTTCCAATGCTCTCTAGAATCCAGTCCATCGTCTTGTGGTTCTGATCCTATAGCAGTAGGTTAAAACAAAATTTCTGCGCCTTGAAGAGCCATAGCCCGTGCACCCTCTGGAAACCACTGATCCCAGCAGATTGCTGCCACAAAGGAGCAGATGCCTCAGATTAACAAATTTTTAGCATATCTTGAGCAAACTAGTGTAATATTTCGGGAAAGTAGTATTTCAAAAATTGTTCAAACTACTTACCAACTCCAATTTTCGCAAACATGGTGGTGAAAACCTATCATTCCATTACAGCAAGGGATGAAAAATATTTGCTCTCAGCCACATATTGGCACCTGGTGTATAATTATGAAAAATAAAGAAATGATATCACACCTTGAAACCAGTGTCACCAGGGTTGAAATAGAACTTCTCTTGATATCCTGATAAGAAATCATTATAAATTTTACAAAATGTGCCTTTCCATTCATTTTTGTTTTATGTCCAATTATCAATCTACTAACCTATGATATTTTCTTACGGGATACTAAGACTTCAGATGTGAGTTCATCATCTAAGTGTTTCCAAAGAATATTTAAGTCCCCAAAAGCAGCGGTGCCTACTGCTGCCTACTCGACAACAACATACAAGTTCACAACCATACAATCAATTAATTAAACACTTGAAATGCACCATCGCCGCAGCAGTACGCCAACAAAACCCAAACAACCAAAATGAAGTGGACTGACCATGGGGCGGAGGATCACTCACAGGTTGCAGCCGCAGAAGAGGAAGAAGCAGCAGAGCATGGAAACCAAGGCTACGGAATCGAGAGCGGTGACCGCGACCCACAGCACGGTGTCCACCGCGGAGGAGAAGCCGAGGTCGAGGGGGGCCAGTAGAGAGACGACGGAAGGATCCATCTCGGCGGCGTGAGCCTCGCGAAGGAGAAGTCGAGCTCCGTGCCTCACGACGGGAGGGTCCATCTTGGCGGCGTGGACGCGGCGGTCGCACCGGAAGCAGAGGAAGGCGGAGTCGGCATCGCAGTAGAGGGAGGCTTTTTCTCCGCAGAGCTCAAAACCCTAACCCTAATTTTTTTTTGGATGGAGAAAGGAAGAAAGAGAGTTGAAGTCTGTTGAGGAGAGAGGCGACGAATGGTATGAACATATTAATAAGTTTGCAAAATATTACAAGTTTGCCACCGCTCTAAAATATTAATGACACTTTGTTTTATAAACGTTATAAAAAGCCCAGAATTAGCCCAAACCGTCATAGAAAAAAGGTATTTTTCAAATTAATAACGCTTATGTATCAGCCGTCATTAAAACTCCTTGTCGAGCGTCATTAAAAGGGTTTTTTGTTGTAGTGCTATTACAGTTCTCTCTCTGTTTACATATTGTATTTCTTTCAGATCCTGTATCTTAATTTACTACATGATTATATTTTTCTAACCTGCCATGATCTGTTGAGATGTATTATGCTCGCTCCAGTCCTGACTGGACCCGTTGATAAATTTTACAGATAGCTTGGAGGTTGCCTGCTAGCCTAGAGAAGACACATTAGAGGATGTTTAGATAGTTGTTTCATTTGTTTGGAGTTGTATTTACTTTGTGGATTACTGTATATGAGTTTGAGCTGTATTTCTGGATTTTTGTATCTTAGACACTTAGACTTCTATCTCCTGTATTTCTTTTGGATTTTATGTTTTATCTATCCTTATCATGCTCTACCCTAGATGTGATTGAGACTGTATCTGCTATGTCACCCCCATTCGGGGAGTATAAACTTTTTGGCATTATAATAAAAGATGTTGTGACCTAGGACAGCGTTCTACCACCGACACTGCGGCGTAGGCTGGGCGTTGTTACGTTCTCGTACCCAAACAGTGGGTGCGGGTCGTGACACTGGCAGGTGCTGGGTACATATAGGGTGCCTGCTGCATCATAAGTATGGAGTACATGGCTGTTGTTTGGTGCATCGCTGGTGGTGGATAAGCTTCTGGTGCTGGCGGAGGAATGGGTGCTGGCGCTGGCGTCTGCGGAGGGAACTGCGGTGGAGGTGGAATGTCATCCCTGCGGAACCTCGAGTACGCCCTGGTGAGTAAGCTGACCTCCCTGAGTCGGAGGAGTCTCATAGGTAAAAAACTCGCCAGCTACTGGTGGCGTGTTCAGTACGACGTTGTTCATGTCCTGTGGGTCCATTTGCTGAAAACAAAGGAATTTATTAGAAGATAGAATGATTCAAACAGGATGCATAAGATACTTGATATAGAAGTCAATGATAAAATTTTTCAATTTACGAAGACAGTCCTTAGGTCCCTATTCCTAGTCCTAGTCACAGGCCCGCAGTAGTACGACTAACCTAAGTACTATAACGGTTTCGCTGGTCTTACAAAACGTCGACCTGCATGGGCTACCATAAAAACGTGTCACGACCCGTACCCAATATTTGGGCAAGAATCAATGTACACGCCCAGCCTACGCCGCAGAGTTGACGGTAGAACGCTGTATTAATATGATGAACAACCACGCAATACATGGAATATATATATATATATATATATATATATATATATATCACAAGGGAATTTATAACTCCAAAAAAACTCAACTCAGCCAGTCATAAATATAGATAGAAATGTCTCACAATGAATGAAAGCTAAAATCAAAGTAATCTCTACTACATGTCTCAAATCATCTCATAAAACCAATACAAGGTCTCAGCACTAACTAAAATGTCTAAGATAAAGTAGCGGAATCAGATGCTGCATAATCCTCCTGATAAACAAGGTCCGTCTCTAAGGCATCTCCCAAATACGGGCCATACTCCTCTAGACACATGATCTCATCGCCATCACCTAAAATTTGCTTTGTTACCCAGTAAGTATGGAACGAGTACAATTCACTGAGTGCAGTTCCAAATATATGAAAATGACTATACAGCAGGGGTTAGCTTTTAGACATGATTCATAAAATAAAATGAAGAAAGACAATAAAACTGAATAAGAACAGAAAATGAAATGCAATAAAATACTCACCAACTGACTGACTGAAGTACCTTTGATATGTGATCGGTCTCGGGACAATTATTTGATACGATCTAAAGTTATACGGCCTACAGTTACACTGTCTACACGAAATATTGCAATAAAGAGATACTGTCTACAAAAATAGTAATCACGATCTACACAGTTTAAATGCAGTAATAATAGTAATCACGATCTACACGGTCTACAAGATGTAAATGAAATAAAGATCACGGTCTACACGGTCTACACGGTCTAAAGTCAGATCACACATCGTTGGTACTTCACTGCTCCTGACACGACAAAGAATAAGATCATAAAACTGGAATCACACATCTATCCACTAATCACTGATGTATAGTAAAGATCAATAATGAAAACAAATAATAAACTGTACTCGCCTGGCATCCTGGGCTGCTGGCACGGGTCAGTGTCCAAGTCGAGATCCAAATACCCTATTTAAAGAACCACAGAATCAAGATACAACTCAATATGAAAAGTTGGTATTTTACCTACAATTTGCTTGATTGGTTTTAATCTAGTTTTAATCCTTTTGTTCATTGGTTTAGCCAAGAGAGTTGTCTAGGTGCAGATGGTTTTAAACTCCATTAATAGACTTATTGCATAAGACTATAATTGAGATAGTCTCATCAACAGATGTGGGTTTCTAAGGGGTTTTCCAAACATGTTCTTCATCCCCATGGGACAAATAGATTAAACCACTTACTCCACCTACCCACTGGTTTCATGAAGGCAAAGTATTCTCATCATTAAATCCCCATAGTACCAGGGTTGGGTGTAATAGAAATCAGCAGTAAGGGTGGTACTACTGACACTCTTTCCTTAAGTCGATCTACACTCTATCCATCTATTAGTGGAACTACCCATGAACAGATCTTGTCTAAACACAACCTTAGGTTTTCTAGTCTTAGCCAATCTTAAGAACCTATGTACGAGATGAATGACTCTGGGGAGACTGCCTGTAAAGGCCTCTAATGGTTTTTGACCTGCTATCAGGGACTTAACCGATTTGGTTAAAGTGTGGACCACATAGGCTATACTGTTGCAACTTGATACATGAGTTTTGGGGGCACAAGGCTCACCTCCTTGTCATGAATTACTACAAAAGATAATCGATATTGCTGTTGGCAGGGATTTGTAATCAAATAACAACAAATCTATGCCAGATACGACAACTAATGATAATCTGACAGAAGGTTGAAATGAGGAACTACACTGGACAATTATACCTGAATTTATTGGCGAATTCCATATCAGATTTCCTCCTAGTGCCTGTCCAAGGAGTTCCTGATTGATACCAATAGCATTCCCAGGTTTTGGAATCGGTTTTGAATATCACCCCTTGATCCTCTCGGATTCAGGAAAATTCTGATACTCGGTTCCCTTGGTATCAGCATCTTCATTAGGAAGAGGAACATTGATATAGTATCGGCTATTTCCAGATTCTGAGATGGGCTCGAGTGTTTGAATGTTCGATATGCATCAGAAGTTCCAATTGATAACAAAATTTTAATTGAAGAAAAGAGACTTACCTCTGCTGTGACAGTCCCCGATTCTCTCTCTTCCCCGTTCTTCCTTTCCCGATCCTGATTTCCCACTTGGTTTCCTTCGACGGGGAAATTATAGGGTTTGCAGAGGAAATCGATTGCTCCCCTATTCCTATAGATATATGTATATCTCTGTAGATAAGGATTACGATTTAAAATCTGATTTGATTTATCAATTGTTTGGTTTTTAATCGGATTCTCATTTGAATCCTGCCAGGTTGAGGATCAACATTATCTATCTATGTTACCCAAGTTGGCCGAGAATTTATAAGGAAACAAAACTTGAATTTGCTATTTATGGATTTGGATTTAATCTCCAAGAATTTGAATTCACTCCAACTGTGGTGAATTTTAACTCGAATCTCAGGTATCCTGGGCTGTGGGAGTATTATCTCAAAAATTTGAATTTAACCATAGGGATCATAGTATACAGATTTGAGGATTCTAAATCTGAATTCCTTCATGCTGATAGTGTACTTGCCCTGTTTTGACCTATATCATGGTACAGGGCATATCTCTCCAATTCAACAATTTGTGCTAAGTCCCTGTTAAGGTTCTTTTGCAAAGGACCCCCCTTTTTCACTCTATCAATACTTCTATTTGAATATATATAAGTGTAAAAAAAGAAAACAGGGGTCAAAGTTAAAAATAGACTTTAGATAGATAATAATTAATAAAAAGTAAGTTAGCATGTTGATAATTGGGCAAGGGCTTTACAAGTCTACCCCCCCTTAGGTTAATTTCGTCTTTGAAATTCAGCTGAAAAAGTAATGTAGAACTGTACCTCAGTCCTCAAAGAGGTAGGGGTAGCGCTAGCGCATCTCGTCTTCTCTCTCCCACGTGGACTCGTCCGGGGAGTGATGTCTCCACGCGACACGAACCAAAGGAATCACTTGATTCCTCAAAACCTTCTCTCTGCGGTCCAAGATCTCTACTGGCTGCTCCTGGTAACTGAGACTCGGTCCCACCTCGATCTCTGAATGGTCTAAGACATAGCTGGTGTCTGCCACGTATCGTCGCAGCTGGGATACGTGGAACACGTTGTGCACTCCTTCCAGTGCAGGCGACAAGGCTAATCGGTATGCTACTGCACCGATTTTCTCGAGGATCTCAAACGGCCCAATGAAACGTGGGCTGAGTTTACCGCCTTTACCGAAAAGGATAGTGCCACGTGTTGGAGAAATTTTCAAGAATACCAAGTCACCGACCTAGATGCACAAAATGTTAACACGAAACTCATAACTACACAAGCAATTAAATCTTAAATAAATTCTATACCTAAAACTCTAACGGCCTACGGTGACTGTCGGCCCAGTGTTTCTGCCTGTCCTGAGCCACACGAAGCCGCTCTGTAATCATCTTGACCTTCTCAGCAGCATATACTACCATCTCCTGTCCCAATAGTGCACGCTCTCCTGTGTCATCCCAGGACAGCGGGATACGACATCTCCGACCATACAACGCGTCAAAATGGGACATCTCGATACTAGCTTGGTAGCTGTTGTTATAGAAGAACTCCATGAGATGAAGGTGGACCTCCCATAAGCCGCCAAAATCTAGCACGCAAGTCCGCAACATATTCTCGAGCGTCTGAATGGTCCGCTCCGACTGTCCATCCGTCTGTGGATGATACGCAGTGCTGAACTTGACCGCTGTGCCGAAACTGGCCTGCAGGCTCCTCCAAAAATGAGATGTGAACCTGCTGTCACGGTCCGATACGATACTCACTGGAACCCCGTGCAACCGGACTATTTGCTTCACATAGAGTTCTGCCAGCTTCTCCGTAGACAACCCCACCTTAAATGGAACAAAGTGGGCCAATTTGGTCAACCGGTCAACGATGACCCAAATCACATCCTTTCCGCCCGATGACCGTGGAAGGCCGGAAACGAAATCCATAGTGATGTGTTCCCATTTTCACTCGGGTATCGGTAGCGGCTGCAACAATCCTCCTGGTCTCTGCCTCTCGGCTTTGACCTGCTGACATATGAGGCACCTAGAAACGAAGCGGGCTACTTTCCGTTTCATACCATACCACCACACGTGGTTGCGCAGATCTTTGTACATCTTATTGGCTCCCGGATGTAAAGAATACTGGAAGAGATGTTCCTCTTGCATAACTTCTTCTCTAAGCTCTCCACTCGGTACGCAAAGTCTCGTCCCATGCCTCAACGAACCATCCTCTGCAATAGTGAAATCATCCAGATAAGGATTACGATTTAAAATCTGATTTGATTTATCAATTTTTTGGTTTTTAATCGGATTCTGATTTGAATCCTGCCGAGTTGAGGATCAACATTATCTATCTATGTTACCCAAGTTGGCCGAGAATTTACAAGGAAACAAAACTTGAATTTGCTATTTATGGATTTGGATTTAATCTCCAATAATTTGAATTCACTCCAACTGTGGTGAATCTTAACTCGAATCTCAGGTATCCTGGGCTATGGGAGTGTTATCTCAAAAATTTGAATTTAACCATAGGGATCATAGTATACAGATTTGAGGATTCTAAATCTGAATTCCTTCATGCTGATAGTGTACTTGCCTTGTGTTGACCTATATCAGGGTAAAGGGCATATCTCTCCAATTCAACAATTTGTGCTAGTCCCTGTTAAGGTTCTTTTGCAAAGGACCCCCCCTTTTTCACTCTATCAATACTTCTATTTGAATATATATAAGTGTAATAAAAGGAAACAGGGGTCAAAGTTAAAAATGGACTTTAGATAGATAATAATTAATAAAAAGTAAGTTAGCATGTTGATAATTGGGCAAGGGGTTTACACAGTTCCTTCTAAAGAAGGTTCACAATACAAGTTGGGTATCCTAGGCTCTTAGGAGTTAGGACCTTCACAGAGCATTGCTTTACAATTCTTTATTCTTCACTTAAAAACAAAGTTATTAAAGCATATCATACACAAAAGGTATCATACACAAATGAACTACAGAACATGCATACCTCCAAATGAATTCTTTGATCAATCTTAGATACTTGCTCTTTTGTTGCAAGGGACAGAGCCTCTTCTGTGGCAAGGGTATGACTTATATTTGATTTTGGTAGATTTCTATATTTTTAAATTTACAGCAAGTTATGAATTCATTTTTGAGCTAAAAATAACATATTTATGCTGGGAACCTTTGATTGGAAACCTGAGCAGTTGCCTTATATGCATATTATCAAAGAAGTACAATTATCACATTTTGCTGCTTTGTGGAAGAATTTTAGAGAAGAAATTAAGAAGAAGTATTATATGCCCTATATAGGAATGGAAGAACGTTGGGAGTCTGGAACTGATGAAGTTAGTGCAGAAGTTTGGCGTGTTTTAGTTGAAAATTGGGACAAAAGCAATATTCAAGTATGTGTTAAAATTGTTTCCGAATTAGAATAATACACTTGTTTTTGTTGTTTTTCATTACATTGTTGTCTTTGTCATTATAGGAAAATGATCAAAAGAATAAAGAGAATCGGTCACAACATATCTGTCATCATACTGGTGGCACAAAGTCTTATGCGCGCAGTAAAATAGAATATGTAAGTAGTTTTTGTATGTATTTACGTTGTTTTATATTTATTATTTTGTTTGTTTCTTCAATTTTATAGATTTATTTGCATAGGAATGTGACGTCTTTTAAATTTTTTAAAATGAACTTGTGATTTATATGTGGGTTTTATGCTTATGTTTTCATGGCAAGGTTAAGAAGCATGGAGAAACACCTGATCCGATATCTTTTTTCAGAGACAAACATACTCAAAGGATAAAAAAATATCATGGGTATCTGAATCTGCAAAGATGCTCTTCTACACTTAATAATATTTTTTTTAAATATTGTAAAAATAATCATTTTGGTTTTACATATAAATTTAAAATTTTCAGGTGGAGATAGAGCAAAACTTGGAGAATTTGGTTACGGTTGAGGGACATAACACATTGGAATTGTGACAGAAAGCGTATGTCCAAGCAATGGGCCCAGAGACATGAAATCGAGTATATGGTGAGGGACTTGGTGTGACACCTCATCAGCTACCTTGGGTTCAAATTTCTCCCACAACATCGTCACGATGGTCTCGTAGCCAATCGTATATACAGTGTAGTCAGGGTATGTGGATGTGCAAAAGACTTATCAAAATTGTATTACAGAATTGGAGGAGGAAAATCAACACATACGACGACAAATGGAGACGCAACAACAAAGAACACAACAGCAATTAGATGCTTTATCAGAAAATATGAATATTATGCATCATCAGAACTTCCAATCACAACCATCACAAGAAGTACCCTCAAGGTCATTATCTTCTCACCAGCAACATATTCAGTCATCTAAAATGCCGTATTATCCATCTCCTGTTTACCCCACTCCGGGATACCCTGCAATGTTTTATCAACATCCTGTGATGTATTCCCAAGATGCAGCTAACGGATTCACCGCTTTGCTCACGGGAGAAGGTAGACAAAGTGACCATGAAGAAGAGCTAATATACTCTACTCGTAGTAGTAAGGACATAATTAGACGACTTATTTTGATTGTCTTTGAAAATTAAACATATAAGTTTATTTTATTTTTCATTAAAATTTAGAACATCGCTTTGTGTTGATGTAGAATGTTCTTTTTTGTTAATAACATATTTGACTTTGTTATTATCTTTGGCTTCAATTTTTTTAATAAACTTTAGCTTCTATTACTTTGGATGAAGAAATTGTAATTTCAGCAGGAATATGGTGGAAATAAATTGGCATCTACTTACGAACTGATTTCTTATATTATTAATGATGGATCAAACAATCAGAAAATGGTTAATTTTTTATTAATTTTATTAATGTTCCAACATTAGTGACTGTCGTATTAGTTAGTAATAATATTATTAATGACCAAACAATAGTGACTGATGTATTAGTTAGTAATAAATTTATTAATGACCAAACCATAGTGACTAACGTATTAGTTAGTAATAAATTTATTAACTACCAAATAACAGTGACTGATTTATTAGTTAGTAATAATTATTAACGAGCCAAAAATAGTGACTGACTAATTTTAAAGATAAATACTTATCTACGTGGCACGTCCAATTATAGTGACGGATTTAGGGATTCGTCCGTCACTAGTAGAATTAGTGTCGCCCGTAGTAGTGAGTGACATTAACTCCGTTACTCATGTGATTAGTCCATCACTAACATCATTTATGACCGAATTCAGTTACTATTAATATATATTAGTGACAGATGTTCGTCATAACTATAAGCAAAATTTCTTATAGTGTGTATTTGCATGTTTGAGCCACGTATCTGAACCTACCAATTTCAATACATGTTTGAGCCACTAGATTGCTGATGTGATAACTTGTCGTGTTTAGATTTACCTATTACTATAAGCAGTAATAGCGTGCACACGCTATCTCTAAACTGTTAGGTTTATATTTTTCATAGTTTGCTTATTACACTCCAGTCGCATAGTGGGTCAAACCAGTGCAATTTTAATTGTATTTGCTTCAAATCGATCATTTATAAACGAATTGACTCGAGTTATCAAGACTAGTAGCCATGCGCGAACAATTTTTGAATAATAGCTAGAGATAAATTAGAAACTAACTTATTGGTCAATTAACGGGTTGGAAAGGGTCCGTAGGTGTGTGTGAATTAATATTTCATGTGCAATATTTTCAAAGTTGGAGCACGGAGCAAATTAGTTGTTCAATTTATTTTTATAGAGAACAAATCTCAAAGAATTCAACCAGAGGGGAAAAAAACCAAGACTGGCTATACTTGTTGCCATGTTTAGACTACTAGGTTTGATTAATGTCTCCTATGTAAATGTGGGAGCCCGCTAATTTTAAAGAAACTTCCTGCCGTGTTTCTATTATATTTAACTAGCTATAGACAAATTAATGCCTATACATTCAACTAATTATTAAGTATTAAGTACAAGTAACGTTGCACAATAAATTATAATCTGATAAGCTAAGATTTAGTTTTGTTTCTAGTTAATATTTACTTATAATACAGCCAAAAAATTCTACGATGTAATTATTTATCCGTCCATTATAATTTTAATGGCCATTTTAATTAGTAAATCTTGACAAGAATATATTTGGAAAAAAAAAACTCCGACAATGTAGCTCTATTATATATAGATATGGACATGTTGATATGAATAAATATTGCTTCAAAAGTCACAAAATGGCACAATTTGTTTTCATCTCTTAATGGAGTTCAGAAACTTGGTGGTTAGAAATCATTAGGGGAGGGATGACACATAGTTATTATGTCCCATTGGATCAACTTTACTTTGGGTATAGTTGAACTCTGCTAAAGTCTTACTGCAATTCCCTAACCCTAATTTACATAGGTAAAAGGAAGCTTAAAATTTGCAATTTCCTGTTGTGATTTGTGACCTACAAATTTGAGATCTCTTTGTTCGAAACAATCATCACAATTACAGGGAACTTTTACTTAATTTATTCTAGTAAATAATCACAACATTCTATATTATGAAAATTACTGTAAAACTAGAGTTGGTACGTCTTGTTATTGTCGGATCACAAAGATCGTACAAAGTACATGAAAATTGAAGATTACTAGCAACATTTCACAGTAATCTAAATAACTAAGATTTAGTTTGTTTCTGTTGGCCCATTGGTCATGGTCAAACCTGATTTTAATAATTGATCAAACTCTGTCTCGATATAAATACAAGTCAATTCAGATGTTATCTACGATGTTTTGGACACTGCTCAACAATGGTTATCAACAATGTTCAAGACTGAAGCTGTAATGCCCCGCTCCGCATCGGTGCATTATGATGAGTCGTTGACTCGAAGAGTTGCGTTGACCCGATGAAGTATCGATATGAATCGATGCAAGTGTTGCGTTGGCCAAAGGTAAGCTTTGGGTCGGTTGGAATCTATGAATCGAATCGATGCAAAGAGTAAGTCCCGCTTGAGCAAGTGCTGATTTTAGCTGATATGGTGTGCAGGCTATGCTTCTACGCTGGACGATAAGAGGTCGGCATTTTGCCTTATGCAATGAAGTGTCCGCAAAACCAAATCGTGGCCTTGCAACGGATTGTGGCATGGGCACGATAGGCCAAATCAACCGAGTAGAGCAAAGGAATGGCTAAGTCCGGGAGTTAGCTATACGATCGAGTTATGGAAGCGAGACGCTTCAATCGGCGAGGCGGCAAGGCGTATCGGCTTAAGGTGGGTGGGTTCTTGACTCTCTCTCCCTATTCCTTCACGTCTAATAAAATATGTTATGGTACGCGTAATATGTTATCGAGTTAGCGAGTGCGGCTCGGCGGCAAATGGTCTAAGTATGTGTCGAACACTAAGATAGAACATTGAACAATCGAACAATTGAAGCGACGTGCATCAAGTACACGAGTCGCGATAGGGCATGATGGTAGAACATTGAAAGACAACATCGAGATGTGCATCAGGTGCACGGCTCCGAGAACATTGAACTCTAGGCGTAGAACATTGATTATGATGCTGAGCGTGCCTTTGCGCACTTAAGCTACGAAATGACTAAGTAAATACGGAGTAGGCTATACGAATAACATTATGAACGGGACGCGTGATTATGAGTACGAGACGACTAAGCCGTTGGGCGTCGTGCATCAATATGGATGTGTTAGGGCATAACGCCGACGGAGCTCCCCATGCGAATGGTAGATTATGTTTATGGTACGGGAAACCGTTTATGGCACGAGAAATCGTTTATGTGCGACACTATGTTTATGGAATACGAGATCGGTTGGTATGCTATGGATTGTTTGATATGGAACGTATTGCATGGTCAATGGACTCGGATTGCCCGTGCACGGGTGCGGCTTCCCTCGAACGGTTACGCCGGGACGCCGGGACCGTTCGGCCTAGGAGGGAATTATGTGTGGTATTTATGGTGCACAACATTCGGACGGATTGCGACCGTCCAGTGCTGTGATAAGCTATGATATCCGTAAGTTTGGGATCCTTCGGATACTGGGCTAGCAACCCGTATCGAAGCGATTGTAGGCTTACACATATGAGATGCCAAGTCCACTACGGTGCGAAACACCGTGACCTTCATATAGTTAGGGCCGGTGGGCTGAGATGAGAGCTGGGTGCAGGCGCAGGGCCTGCCACCCATTATGCATATGTTTATGTTTATGAATAGTCGGTTGCGTGAATCATATGTTTGCTTATGCTAAGTTCTAACCACTGCAGGCTAAGGGAAACGGGACGAGATGAGCACGAACACTATGTTTATGTTTCAGATTATGTCTAACTGTATCTGCTGCAGGAACACGGTGTGGGACATATTTAAGTTATGTGCTATGTTTAAGTATTGCCATGAAATTGATCCTAAGGCTAAATAGAAAGACCACAAAATAAGATGCATGTTTCACTAAATGAATAAGTGTTTGGTTTGGGTGCGAGCGGGTCTTGATCAGTGCGAAGCGAGGACGAAAGCACTAAACCCCCACTAGTTTATGTGCGGGTTCAGGTTATGATCGGCTCGGGGCGGAGCTTGGCTTGGACGTGCCAAGGCATGGAGTCCTTGGCGTTCAAGAGGAGCTTCCGCATATGCGTTCGGACTTGCGACATGGAGATGTTCGGCCGAAGACTACTTGGTGGCTATAAAGAGGCATAATGTATGAAGCAATGTAATCCTTTGTGAGCTAGAGAGATCATGAGCATTGTAGCCAATTGGTATTTTATGTTGGGCTATTCAGAGCCTTTGTAACCTTCAGTTCAATATGAATAAAAGAGATTCTCATGTTTTACCTTATTTTCTTCCGCTGCTTATGTTATCGATTTGAGATAGTTCTATGTGAACCTGTTATCTTGCCTTGCACGAGCGCAACTCCAGGCTCGTGCGGCATCACGCCCCAGCGAGGACGATGATTCGGGTTAAATCTAGCGAGGATGAGCAATTTCCCGGGTCGGGGCGTGACAAGTTGGTATCAGAGCGGTTCCATCCTTTGGACCGTGCATGAATCTCTTTGACCCTCAGTTGCTTGCTATCGATTTCAGTTGACTCTAAGTTGTTTCCGCAACCGCATGGCTCATGGATCTGCTCGACGCTACATTAGATGTTCCATACAATAAGTCTATATTAAGTGCGTACGTCCGCCACAAGTATGTCGTGACTATCATGTTATCTCCGGGTGCCGTCGGAGAGCGTTGGTTGCACGAGGTGCAACGGGTTATGGGATGTTGATTGCACAAAGTGCAACGAATATGGTGATGTTGGTTGCATGAAGTGCAATAATATATGTATTGTCGGTCGCACGCAGTGCGAGGAGCTATGTGTTATTGGTCGCACACAGTGCGAGGAGTTATGTGTTATTGGTCGCACGCAGTACGAGGAGTTATGTATTGGCGGTCGCACGAAGTGCGAGAGATATGTGTTGTTGGTTGCACGGAGTGCAGTGAGTCGTGAATCGTTCGTTGCATCAGCGTAACGAGTCGGTATGGTACGATACGTGTTATATGGCTATGCGGACGGATAGCGATATATTGTGCGAGATTGAGTAAAGACCTTAAGTATCGAGACTAAGTTGTTGCGCGAGCTGCAACGAACGGGATTCGAAGATCGCGGATGCGATTGTACGAGTTGAGTTAGTTGCTAAGTCGAGTTGAGTAGGCGAACGTGTATGTTGGCCATATGTTGCGTTGAGCTTTGAATAAGCGAATGTTGCGGGTGTGATCGAGATGATCGCCATATGGTACGGTTAGATTGAATGAGTTCCAAACTTAAGCTAACGTTAGAGCTGGGATCAGAAGGATAGCCATACGGAACGGTTAAGTTGGAAGATAGATATCGGACCTATACGAAGTAAAAAGTCGAGTAATGACTCGATTCCGAGTGGTATATGCAATACCAACTATGCGAGCAAGTATGGTGAAGTATTGTGTCGATAACGATAGGCTCGATCCTGAGTGGTATATGGAATACCACTTAGCGATAGCTATGTTAAGTCGCTTGGTGACTTGCGATAGGTTTCGTCGAAACAATTATGTTGTTACGATATGTTTGTCCGCAACGGATGGAATGGTACCGAGACTCGAGTGGAAATGATGCGATAGGAGTCGATATAAGTATGCTTTGGTGAATTAGTTAAATGAGTATGCGTGAAGTCGTGCCTACGGAGGATACGTCAGACGAGGATTCGCTAAGTATAAGTCGAACGATAAGTTGAGCATAGCAAAAGAAATGTTACGTTGAGGAAAGTTGACTCGGTCGAACTTATGTTGAGTTAGTACGGAGACTTCTTAGGAACGTGTTGAGTAGGTACGGAGAAATTGTGCAAACGAAATTGGGTTAGCGCGAGGAGTCGGTAGCACGATCGGAAGTACGAGTTAGGGATATGAGAATGGATATGTGAAATTGAAATTGGGTCACGACGATGTTAAGTAATTATAACTGAATGGATCTTGGTAAGTGCAAGGCTTGATTCGTATTCGAGTTCGGATAATGGCAATGCTTGCAACGAGTTTGAGCTTATGAGAAAGGAAGATGTTCAAGTTGTGCATATCGACGATGGTATTGAGGCGTATCAAAGACGATATGCAATAACTCGGGGATACTCTGATCGAATGATCGAAAATTGTGTTGAGCATTGTTGTAGGAGGAATAAGATGCAAGTTAAGTTGATGGCAGTTTGGATGATAACGGTTAGGAACGCTTCGGAGAATTTGAGAGTGAATGGATGTTGCTCGGAAGAAAAACGAGAGTGTTTGGATTGCTTCGCGGATCACCACTATGTTGACATTCTTGTCTTGAGCAAGCGCAACACCAGCCTCGCACATGCGTCACGTCAAATTAGAACGATCATTCCGCGTAAGCGCTGGTATGGTGATTTATCCAGCAGGGATGATCGAACTTGCAAGGCATGGCAAATTTGATATGGACTTGTGGTTTGATGCAAAGGCAAAATTGAGGATTGTGCGATATTATTGACGGTAGTATATGAGTCATTCGAGTAGCAACGGCGCATCAGTTGCGCGGGGGATGGATAAATTGCGGATTGGTAAAGTATGTCGGATTGGGTAAAGTCCCATAGGAAGTGTCGAGAATTGATTTGGCTCCGTGATAGGATATAGCATGGTTCGTTATAACTGTCCCTCGTTGATGATCTTCAATTATCGAGCGTAGTTTCGGGGCAGATGACCCTAGAAGACTTGACCGCCAAATCAAATAAATGTTGAAGTCCCATAGGATGACCCTAAAGAAGTCGCGTAAGAAGGATAAGGAATGAGGTAGTGCATGTTGAGGATAAGTCTAAGCGAGCGAGTATCGTATTTCGGAAGTTAGCGAGTAGCCTTCGACTAGAATTGTTATGGTCAAGAAAAGTTATGTTAGATCTAATAGATGTCGAGGAACGTGCTTAGCGTAGTGACGCGGTAAGACAATTGCAAGAGTTCTGCAATGCATGAGATTAACGGATAGTAGAACGACCCTAAGAGTGTGTCGTAGATCGGTTGAGTAACGATTAGGCTACATACGTGTTGGGCGCACGATCGATGTTACGAAACGAATTAGTCGGGATGGAGTGAGAATTGAGTAAAGGATTCGTACTCGGTCGAGAATATGAGATGGGCGTATCATAAGAGACCTTGGGTCGGAAAGATTGTTGCCTTTGAGCATCGTAGACTCGAGTTGACCTCTTGTGTCGGAAGAGCGCGAGCAAGATGTCTGGATAAGTTGCCTAGCGGGGGTAGCCCCAGACTCGATGCGCGGGTAGTTCGAGAACGTAGATCGTGTTGAGATAGTTGCGTGCTAGACTTAGTATGGATTGTAAGTAAAGGAAAATGGAGACATGTGGACTCAGTCCATGTCATTAAGGCCAAGCGTTATGAATGATTGGATGAAAGACTTGAGTTATATGAGAGATAGGCAAACGGTTGGGCAAATAGACGTTGCGGAGAATCGTTGCGATCGGATGCACAATGACTTGATGCAATGCGAGTGTTAGGTGGCCGGCGAGAAACTTATGAGATTGAAGTTATGGTTTGAATTAAGTTATGTGTAAGATGTTGGAAGATGATCGCATGTTATGGGATGATGCATACGAAGAGTATTTTGAGAATAGGCACTAAGATTTGACTAAGTCGAGTACGGATTGATTGGTGCTTGAGGATTAAGTTGAGCTTGTTAGTTGTCTCGATATCCTACAACTGAGCTTGGCTGAAATGCATATATTGGTGGGACGCCTAAAATATGTGTATGATCCAGACTGTGTTGTATGACTCCAACGATAGTAGCACGAGATCGTGAAGCGATCTGCGTGAGGCACTTGGATTAAGTGTTGGTTTCGGTTCGAGGACGAACCTGATTTTGAGTGGTATATTATGTAATGCCCCGCTCCGCATCGGTGCATTATGATGAGTCGTTGACTCGAAGAGTTGCGTTGACCCGATGAAGTATCGATATGAATCGATGCAAGTGTTGCGTTGGCCAAAGGTAAGCTTTGGGTCGGTTGGAATCTATGAATCGAATCGATGCAAAGAGTAAGTCCCGCTTGAGCAAGTACTGATTTTAGCTGATCTGGTGTGCAGGCTATGCTTCTACGCTGGACGATAAGAGGTCGGCATTTTGCCTTATGCAATGAAGTGTCCGCAAAACCAAATCGTGGCCTTGCAACGGATTGTGGCATGGGCACGATAGGCCAAATCAACCGAGTAGAGCAAAGGAATGGCTAAGTCCGGGAGTTAGCTATGCGATCGAGTTATGGAAGCGAGACGCTTCAATCGGCGAGGCGGCAAGGCGTATCGGCTTAAGGTGGGCGGGTTCTTGACTCTCTCTCCCTATTCCTTCACGTCTAATAAAATATGTTATGGTACGCGTAATATGTTATCGAGTTAGCGAGCACGGCTCGGCGACAAATGGTCTAAGTATGTGTCGAACACTAAGATAGAACATTGAACAATCGAACAATTGAAGCGACGTGCATCAAGTGCACGAGTCGCGATAGGGCATGATGGTAGAACATTGAAAGACAACATCGAGATGTGCATCAGGTGCACGGCTCCGAGAACATTGAACTCTAGGCGTAGAACATTGATTATGATGTTGAGCGTGCCTTTGCGCACTTAAGCTACGAAATGACTAAGTAAATACGGAGTAGGCTATACGAATAACATTATGAACGGGACGCGTGATTATGAGTACGAGACGACTAAGCCGTTGGGCGTCGTGCATCAATATGGATGTGTTGGGGCATAACGCCGACGGAGCTTCCCATGCGAATGGTGGATTATGTTTATGGCACGGGAAACCGTTTATGGCACGAGAAACCGTTTATGTGCGACACTATGTTTATGGAATACGAGATCGGTTGGTATGCTATGGATTGTATGATATAGAACGTATTACATGGTCAATGGACTCGGATTGCCCGTGCACGGGTGCGGCTTCCCTCGAACGGTTACGCCGGGGCGCTGGGACCGTTCGGCCTAAGAGGGAATTATGTGTGGTATTTATGGTGCACAACATTCGGACGGATTGCGACCGTCCAGTACTGTGATAAGCTATGATATCCGTAAGTTTGGGATCCTTCGGATACTGGGCTAGCAACCCGTATCGAAGCGATTGTAGGCTTACACATATGAGATGCCAAGTCCATTACGGTGCGAAACACCGTGACCTTTATATAGTTAGGGCCGGTGGGCTGAGATGAGAGCTGGGTGCAGGCGCAGGGCCTGCCACCCATTATGCATATGTTTATGTTTATGAATAGTCGGTTGCGTGAATCATATGTTTGCTTATGCTAAGTTCTAACCACTGCAGGCTAAGGGAAACGGGACGAGATGAGCACGAACACTATGTTTATGTTTCAGATTATGTCTAACTGTATCTGCTGCAGGAACACGATGTGGGACACATTTAAGTTATGTGCTATGTTTAAGTATTGCCATGAAATTGATCCTAAGGCTAAATAGAAAGACCACAAAGTAAGATGCATGTTTCACTAAATGAATAAGTGTTTGGTTTGGGTGCGAGCGGGTCTTGATCAGTACGAAGCGAGGACGAAAGCACTAAACCCCCACTAGTTTATGTGCAGGTTCAGGTTATGATCGGCTCGGGGCGGAGCTTGGCTTGGACGTGCCAAGGCATGGAGTCCTTGGCGTTCAAGAGGAGCTTCCGCATATGCGTTCGGACTTGCGACATGGAGATGTTCGGCCGAAGACTACTTGGTCGCTATAAAGAGACATAATGTATGGAGCAATGTAATCCTTTGTGAGCTAGAGAGATCATGAGCGTTGTAGCCAATTGGCATTTTATGTTGGGCTATTCAGAGCCTTTGTAACCTTCAGTTTAATATGAATAAAAGAGATTCTTATGTTTTACCTTGTTTTCTTCCGCTGCTTATGTTATCGATTTGAGATAGTTCTATGTGAACCTGTTATCTTGCCTTGCACGAGCGCAACTCCAGGCTCGTACGGCATCACGCCCCAGCGAGGACGATGATTCGGGTTAAATCTAGCGAGGACGAGCGATTTCTCGGGTCGGGGCGTGACAGAAGCCGTTTGCCTCTCCGGATGTACTTCCTGTTAAGCAATGTAATTTTTATTTTATTTGAGTCTAGGAATACTTTGTACACCGAGTCGTACTGGCAAATAGACTATCCGAGAAATCGCACTGCCCTTGAAGGATTATTCAAAAAGCCAAAATTTATTTTCTCCAAATAATGAACTAGCAGAACCTCAGGAGAACTCGGCCAGAGTTTGGCCAGAGTTCGGCCATTTGGAACGTTAGTGAACATTGGGTTTTTCAACTTGGTCATCCTTCAGTTACGGGTTATTACAAAGAGTTCTATCCGAATTCTACCCGAATTCTGTCAGAGTTCTGTCTTTGGAAAAGGTATAAATAGAGAAGCATTTCGATCTTTTTAACACACTAATTGACTTTCAATCTTCTCTCTTCTTAAGCCTTAAGTCTTCCAAAGTGTTCTTAAAAGCTTTCATTTTCAAATCCCAAGCCAGTTACAGTCCTCTAGTCGATTTGCCAGTGCGGCACGATCTAGAAGTTTCAGAGTGATTGTAATCAGAGGCTTGATAGAAGATTCAACTCTTCACAATTGAAGTTGGACGAGTTCTTCGTATCAAAGCTCGCGTCTATAGAAGTTGCAAGGACTTGTATAAAAACTTGCAGGATTTTCCAATAGTGGATTCAACTGGAAGCTAGAGTTCTTCCGACTGGACTAGTCCTCACCAGAGGAAAACCAGTATAAATCTTGGTGTTTGCGTTTGCCTTCTGATCACTTTTAAATTCTGTCATTTACTTCTTGTGATTATTATTATACTTGTGATCTATCTGCTAACAAGATTTTTATTAGCAATATTCTGCTGCCTACTCTATTCACCCCCCCCTCTAGAGTATTCTGCTTTACGATTTCGTTCCTACAATTGGTATCAGAATAGGTTATACAGGTAAAGTAAGGTAAAATAGCAGTTATATTCAATTTTATATAGATCACAGCTCTACACATGGCAACTGTGAAATTTACAAGTGAAGGCCAAGCCACAAACAGACCTCCACTGTTTGACGGCACAAACTACACTTATTGGAAAAACACGTATGAGTTTCTTTCTGAAATATCTTAATTTTGATTTATGGTCTATTGTTATTGATGGCTATCAAAAGCCACTTCGTATAAATGTTGATAGAGTTTTAACTGAAAAACCCCATAACAGATATACAAAGAAAGAAAAAAAAGGCCAGTCTTGACGCACGTGCTATTAACGCTTTATTTTGTGCTTTAGACAGAACTGAATTTAACAGGGTGTCTATCTGCACAACTGCAAATGAAGTATGGAAACTTCTTGAAGTCACACATGAGGCGTTCAAGATGAAGCCCAACAAAACAGTTACTCAGATGTTCGAAAGATTCTTGGATATTGTAAATCCTTTTTCCTCCCTAGGCAAAGATTACAGTAACCATGAAAAGATTCGCAAACTCCTGCGAGCACTTACAAAGAACTGGATTCCGAAGGCTACTGCAATCATTGAAGGAAACGACCTTACTACTGTGACACTTGAAGTACTCATGGGTAAGCTAATCACTCATGAACTAGAGTTATAAGACTTTGAAGAGCCTGCACCAAAAGAGAAGACGATCGCTTTCATGGCTCAACACAGAAGATCTGCTGATGATGATTCAGACAACAGTGAATCTGATGCTGGAGATCAAGCACTCCTTGCAAGAAAATTCAAAAAATTCTTAAGATATGAAAAGAAGACAAAAGAGAACAATGGCGGCAACAGCTGGTATCAAGATGACGCTGTCTGCTACGGCTGCAAGAAGAAAGGACACATGAAGAAGGACTATCCTACAAACACATCAACAAGCAAGAAGAGCAACAGATACGAGAAAGGGAACCTGAAGAGATCAACATCTCGGAAGTATGCCAATACCAGCATATGGCATGAAAGTGAAGCCAGCGACTCAGAAGATGAACAATCAGAAGATGCTGCAAATGTATGCTTTATGGCATCCGATCAGGTACTCTCTGAACCTATAGTTGATAAATATGATGACTTCACCTTTGAGCAATTAGGAGAAGCCTTCAGTGAACTGATAAGTGATTACAGAAAACTGCGTAGCAAATATCAGACCTCGAAGAAGGTACTCAAAGAGTACAAAGGTGAAATAGGAAGACTTACCAACCTACTAGCTGAGGTTAAAGATAATGTTAGTGAGTCTGGTGAGCTTTCTTCTATTAAGCTCTTATTACACGAGACTACCAAGTCATCCAAAGAAAAAGACAAGGTTATTGACCAACTGAAAGAAGAACTTTCTAAAGAGAAGAAAAGTCTTCAAAGTGCACAAGTCAGAATGGAAGCACTCACTTCTGACTATACTAAGTTATCTGACACTTGCAAAAGATTGGAAATTAGGTTAGAAAAACAGCCTGAGACTGCTGCTTCCAACCCTAACACGTGTCACTTACCGAAAAATTGGAACATTCCCAAACCTAACACTGTCAGACCTAATCCTATAAAACCTTTGCCTAAAAAGGTTATGCCCAAACAAGATAATAGGTATACTTTCTTCTATACAAGAAAATCTAAACCTACCAACCATGCATATCACTCAGCTTTCAACACTCAACATACTAAATATCATTATTGTGGCCTCATTGGTCATATATCGTCTACATGTAGAATTAGAAAGCTAGTATATCTAAATATTTATGCATGGATACCAAAAGCTACCCAGTCAGGACCCTACAAGAAATGGGTACCAATAGTTTCATCTACAAATTATTTTGTAGGTGGGACACCCTTCACATGCTAGAAGCAAATGGATTCTCGACAGCGGTTGCTCATGGCACATGACCGGTGACGCTTCATTATTCGCAACACTGTCGAAGAGGAATAAAGAAGGATATGTCTCCTTCGGCAATAATTTAAAAGGGTATATAATCGGTATTGGTGATATTGGTAAAGCTCCTTATCCAGTAATTAAAGATGTTTGTCTTGTTACTGAGTTAAAACATAATCTGCTCAGCATAAGCCATTTAGCTGATCACGGTTATGGTATTAACTTCGTAAAAGACAAATGTACTATTATTGATAGTTCAACTGGTAATACTATATTTGAAGGTATTAGAGAAGACAATATATATGTTTTCTATTTGTTGGAAGATACTAACATTTCAGGTAGATGTTTAATGGCTAAAAGCGATGAGAGTCATCTGTGGCATATGAGACTCGGTCATGCAAATATGGATACTATTTCCAAATTATCCACAAAGAAGCTAGTATGCGGTTTACCGGATATTACATTCAAGAAGGATGTGGCATGCAGTCAATGTGAAAAGAACAAAGCTACTCGATCCTCTTTCAAGTCAGTTAACGCTATATGTACTACTAGACCTCTAGAATTACTACATATGGACTTATTTGGTCCTAGCAGAGTTGCTAGTCTCGGAGATAAGCTATATGTTTTTGTAATTATAGATGATTATTCTAGATACACGTGGGTATATTTTCTGACACGTAAAAATGATGCATTATCGGAATTTGTCACCTTTTCCAAGAAAGTACAGATTAAAAAAAGGTTACATGATCACTCATATTAGAAGCGATCATGGAGGCGAATTCGAGAATGCAGAGTTTGAGCAATTTTGTGACACACACGATTTTATACACGAATTCTCCAGTCCTAGGACTCCATAACTAAATGGAGTTGTGGAACGTAAGAACAGAACTCTATCCGAAATGGCCAGAGTAATGTTAAACCAGTTTAGTCTACCCAAGTATTTCTAGGCTGAAGCTGTAAATACAGCTTGTTTTGTTCTCAATTGAGTTCTAATTCGACCCAAATCGAAGAAGACTCCATTTGAGTTTTGTTTTGATAGAATTCCATCAGTTTCATATTTTAGAATATTTAGTTGTAAATGTTTTATTCTTAATACTAAAGATAATTTGGGAAAGTTTGACGAAAAGGCCGATGAAGGTATATTTTTAGGTTATGCGGGCAAAAGCAAAGGATACAGAGTCTTCAACAAAAGAACTATGATCATCGAAGAGTCGATCAATGTTACCTTTGATGAACTAAATCAAACGACAATCGATGACAATGACGAAAATCTCAATGTACCCAGCAAAGCACCAGCTGATCCTTCTAGAGAAGATCCAGGAACCAGCTACCTTCGTAGTCTGCCAAAAAGATTGAAGTTCACGGCTGATCATCTGAAGGATTTGGTAATTGGTGAGATTACCAAGGGTGTAAGTACTCGCTCCTCTAATAAAAATATAGCTTCTTGTGTTGCTTTTGTATCTCAGTTTGAACCCAAAAATATTGATGAAGCATGTAGTTATAATTTTTGAATAGATGCTATGCAAGAGAAATTAAACTAATTTGAACGGAATCAGGTTTGGGAACTTGTTCCCAAGTCTATTGATCATCCGGTCATTGGCACCCGATGGGTATTCTGAAATAAACTGAACGAGAATGGTTTAGTGACTCGTAATAAGGCTCGACTCGTAGCTCAAGGATACAATCAGGAAGAAGGTATCAACTACGAAGAGACTTATGCCCCAGTTGCGAGATTAGAATCTATTCGCATGTTATATGCATTTGCATGTTTTCATAATTACAAATTATTTCAAATGGATGTCAAAAGCACATTTTTAAATGGTTTTATAAAAGAAGAGGTTTATGTAGCTCAACCACCCAGTTTTACTAATTTCAAATTTCCTGAATATGTTTTCAAGTTGAAAAAAGCTTTATACGGTTTGAAACAAGCCCCTCGATCTTGGTATGATCGTCTAAGCTCTTTTCTACTTGATAACAGTTTTTCAAAGGAAAATGTTGACACTAATTTGTTTATAAAGTCTTTGAATAATAATATTCTTTTGATTCAAGTCTATGTAGATGATATTATCTTTGGATCTACTGATGAATCTCTTTGTCAAGAATTCTCAAAGTGTATGCAGAATGAGTTTGAGATGAGCATGATGGGAGAGCTGAAGTTCTTTCTTGGACTGCAAATCAAACAAACCAACAATGGGACATTCATAAATCAAGCTAAGTATACAAAAGATATACTAAAGATGTTCGACATGGAAGCAGCAAAGCCACTTAGCACTCCAATGGAGACTTCAACTAAGCTTGATATTGATGAACAAGGCAAATCTGTCGACATACGTAAGTATCGAGGTATAATCGGTAGCTTACTTTATTTAACTGCCAGTCGACCAGACATTATGTTTAGTGTTTGCTTATGTGCTCGTTTTTAAGCCAATCCTAAGGAATCACATCTGTGCGCAGTTAAACGTATCTTCCGATACCTTAAAGGCACTTCTTCTGTCGGCTTATGGTATCCCAAAACTATATCGTTTGACCTAACCGATTATTTCGATGCTAATTTAGCCGGATGCAAAGTAGATAAAAAAAAGCACCAGCGGCACATGTCATTTCCTAGGAAAAGCTCTAGTCTCTTGCTTTAGTAAAAAGCAAAATTCTGTTGCATTGTCAACAACAGAGGCTGAGTATATCGCCGTAGGACGTTGTTGTGCACAAATTTTGTGGATGAAACAAACCTTAGAAGACTATGGATTACATTTTACACATATACCCATTTTTTGTGATAATACTAGTTCTATTAATTTGACTAAGAATCCAGTATGTCATTCTCGTACTAAACATATCGAGATTCGACATCATTTTCTTAGAGATCATCTACAAAATGGAGATATAGACCTTGTATACATAGACACATAGAATCAATTAGCTGACATATTCACAAAACCATTAGCGGAAGATCGTTTCAACTATTTACATCGAGAATTAGGAATTTTAGATATCAATAATATTAATTAATTTTTTTATCAATTATTTATTCGATACTCATAAACTGTTTTCGAGACAAGCCTAAAAAGAGTCTGTCTATCACCACGACTACGGTCGAAGTGAAACGGTACTTAAGAGTTCCCCGGTGAACCTCCGTTAGCTGGGACAGTACTCCTACAGCTAATCAGAGACATATGCTGAGTAAAGAATATTAATTTGTAAAATAATATTAATTATATTATTTTGAGATTTAAAATTACTAAACCTTGAATTAAGCATTTGAAACGAATTAATGAAAAAGAATGTGGTCTCATTTGATTTTATATATATATATATATATATATATATATATATATATATATATATATATATATATATATATATATATATATATATATATATATATATAGCCAGGCAACCCTAGGCGAATTCGGTCCGAGTTCGGTCCGAATTCGGCCAGAGTTCGGTTGGGTGTTTATATATAAAAGCAGCAACCCGAGGCCTCCTCCTTCTTCATACTTCCAAAAATCCTCTCAACAGCAGCTTCGCCCCTCCGAAACCCTAGTTCTACTCCCTCTTTGTTCTCCCAATTCGTGTGGTGTTTCTCTCCAAAACTTTGGATTCGTGCAGAGATCGTCGTCCTCTACAACATATCCGATTCTTGGAAGGTATAATCCCTTCTTCTACCACTTTTTAGTACTTAGGTTTTTTTGGAATTTTTGGGAAATAATGCCTAAGTTCAATCCCTTCAAGGGGAAGAAGACCCATGCCAGTGAAGAGGCATCGTCTTCTGATCCGCATACGGATTGCCTCTTTTCTCCGGTCTAATCGGACGATGGTGCGTCGGATGAGTTTTATTTTAAAACTTCCGATCAAGTGTTATTGTGGTACGCTGATTTTAACATACGTACTATTTGCACCAGATCACTAATCAAGTGGACTATCTTTCCAGATCACCGTCCTTATTTTGAGGTATTAGGGTTACAACACTTTGTCACCTTACAATTCTCTATTGCCACTAATGCCATTAGATTATTCTACTGTAATTTCGTGTTAGACACTTTTACAGCGAGGAAACGTGTCGGAAGAATTGATATCGAATTCGCTGATAAAACGTTAGCGAAAATTCTTTGTATTCCAAACGAAGGTGCCCCGCTAGATGACATCACTGATTTTGATTTCCCCGATGGCACTATACTCGTTAGTTTCAAGAATGAACTTTGTACGCCTGCACGCGTTCTTCCTGGAAAGTTCAAGGCTAATAACTTGAACTTGTTTAACTACGAATTACATCGCATCATCTATTCCACCTTACTGCCAAAATCTACTTCTAAAGATGATGTCACTGCACTTGAGCTTTCTTCTCTTTATCATATTCTTAAGGAGATTTCTTTTTCTGCCCCTAAGACTATTATTCAGATGATGGGTAGATGTCGCGGGAGAGACCGCGACCTATCTTATGCGATGCTCATTCCTCGCATATTTCAGAGATTTGATATTGATTTATCTACTTGTGCTGTCGACCCCGAGCCCAAGTTTCTCAAACTCTTTCGTCGCATCATTGCATCTGTTCCTCCGTCCACTGCATCTACTCCTCCTGCACCTACTCCCACTAATCCCACAGTACCTGTTCCTCCTCATTCCTACCCTATAACATTTGAGGGTATCCATCAGCACTTATCAGATCTGTAGTCTTTTTATGTTGAGACCTCTAGGGAACACGAGTTTCGTGATGTGACTCGATTCCAGGCGATTGCCAACTCCTTCACCGATCTGAGGTTTACGCAGACGGAATATTCTGCTAGCTCTCTTCCTCGAGACCCTTCTGTTTTTGGATACCGTATTGACGATGAGGCGATACACTCTCTGTTCCAGCCAGGGAACGCATATGATTGGTATCGTACCACTGGCGCCACTTCTCGCACTTCTGGCGCTGGTGCTTCTAGAGCTGGTCCTTTTGGACATGGTGGTGCTGCAGCTGATGATGATGATGTTGATGATGATGAGTTTTGATATGTTAGATTGTTGAGACTGTTACTTTCTGTCTTATGTTTACTTGGAAATGCTCTGACATTCCAAGATTTTATCAGTACTTTTTAGATTTTATCAGTACTTTTCTTATGTGACTATTCATGGACATGGTTATTTTTTATTATGCCTCAATTTTGGCATCTTAGTCTATTATTCATCACTATGTTTTGTTTCAGTTTGTAGTAGCACTATCTATTTATGCTGCTTCATTCTTTACATATTGCCTGAGACAAATACATGCATGTGATGTTATTCTATTTTTCTTACTGTTTCTACCATCTGTCATGATTATTTCTTTTTATGTGTTTCTTTACTGTTTGTTACTTATGCATTGATTGCGGGGGAGCTTTCTCTTTTGCAATTATTTTGCTAAGTGACAACGGGGAAGAAATAAGGATCTAACATCCTTTGTGAAATACAGGATATGAATAATTTTTCTTTACTATTTTGATTTGATTCCAAGCTTAGATGTTATATCGGCAAGGTTTGTCAATTATCAAAATGGGAGAGATTGTTGGCCCATTGGTCATGGTCAAACCTGATTTTAATAATTGATCAAACTCTGTCTTGATATAAATGCAAGTCAACTCAGATGTTACCTACGACATTTTGGACACTGCTCAACAATGGTTATCAACAATGTTCAAGACTGAAGCCGTTTGCCTCTCCGGATGTACTTACTGTTAGGCAATGTAATTTTTATTTTATTTGAGTCTAGGAATACTTTGTACACCGAGTCATACTGGCAAATAGGCTATCCGAAAATGTTTTCAAAACTATCCTATTCTTTTACAAATAACCCATATTTTTGCAAAATATTCTTATTACAAAAGCCCTTGAAGGATTATTCAAAAAGCCAAAATTTATTTTCTCCAAATAATGAACTGGCAGAACCTCAGGAGAACTCGGCCCGAGTTCGGCCAGAGTTCGGCCATTTGGAACGTTAGTGAACGTTGGATTTTTGAACTTGGTCATCCTTCAGTTACGGGTTGTTACAAAGAGTTCTATCCGAATTCTGCCCGAATTCTGTCAGAGTTATATCTTTGGAAAAGCTATAAATAGAGAAATATTTCGATCTTTTTAACACACCAGTTGACTTTCAATCTTCTCTCTTCTTAAGCCTTCAGTCTTCCAAAGAGTTCTTAAAAGCTTTCATTTTCAAATTCCAAGCTAGTTACAATCGTCTAGTCGATTTGCCAGTGCGGTACGGTCTAGAAGTTTCAGAGTAATTATAATCAGAGACTTGATAGAAGATTAAACTCTTCACAATTGAAGTTGGACGAGTTCTTCGTATCAAAGCTCGTGTCTGTAGAAGTTGCAAGGACTTCGTATGAAAACTTGCGAGATTTTCCAATAGTAGATTCAACTGGAAGCTAGAGTTCTTCCGACTGGACTAGTCCTCACCAGAGGAAAACCAGTATAAATTTTGGTGTTTGCATTTGCCTTCTGATTACTTTTAAATTTTGTCATTTACGTCTTGTGATTATTATTATAGTTGTGATCTAACTGCTAACAAGCTTTTTATTAGCCATATTCCGCTACCTACTCTATTCATCCCCCTCTAGAGTATTCTGCTTTACGATTTCGTTCCTACAGTTTCTAATAAATATTTACTTACATGCAGCCAAAAACTTTTTTAATGAAATTATCTATCCATCCATTTAATTTTTATGACCATTTTAATTAGTTAATCTTTTGAACAAGGACATATTTGGAAAAAAAAACTTCCAAAATGTAGCTCTAGTAGTATAGATATGGACAACATGTTGATTTGAATAAAAGTAGCTTCAAAAGTTTGAAGATGGCACAATTTGTTGTAGCATCTCTCTTTCTATTGAGCACTCAATCGAATTCAAAAACATGGTGGCGGCATAAAGGTAGTTAGACATTTAGTCCAACACATGATCATTAGTGCAACTAGGGATGACACAAAGATATTATGACATTATATTCCACGGATCAACTTTACTTTGAGTATAGTTGAACTTTGCTAAAGTCTAAAGCGGGTACTGCAACCCTAACCCTAATTAATGGAGCTAGGGATGCCACAGATATCATGTTGCATACATACTTGGCTTAACTTATATTGGACTTGTGATCTTTACTTACTTGTCCGTGTATGTCTGATGGTCCTGCGTATATAATTAGAGTAGACATACTTGTTAGAGTCAGATTAGACATGTTGTGGATGCGATTCGAATAGTAGCATTGGATGTGAAGGACAGTTACAAGATGTCTGTGCTCCTTTGGACATCTTCTTGTTGCTCACATATACGCATGTGTTCTATGCCTAATAAACTAGTGTCCCTATACCATACCATAATAGTATCATTGTGATCAAAACATGTCATGGCATTAAAATGAACATAACATTTCTAGCTGATACGTGTTACTTACTAATTAGAAAGTAATGGGGGTTAGGATAGTAGGGACTAGGTTATTATTCCGCTTATTTTGGAGTAGACAGTTTGAGAGAACATAGAGAAATGGGATGATAATTTAGAGCAATTTGTATTATGCAGAGAATATGGTTGTGATTACGATCCGATAATTTGATGACTAAGGAAAAGGGATAATTTTGGAGTAGAATGTGCATGTTACTCTCTTGCAAAGAATTCGTTAGGCTATGTTAAAGTTCCTTTAATAAAAATAAAACATTTAAAATATGAAAGTTGGAGTTTTCTATCAAAATCAGTTATATTTGTCCGTGACAAATATACACTATGATTTCCTCCATAAGTATGTTGTTGACTGCATTAAAAATAGTGATACCACACAAAGTTGTATTTGCATATACCAGGTTGAGAGGAGATTGTTTAAGTACTGAATGTACATGGTATTGGTAGGGGAAAATGCTAAGTCTAGTACCAAATGCTTGCAACCTCTCTCTCCCACCCCTTACACATGGGTCCCATCGGGTCCCACCTCCCACTACAAAAAAATGACCTTTTGGGACGACATTATTTGATACACAATTTTTATGAGTCCTAAATAATATTATTTGGGACACAAAGTAATATCATTTAGGACGCATTGTTTTTCGACCCTGATAATATTTACTTATTTTGGACTGAACTTTCTGTCCGTCCCAAATAGAATTTCAGCCTGTCCCAAATAGTTTGGCGGGAAATGACAAAACACCCGTGTAATTTTTTGGTCAAATTTTGAATTTAGGATTAACTATTGGATTATAAGTCAATATTTGGATTTTAGTTTAGTATTTTACTTGGCATAAATTATAATACAAATATTATAGTTAATTTATTATTTAATTATTGGTTGGTTGTATTTATTGGATGGTGCATTTGTATGTATTTAATTAGATCCTTGGACTATTAAATTTAACCCACTTAAATTGAACTTAGCTATTGGGCCAAGCCCTTAGTATCAAACCAACCCACATCCTGTGACATAGGAAGCAAAGAAATATTCTTTCCCAACTCTCCCGCACTCATTTTCATTTTCCCTCTCCTTCCCTTCTCGCTCGATTTCATTTTCCCTCCATGGAGCTTCCTCTAGCCCTCTCTCTTACCTCGATTTCATTTTCCCTCCATAGAGCTTCCTCCAGCCCTCTCTCTTACCTCGATTTCATTCGAGCTTCTCCAGCCTCAAAGCTCTACTTATTTTCCCAATTCCTCTCATTTTTAGGTCAGCTTCTAAACTCCTTTTCTTATTCTTTAATTACTTCTCAATTGTGAGATCTATTTTCCGAAGTTTTTTCGCGATTGTAATTCCCAATTCCTCAAAGTTTTACTGAAGATTTTCCTTTGTGAAATTTTCTATTAATTTATTAGGGTTTTGTAAAATTTTATATTTTGGAAATTTATTGTTAAATATTTATTAGAGGTGAATGAGGAGTTCGAGACACTGAGGTACCAGTCACCTGATCCGATTGTCGAGGAGGAGGAGGAGGAACAGATCGACCCCGAGGTCACACTGACGAGGTCCCTGAGGAGGAGGTTTTCGTTGTCGAAAATCTGGTACGTAAGGAAGGAATTGTTTGATTCTATTGTTGTATTATTTTCAATCTAAATTTGGAAGAGAGAAGAATAAATTTGGCACGTCCTACTTTTAAGTAGAAGTTTAGTTGATGAAGAAAAGGATTACGAAACCATTCATTTTCTAGAATAAAATTTTTTAGGGGAGTTTCAGTAGGGTTTACTTGGTGGATTCTAGGATTTATCTACTGGAATACGATATCTAGTTATTATACTTATTTCTGTAAAAGCAGTTAACATTCAAAATCAAAAGCTTTGCTAGATAATGTAGAAAAATATGGCTACTTTCAACCTTTATTCTACCTTCGTAGCATAACATGATTATTGGTAGATTCTCTTAGGAGTTTGGCAAGTTTATTAATGTGAATAAAGATGATTTCCTGGAAAAAAAAAATTGTTGTCTGTAGGGGAATTTTCCAACTGATGGTCTATACCATAATTGTCAACATCTTGAAATCCTTTGTCTGTGGGGGAAATCAATTTGCTATTATTGTTGTATGGTACTCGATGACCATAGTGAGTTATTATCTTTATTACATTAGGACTTCCTTGCAAACATGAGGTTACTTTGTTAATGTAGTGATTAGACAAGCAAAATTTGCTAATATTGTTATACTGTATGAACTTTTAAGTTTTAATATGTCCAGTCAGCTTCTTATGGTCAAGATCGATCATCATCAGTTATTAAAGGGAGCACGACTTCAAAAGGGAGGGCATTCTAAGTTGTTGGAAGCTTATGTCGAGGCCATTGCCTGCCTTCTTCAGCATACAAGTTTACATAAATTTCATCAAGCATGACCAGACTATGTGGTACCGTGCATGCAAGACTTGTAACAAGAAAGTGACAGAAGGCATATCTGGATACTAGTGTGAAGGATGTTCAAAGAGTGATGAAAATTGCTCTTTAAGATACATAATGGTAGTGAAGGTTTCAGATCCAACTGGTGAAGCTTGGGTTTTGACTTTCAATGAGCATGCTGAGCAAATCATAGGATGCAGTGCTGATGAGCTCGACAGAATAAAATCTGAGGAAGGGGAGGATAAATTCCAGCTCAAGTTGAAAGAGGCAACATGGGTTCCCCATATGTTCCGAGTATCTGTTACTCAGACAGAATACATAGGTGAGAAGAGGCAGAGGATAACTGCCAGGACACAAGCACCAGTAGACTACTCGGCTGAATCTAGATATCTGCTAAGGAAATCTCAAAGATGGCAGTCTCCTAAAGTAGGCTTTTTCCAATCAAGAGGCTTTTTCCTCGTAAGAAAGTTCTGTACTTAGATCAGTTATTATCAAAGGTTGTGACAGTTCTAACATGAATGACTTGTAGAAGTAAATATCTAAGAGAGGTTTCTCTAGACACTTATGCACCAGTGCAATTGAGATTCTATGCATTAGCTGCAATGTGTTACCTCAGTTAGCTGAGAGTTTGCTTTACCACCAATGTCGTTCTACTTACAGGCACCAATTATTCTCTCTCATTGTTAAGGTGCCATTTTTCCAAATCAGAGACTTATTAGAACACTATTGTAACATGATCCTTGCTTGATTGCCTGCCTTGTGGTTGGTGTGCATTGCATTGGAACAGGCTTCTTAACACCATATATATTATATATATGGATCGTGCAAAAAAAACAATATATATATATATATATATATATATATATATATATATATATATATTTACCGTGCAAAAAAACTAGGGCACGTTCCATATATATATATATATATATATATATATATATATATATATATATGGAACGTGCCCTAGTTTTGACTGATTGTTTCTTTGCACGGTAAACAACTATGCATACAATATGCTTCACATGTAAATTATTTTGACTGTGTTAGCTAATCGATATAGTCTTTTCAGTTTACATGTCTGCACCATCAGTTATGAGTTGTATAATGCATCAGCTTAGGTCCATATATGACTAGGTGTAGGACCTGTAATTTGTTGATGTTATAATGTGATCATACTTTATTGTTCAGAGGAATCAACTGGTGTCTTGAAGAAGGCTGAAACTGAGTACAAGGGACATCGGTCTTTGCTAATGCGCACTAGGCAGTTGCTCACCACCATGCGACGTCAGGATGTGATTGATAGGTATATCTCCATCCTTATTTCTTGACAAGAAATATGATTCATGCATAATTCATAATTGATTTCTGATTTATGGATGTGACTGAGCTTGAGCTTATCTGGATTGAATCAGTCCCTTTTCAAGCATGGCTTCTTAAGTGACATTTCAACTTCAGCTTGATATTTTGAAATTAGGCATTTAAAGCTGAAGTAACCTTCAGGTTTTAGTGTTATTTTATGAAGAGTAAGTGTTAACCACCTTATGGTCATGAATTATCCTTCTTAAGCTGAAGTAATATATATATATAAGACCCAACTAAATATATAATTGATATTTTGTTCTCTTTTGACACACCTTGGTTTCACCACCTAAGCACATTTGGATGAGTCTAGTGACTGACATGTAGACCAAGGCATGGGGATTCGAGCCATGGCCTGTTCGTGCTGTACCATGGCCTGCAGACCTTGTTCTGTGCAGTCGAAGCCCCCATTGTTGTGCACATTTCACTTGACACTTCACTCTCACTTCATTGCACTCTTCCTTTACATGTCTGCACACACTTGCTTTGCTCTTCACACACCCATGCATCAGAGTTCAGACCCCTTGCATGTGTGCAGTCTAATTCGAAGAGGGGTTATGTGTTCAGTCAGTAATTTGGGAATATGGCAAGTCCAT
Organism: Iris pallida; assembly: GCA_029216955.1. Classification (NCBI taxonomy): domain Eukaryota; kingdom Viridiplantae; phylum Streptophyta; class Magnoliopsida; order Asparagales; family Iridaceae; genus Iris; species Iris pallida. The sequence continues at coordinate 3,800,372 of JANAVB010036017.1, read as the reverse complement.
AATAGATTCAGTCCCCTTGTTTATGTTGCCTGCTTTAGATATTAATGTCCATATCTTTAGATTTAGTCAATACCTTAGTTTACCTGGGAAATTATCTTTCTATGAATGGACATTCCTTTTGGTCTGTCCAGCTAAGTTATGGTAGCCTTATTTAGTATCTGCCTTGTCCTGCACCCTAGCTTATGTTCAGTCCCATTTCATTTGATTGTTCAAACCTTAGTAATCCTTGTATCAGATATTTATTTTGATGTAAGTATCAGATTTAGAGTTGGGACTTAGCTTACAGAGAATTAGCAGCAGGAGGGGGGACCTTGGCTTGGCTGCACTGCTGTGTGCAGTAGCGCACTTGGCTCGAGTGTGGCTAGGCCATCTGGCCACTGAACCATTAGCAGTAGCAGGGCATGTAGGAGTTAGCCCTTAGAAGTAGGCTATCTCCATGGGGGGGAGGGGGGTTCATCCTTCCTTTTATCATATGAGTGATTATGAGTTAAGATAAATAATGATGTATCTTAGTGTGTTGGTTCAGTTAGCCTCAGTTAGAATATTAGATATGTATATGTTAGTATCTTGGTTGAGTTAATGTTAAGTTAGTTTATTAGGGTATCCAATGTTGTGTCCTTAAAGTTTAGGAGAGAGTGAGAGATGAGAGAAGTGTTTGTGTGTATGTGAGTATAGGTAAAGGGATGGTGAGGGTGTGTATATATTTGTGATGTGTGTCCCTTGGAAGAGTTCAGGAGAGGGGGACCAAATGTATAGGTTTAAGCCCCATTGTTCATTTGATTGTTCAAAAAACTTGGTATATGTGGCTTAATGCCTGGGTCGAGGTCAAGGATATTGAGTGTGTGGGGGTGTTTAGAGGGTTGAGTTAGGACTGGGAGTAGAGTTTAATGTTAGTGAGGTGAATGCTTAAGAGATGAGAGTGTTAGTGCTTTGTAAAAGAGTTTTATTGTGATACTCACTTGTGTATCAGTAGAATGGTAGTGGCTTGCCTTGGCCAACCTTGCTTTAGCAGTAGCAGCAGAGAAAGGGACAGGGCCACTTGAGGCTCCTGCAGAGAGCTAGAGCCACACTGCTAAGAGGCAGCAGTGGTAGCACGGACTTAGCCATGGTATTTCCTACTTTGTGCAGGTAGGAAGGTTTGGTTTTGTAGTAGTTAGAGTGTCAGAAAGTGAGCCTTGTAGCAGCAAGAGGGGCCAGAGGCAGTTGGCCATATCTTGTTGAATAGAATGTTAGTAGGGAATCCTATAGTGTATCTTAGGGTAGTATCTTAGTGTCCAGATTAGGATACCTAGGAATGGTATTTAGGAATTTGAGTGTTAGAGTATTGTTAGTATATTAGGACTTGCTAGTAGCAGAGAGTGTTAATATATGATATATTAATGTATTAGTCATGTTAGAAGGAGGGGGTTAGATAGTTTATGTGAATGTTAGACAGTTGGCAATGTATCCTAGAGTGTTAGAGGGTGAACCATTGTATGTGTCAGTAGATGCGTTAGATACTGGTGAGCTATTAGTTACATATCCTAGTGTTAGTGTCCAGTTGAGAGTGTCCTGCATGCACTGTGTATAAATCCTTATGTGTTAGTGATTTTTATGTATTAGAATGGTGTGTATTATGAGGGTTAGACGTGAAACAGGTGAGGGAGTGAGTATCCTTTACACATTGCCATATATGTGCGAATGCAAATAGATAGTTATAGGGTGATGTGTTAGTGAGTAGAGAGGAATCATATTTATCCTTAGATTAATCTCAGATATTGTGGGTTAGTCCTTTATAGCCATCTCTCGTATGTTTAGTTCATAGAGGCCTGCATCCTTGTTCAATCCAAATAATGAAGTATCAATTCTCACTTTGGGCGTCATTCTTGGGTAGTGCCATACGCATTGGCCATTAGGGTATCCTTAGATTTAGTTTAACCTTTATTTGATCATTCACTACTTTGGTTTAGACCACTATTCCTTGTCCAGGCTAGTAGGGAGTCTTTGAACTCGAGTTAGGAATGTCCAAAATAGGAATCCTTGTTCTGTTCATCAATTGTTAAGAGTTTGTTAGATGTTAGTCCTATTGTTCAGATAGGAACTTATTATTTGTAGGAGTCAGTTCTGGTATTATTTTGTAAGATATCCTATCATAGGTAATTGTCCAGACGACTATGGAGGGGCAAGGTAGACAAGAAGGTTGCTAGTGCAAAATTACATATATATAATGAAACAAACAGGAATGCATCCACAGCTAAGTAACTTCAAAGTCATTAGATAAGTTTGGTATCAGAACTTTTTATTTGGCTATTAAGGTTAGAATAAGCTTGTTCAAGTCATCTACTAGTTTGCATAGAAGAAATTTACTCTTAGTAGCGTAGCTAACTCAATTAATGTTGGATAGATAGGACAGTTGATACATAAGACTGATATAATAAAAATAGATACACTTCCAAATATGAACATGAGAAATAATAATAATAAAGGTTACATTGGAAAAGTAACAATCTTGTACAAAAGATATTTCGGGTTTTATAAATGTTTGTAGTTAAGATAAAGCCACTTGTTCTACTTTCCATGACTGCATATAGAAGGAAGCCTTAACGATATAAGCACAGTAGCACCTTCATGTGCCAAACATAGACCTAAATTATTATGGATGTGAATATTCAATTTCATGATATGCCACAGTGCATATCGACTATTTAGATCCCTAATTTCGTTCCCAGCACTATTTAAACCTATTCATGTTCAAGCATTATACTATGCTTGAGGCCCACACATCTAGAAAAAGGGAGAATGCTATACCCAAGTCTAGTCTCATAGGTCTGACAGGACTCATGCTCAACTAATAGTGTTTTGGTCTTCCAAAGCATTTTAAGAAAGGTACCGTGAAGCTGAGGATTTCCATTTCCATGACTAAAACTTTCAAAGCATTTTACATAAAAGGACCTCTCTGAAAAGAAGTCACATCATAATCCTAGATCCACTTCCAAAGCATTATACATTGAAAAACCTCCTCAGCGAGAGTGCTGACAGAAAGAGAGAAAATTCAGGTGATTGTAGCTCTTTGATTGTACACATAAAACTGTCATTGTTGTTTTATCAACTTCATGTTTAGCAGTTCTTTTTTTTTAAATGTGTGACAGCCTTTTGTTTTTTTATCAGTGTATCTATTAAATGTTTAGGTGTTCAAAATTTCATTGTGTTCACATTACCCATGGTCATGTATGCTGGTTCGCTTTTCTCAATTTGGCATGCCCTTTTGCATCTGTAGTTTCTCTCAAAACTATCAAGTCATACTTCAGCTGAATCTTTTACTCCCATGAAGAACTTTGCCCTTATTTTTTTGTTTCCACAGGACTTGGCATTTGTTGTGGATGGTGTTGCTTTAGAAATTGTTCTGAAGAGATATAAGGAGGCTTTCACTGAATTGGCGATTCTCTCGAGGACAGCCATCTGCTGTCGTGTAACTCCTTCACAGAAGGCTGCTCCAAAGAAGGCTGCAGATGGTGCGTTTGACATGCACATGCGGCTATCGACGTGATGTAAACTTTCATTTTGTAAACAATGGGATATGAATTTTATGTTATGGGGGAAAGATTCGACGTGATGTAAAATTTTGTTTTATTTTGTAAACAGTTGGATATGACTTTTAAATGTTTTATAAAAATTTCTTGTCTTAATGTTGCAGCTACCATAATGCATTTGCGATTAAATAGTTCTGTGTGATTTTTGTTCTATATAAAATTTAATAGTATATTTCATATACAAATAGGAGGAGGATTAAGTTTTTGGGACGTATTTTTTGGGACAGATTTATAAACTGTCCTGCAGAATTTGTAATTTTGAAACCTTTTGGGACGGGAGTTTAACAGTCCTTTATAAGTATTTGGGAAGGCAAATATCCGTCATTTAACTTTTTGCCACGCCACCCTAATAAGACCACCCATTGCCGTCCTAAAGACCGTCCCAAATAGTAGTTGGGACGGTAAACCTATTTATTATGACATTTTTTTGTTGTTCCAAAAGGTCACTTTTTTGTAGTGTCCCCTCTCACCCCCTGCGACATGGGCGCTCCACCCGACCCCACCACTTCCCTTAATCCTCCTCTAATTGAAGTCCGACACGTGGCGGTTGTAAGGGAGTTGTAAGCATTTGGTTGTAGGCATAGCAAAGTTCAAAAAGGGAGAGATAGTAGTAGATCGAAAGGGATTTTGGAAGACGAGAGATGTTGGTGCTTTCTTTACATGGAGAGAGCTTGCTCTCAACATGCCTTATGAATTTTAGTCCCACATCGGAAATGCACCATGAGTTATCTCAACATATATACTTGGGTGTATTGTTAAGAGATGCACATGGGGTGGTGACCCTAAGGAGGGAACCATGTGGGTGATTTTACAAGGAGGTAAGTATAAGGCTCCAAGGATTAAGCATTAATGCTTTTGTCATTCTCTTGGATTAAATTCCACTTGGAGCTAAGCCCCAACGGGGCTTAGCGACTCGGACTCGGACTCGGACTCGGACTCGGACTCGGGCTCATGGGCTCATGAGGCGTAATGTGGCGTTTTGTTGGCGCACTTTGCACTTAGCACGTCAGCAGTCATGCGGTCTTTATGCGGCTCATATGCGGCCATGCGGTCTTATGCGGCATGCAGCTCATATGCGGCCTCATGCGGCTCATGCGGCTCATGCGGCCAGGCTGCTGCTGCTGTCGCATGAAGGGATCCGCTGACTGTGCAGATTACAAATCAGTTATGGAAAGGATGAATTAATGTAATTAAATCAGATCCTATCTTTGTGGGATTTGAATTTATTCAGATCCTATCTTTGTGGGATTTGAATTAATTTTGTGGGATTTAAATTAAATCTCGTTACTATCTTTTGGGATTTGATTCAATCTTTCCATAACTGAAGAGGCGGTTAGGGTTTCCACCCTCTCTCTATAAATACTCTCTTCTGGCCTCCTTTGTGACTACTACGAAAATACAAGTCAGAGAAGGAGAAAGAGAGAGAGAGCTGCTGCCGCCATTGCAAGTCCATCCGAGGAGTCAGAACAGAGATGACATCGAGCGTTCCACAAGTTATTCAACTTGCTGGTTCCTGGAAGCAGATCGTGTGGGGCGAATCTTGCTTTGAGCAATGGTGTTTTGACACCCCAGCATTGTTCTTCTTCTCATCTCTCTCTAGTTTTAATTGTAACTCGTTCTGTCCCAATTGCAACACGTTTGCAAGGAAGAACGAGAGATCTTCTCTTCTCTTTTCTCCCTCCTTCATATTGTAATTTGGCTATTTGATTTTTTATTCCATCGTAGATCTTGAGTTTGCTCTCTGCAAAGTTTTGTGGGACATCTCAGATCTCGATTGCATCTGTTTTTCTATCTTTGATCAAGCCCCGGGACTAACAATCTCAAAGCAAGATCCGTATAGATGGAAAATATTAATGCTTCGCTCCTCCAATCGGACTTCTGCAAGTTGGAAAAGTTCGATGGAGAGCACTATCAAGTCTGGAAGAGAAAGGTGTACCTAACTCTTCAACTGAAAGACGTTGATCATGTTCTGTTGGAGGAAGAACCCTCTGTTCCAGATACTGGATCTACTGCCGCCATCAATGCGGCTACCAAACTCCAGGCCAAGTGGAGAAGGGAAAATAGCATCTGCAGGCTTCTCATCCTGAATGCTATGGAGGACTCTCTGGCAGAATCCTACTCAAAGAAGGAACTTGCCAGAGACATATGGGACTCTGTGGAAAATTTGTATGAAGAAGATAAGAACAGGAGCAAAATATTTGTGGTTGAAAAATATCACAAATTGCTCTTTGAGGACGAAAAGTCCATGCTGCCACAGGTGAAGGAATTTCTGAAGCTGCGTCAGAAACTGGAAGACGAAGAGATGCCCCTTCCCGACAAGTTTGTCGTCGGAGGGATCGTCTCAAAACTTCCTGCTGGATGGAGTACCTTCTATACAAGGATGCACAGAAAGAAGCTAGACATTAGCTTGGGAGATCTACTTCAAGAGATCCATGTTGAGGACGAGATGCGTTCTCAACAGAAGATGGACACTCTGTCCAAACAGTTGGCTAAAGCCAATCTTGTGCAGACGAGAGATTCCAAGGGAAAGCAGGCGGCTTCTCATCCCAAGAAGAAGGACTTCACTAATCTGAAAGTGAAGGGTCCTTCATTCAAGCAACAGAAGATTAAGTCCCACGTGACTTGTTACAATTGTGGCAAGAAAGGCCACTACAAGAGTGAATGCAGATCTAAGCCTAAACAATCAGAGAAAGGTGAGCCTAATAAGGTTTCATTGGTTTCTAACATTGTTGCTATGATCGGACAGGTCACAACTGTAGGGGTTGACTCTGACTGGTGGATAGACACTGGTGCGACTTGCCATGTCTGTTCAGGCAAGGAATGGTTCGTCACGTACCAGCCGACATCTGAGAAAGTTGTCATGGCGAACCAGGCCCAAGCTGAAGTACTGGGGATTGGGACTGTGGAGCTGAAACTCACTTCTGGGAACACTCTGATGCTTCAAGGAGTGAAGCATGTTCCTGCGATTGCCAAGAACCTAATCTCTGGGAGCCTGCTCTGCAACGCAGGCTTGAGTATGGACATCAACGCTGGTCAGATGGTTATGTCCAAGAAAGGAACATACTTCGGGAAGGCTTATCAAACCGAAGGAATGTTTAAAATTCAGCTTGTCAACCAGTTTGATGACATTAATGCAGTTGCATTTTCTGATTATTCTCTTGAGTTGTGGCATAAGAGACTAGGACATGTTCATAGTAAAAGAATCAACAAAATGTCTAGTCTAGGACTTATCTCCAAATGTGGGGGTAAGGTGGAGAAGTGTGAAGTGTGTGCTCAGACGAAGATCACAAGGAAACCCTTTCATCGGGTCAATCGAAGCACAGATCTTCTGGAGTTGGTGCACTCCGATATCTGTGACTTCAAACATTTCTCCACGAAGGTCGGGATGAAGTATTTCATAACCTTCATCGACGACTTCTCAAAATACGCGTTCGTCTACTTGCTCAAGTCCAAAGACGAAGCTTTCGAGAAGTTCAGAGAGTTCAGGGCCGAGGCTGAACGGCAGACTGGACAACAACTCAAGTGGCTGAGAAGTGATCGAGGTGGGGAGTACAGGTCTCATGAATTCGCATCGTTCTGCAAAGAACATGGAATCATATACGAGACTACTGCTCCATATTCTCCTCAATCCAACGGAGTAGCAGAGAGGAAGAATCGGACATTAACAGAAATGATGAATTCCATGCTGCTCACTGCAGGTCTTTCAAAATGCTACTGGGGAGAAGCTGCATTAACGGCCACTTTCATTCTGAATAGAGTGCCATATGCAACTTCGGACGTAACTCCTCATGAACTCTGGTTCAAAGTCAGACCCAACTTGAATGTCATTCGAGTGTGGGGGTGTCTGGCGTATGTGAAGCTTCCAGATCTGAAGATTCAGAAGCTGGGGACAAGGACTACGAAGGCTATCTTCTTGGGGTATGCCGAGAAGAGTGATGCTCGGAGATTTCTTGATATTGAATCAAATCATATTATCGAATCTCGCGATGCTGAATACTTTGAAGACAAGTTCGCAAAAGACAAAAACATTGTTCTTTCGAACATTCCAAAAAATGATGTAGGTACTAATGAGACTGAAATCTCATACGAGCCAGTAGTCCAAGAAGAAGCTGTTGTTGATGAAACAACTCTTGCACCAGAACTCGCCGAGCCGTCAGCTAAGCGAGCGAGGAGACCGAAAGATTTCGGAGATGATTTTGTCACCTATCATGTGAAAGCAGATCCGCTTACCTATGATGAGACGATGAAGATCAGAGATGCTATCTTCTGGAAGGAGGCAGTGAATGACGAGTTTGACTCTATCACCTCCAATAACACATGGGTGTTGGTAGATCTATCTGAAGGAGAAAAGCCTATTGGATGTAAATGGATCTTCAAGAAGAAGATGAAGGCAGATGGAACTATTGACAAGTTCAAGGCCAGGCTGGTCGCCAAGGGATTTTCTCAGAAACAGGGGATAGACTACTTCGACACGTACACTCCAGTACCTCGGATGACCACCATCAGGATGTTAATCGCTCTAGCAGCTATACATAAGTTGGTGATACATCAGATGGATGTAAAGACAGCATTCCTGAATGGGGAGCTGACCGAAAAGATTTACATGCAACAGCCAGATGGATTTGTCGTCAAAGGTCTTAAAGACAAAGTCTGCAAGTTGGTGAAATCATTATATGGTTTGAAGCAAGCTCCCAAGATGTGGCATGAGAAGTTTGACAAAGTTATTAGGTCAAACGGCTACAGAGTCAGCGAGACGGACAAATGTGTTTACACAAAGTTTGCTGATGGAATTGGAGTCATCGTTTGTCTGTACGTGGACGACATGCTAATCCTAGGTACGGATATAGGCTGTGTCACAGAGACAAAGAAGTTCCTCTCAACCAAGTTCAGTATGAAGGACTTGGGGGATGCAGATGTCATCTTGGGCATAAAGATCATCCGGACAGACACTGGAGTAGTGCTGTCACAATCTCACTATATTGAGAAGATGCTCACACGCTATGGGTATAAGGATCTTCCAGGGATCGATACACCATACAGGTGTGATCAGAAGCTGAAGCCAAACTCGAGGGAAAGCGTCAGGCAGCTGGAGTATTCTAGCGTTATCGGAAGTTTGATGTACGCAACTACTGCCACAAGGCCTGACATAACTTTCGCCGTGGGAATGCTGAGTCGGTTCACAAGCAACCCAGGGGTTGAGCACTGAAAAGCTGTGAAGCGAGTAATGAGATATCTCAAGAAGACTCAGACATATGTACTGCACTACAACGGATATCCGACAGTAGTGGAAGGCTTCAGTGATGCTAGCTGGTATTCAGAAGTGGAAAGCGAGAGATCCACAGGTGGATATATTTTTTCCTTGGATGGAGCTGCTATATCGTGGAAGTCGAAGAAGCAGACAATAATCTCTCGTTCCTCCATGGAATCTGAATTCTGTGTACTTGAAACTGCAGCAGATGAAGCAGAATGGCTTCGGAAGCTCATGTATGATCTTCCAGTGGTTGGGGCTCAGATACCGGTGATACCGATATACTGTGACAACCAGGCGACTGCGGCGGTGGCATCAAATGACCTCTTCAACGGAAAGAAGAGGACTGTGCGGTTGAAGCACAGGGCAGTACACGATCTTATCAAAAGAGGTGTAATTGCATTGGTTGATATTCGGAGTCAGGAGAACCTGGCAGATCCGTTCACAAAGGGCCTCAAGCGCCAGCTGGTCGAAGACACAGCTTGTAAAATGGGCTTGAAGGCATACTGATAGTGTGTCTTTGTAATCCTACCATAAAGTTTTATGCTATTAGTTCAAAGAGAAATCTACTAGGCATCTAACTTTTGGTTCAAAGGAGGATCACGGACTGGGAAACTATCAGGTAACAGTGGGTACTTGTTCTCTGGAACATGAAAGGGATACGGACCCATAACCACTGTTGTCTACTAGGTATTTTTTTGCGAAAAAACAAATCCTGTGGAAGGTTGGCTTAAACGCCTTAATGAGTTCTCGGGCAGAGTGAATGTCTGGTGTGCTTTACAGGAAGCATGGTAGAGCAGCACTACAAGGAGTGAAACTCCATGCTACAGTGGGATGACTCCACTATGAGGTTCCCAGGTAGGGGTAATGCCTCGGCTTTGCAAGCCAAGTCATAGCGGCGTAGCACCGCAAATAGGCAGGTAGCCTAATGCTGTATGACGTAATTAAAGAGTTGTAGACAGCACTACAAAGGGGAGGATGGCCCCATGTTACAGTGGTACGACACCACGATGAGGTACCCAGGTAGGGGTAAAGCCTCGGCATTGCAAGCCATGTCGTTGCGGCGTAACACCGCAAGGAAGCCTTAGGCTTCATGCTGGGTAGTTTGGCACTACAAAGAGGCTTGTGACCTCATGCTACAGTAGTATGACACTACGATGAGGTTCCCAGGTAGGGGTAATGCCTCGGCTTCAGGCCATGTCATAGCGGCGTAGCACCGCAAGGAAGCGCAAGGCTTCATGCCATATCTCTTTAATAAAGAACTCACCTATAGTGTATGGAAAGAGATATCAGGTCGTCTCTTGAGGGTAAACTTGTAGACGCCCAAAATTATACACTGAAACCAGGCTGGCACAGGGCCTTTAATGTGCAGCCAGAAGCACACGTAACTACACTTTGTGAGTGGGAAAAATTACAATTGTGGTACAGAATTCAAGGCGTAGTTTATTCTTGTATCACATTGTTATTTAACCCATGCGGGAAGATTCAAGTCGTCAGCGACATCTATCCTAATGCAAAATGGACAGTTACTGTGGGGAACGCTCAACCCTGGACACATATATATATTGTGATATGTGAGGGATTGTTGGTGCTTTCTTTACATGGAGAGAGCTTGCTCTCAACATGCCTTGTGAATTTTAGTCCCACATCGGAAACGCACCATGAGTTATCTCAACATATATACTTGGGTGTATTGTTAAGAGATGCACATGGGGTGGTGACCCTAAGGAGGGAACCATGTGGGTGATTTTACAAGGAGGTAAGTATAAGGCTCCAAGGATTAAGCATTAATGCTTTTGTCATTCTCTTGGATTAAATTCCACTTGGAGCTAAGCCCCAACGGGGCTTAGCGACTCGGACTCGGACTCGGACTCGGACTCGGGCTCATGGGCTCATGAGGCGTAATGTGGCATTTTGTTGGCACACTTTGCACTTAGCACGTCAGCAGTCATGCGATCTTTATGCAGCTCATATGCGGCCATGCGGTCTTATGCGGCATGTGGCTCATATGCGGCCTCATGCGGCTCATGCGGCCATGCGGCCATGCGGCCATGCGGCTCATACGGCACATGCGGCACATGTGGTCCATGCGGTCCATGCGGCTCATGCGGCACAGGCGGTCCATGCGGTCCATGCGGCTCATGCGGCCCATGCGGTCCATGCGGCTCATACGGTCCATGCGGCTCATGCGGCCAGGCTGCTGCTGCTGCCGTATGAAGGGATCCGCTGACTGTGCAGATTACAAATCAGTTATGGAAAGGCTGAATTAATGTAATTAAATTAGATCCTATCTTTGTGGGATTTGAATTTATTCAGATCCTATCTTTGTAGGATTTGAATTTATTCAGATCCTATCTTTGTGGGATTTGAATTAATTTCGTGGGATTTGAATTAAATCTCGTTGCTATCTTTTGGGATTTGATTCAATCTTTCCATAACTGAAGAGGCGGTTAGGGTTTCCACCCTCTCTCTATAAATACTCTCTTCTGGCCTCCTTTGTGACTACTACGAAAATACAAGTCAGAAAAGGAGAAAGAGAGAGAGCTGCTGCCGCCATTGCAAGTCCATCCGAGGAGTCAGAACAGAGGTGACATCGAGCGTTCCACAAGTTATTCAACTTGCTGGTTCATGGAAGCAGATCGTGTGGGGCGAATCTTGCTTTGAGCAACGGTGTTTTTACACCCCAGCATTGTTCTTCTTCTCATCTCTCTCTAGTTTTAATTGTAACTCGTTCTGTCCCAATTGCAACACGTTTGCAAGGAAGAACGAGAGATCTTCTCTTCTTTTTTTTCCCTCCTTCAGATTGTAATTTGGCTATTTGATTTTTTATTCCATCGTAGATCTTGAGTTTGCTCTCTGCAAAGTTTTGTGGGACATCTCAGATCTCGATTGCATCTGTTTTTCCATCTTTGATCAAGCCCCGGGACTAACAAGAGAAGCACCTCACAAACAATATGGTGTTGTGAAACCGACAGGGGGACATGTTTCCTACTTAAAAAAGTATTTGGGTGTTTGGTACGCTGAGTTTTTTTATTCCGATGCAAATTTAGGGTGGTAAACATTTTTTCATGCTTGACTTATGTTATAAAAATTTATTTTCGAAAATTATGAATATCCGGATAAACAAATTGACCATAAATAACCGACAGAGGGGGACAGGTTTCCTACTTAAATGGGAAAGGGAACTCAATTAAACATGATATTTTATAAGGTGCATTTGAACATAGCCAGTAATACACTCGGATGACATTAGTTTCAGTAAGCAACAACTAACCTCTTTGTTTCAATGTTCAGCTAGATAACTAAATATAGAGAATTCCATCCATTTTTATTATAATGACTGCATTAACTTGTAGACTGCATTATAAAAAATAATAAGTTAGGTAGAACATTTTTCTACTTTTACATAAATCATAGTCATCTTTTCTAGTTGATATTATTTAACATACAATCCATTATAGTAACACATCTCAACACAATGCACTTTGTATTGTAACTTGCTTTAGTGAGCAAGGGCTCAAGAATGTTCATGTCTTCCTCATCAAGCCTATTTGCCGAGGAATCTCTGGAACCAAAGAGCAGAACTCTTCGGATATCTCTTGAAACCATCTAGGTAGTCCACATAATAAATGCCAAATCTTCGCGTATAACCGGAGGACCATTGAAAGTTATCTAGCAATGACCAGGCGAAGTACCCTCTCACGTCTGCTCCTTTGCTGCATAAAAACCATTTATGAAAAGTAATACAACTTAATTCTTAGCTTAATTCAAGAATGTTGCTCTAGTTACAATCTAAATAAGTTCTAAGAATTAATATCAATTCTCAGCTTATGGCAAAAGAAAGAAAGAAATACAATACAATTTGTTGGTTAATAAACTATAGAAAGAGCCTGATGGGAGGAAAAAGAAGGGCTATACACTTATATAAGATAAATGCTGCATGTTTCTGGACATTGATGTTAGGTATTTCTTGGATCCTTCGTGAAATTAAATAACTAAGTTATAACTACCAATTAATTCATCTCCATAAGAAAACATTAAACATTGTGGAGCATATCAGATTTCCTACTGCTTTCGTGATTTGCGTTTGTACTAGTATATTAGTACAGTACATGTATTCGATAATTTTTTGAAGTCAGTAGCTGCCCTAATCCCTGTCTATAAATAGGGCTCCATCTTTTTTAATTATAACTCTATCGAAATAATAAAAATAACTTGTAACTTGTGTGCGGCCGTGGGAGAAAATATCTGAACAGCGTTTAAATCCCCTCCTTAATGAATGGCAAATAAAAGATCTTATAAGGCTTATTATCTATGCTTACCTGATGGCTCTTCGAACATGAATTATATGTTGTCAATAATAATCTATTCTCACATCGTCCTTGAGGGCTTCCTTCAGTGACAAGTTTCCATTTGATTTCTCGTCCACACCTATATTATCCAGAGAAAATTTTATTTAACACTCATACTAAAAGCCTTACTTCATTGTAATGTTTCAAGTTTCCTCAAAGGGTATTAGGCGCTTATTATGTTACCATTCTCTGTGATGTAAATGACAGGGTTGTTGTACTTGGTTTTTGTATAGAGCAAGAGGTCTTGTATCCCTTGTGGGTAAACATAGATCCATTCTGTACCAGGCTACAATGCAAGCATATTAACATTAGATAGTATTTGAAGCTAAATGCAGATTATCGAAATGAGAGTTATATGACTGCTAGATTAAATAATTTTGGATGTTGGATTAGATGGGAGTTGGTGTTTTCTGCAATTTAGCTTTAAGTTCACATTTCTTTGTCATTTAAGCAGGTCCTATGTCTTTGACTTCTGCAATACTTTAGATACAACAAATCAAGGTATATGATATGATTCAATTAGAAGAGATTTTATAAGGAAATGGAGAGTAGTTAGAAGATTTTTTCACATATTATGAAAGTGGTTGAAATGTCTTTTTTATCTAATAAGGTAAGTCTTTGACTGTGTTGGGAAACACGGTGTGATCTGAACCGGAGTTGGAAATGAGGTGCGATATTGAATTGGGCATGTATGGCTTAAAAAAGAATTCTTATTTAAGTTCTGAACCATTCCAATTATCTACATCTCATGATCCCACCTCCTACCCGATGTGGGACAAAATTACCAGCACCATTGTCACCCCCTTTGAGGGCTCAATCGAAAACGAGATACAACCTAACAGTCTGTCCCCTCAGGATCGTCCCTCTCTATACCAAAAGATCTCAACCACTTGGTTTTAGCATAAATTACATAGAATAAAGACCGTTCTACTAAAATATAGCATGTTTCTTATTAATTTCAACTTATTTAAATACTTTTTTCTTTAGATTGCTTAAAGGAATAAAATTAAAAAACATGTAATAACCACGTTCTATCATTTTGTTTCAAATCACAATTTATATTCATAGGCAGTACTGGGTTGTTCCCTTGAGGCACTTGTTAGTAAGAACTTCAAATGTAGATATAGGGCAGCATGTTTCATTTGTTGCATACTTGCATGCAACATATGATGCTGAACTAAAGTTGCAATTTGAGTGAGTGTGTGTAGTATCATATTGTGTCATTAAATAATTTCTTGAAAGAGCACTCTACCATTGGCCCAATTGGGATCCCATTCCGCAAAGCTGTCAGAAAAAGGAAGAGAGGGAGAATTATAAGCATAAATTATCATATTGTATATAAATGTGTCGTTAAGTTCCTTGATGAATTAATTATATGTAACTATTGATATGAAAAAAACTATAACTACATCAAACATAGACTTCTTTACCTGTTTGGTTGGTATATGAATCAGTATTATAGCTTTTGTTTATAGTGTTATCAATTGGAAGACTGTATACATAGCTTGTCGAGTAATAATTAAGACCAATAAAGTCGAATGACTCTTTAATTAACTTCGATTGCTGCTCTGTAAATTTTGGTAGCCGATCTCCCACAAGCGCCCTCATGTTAAATGGGTAATCTCCTTGAGTCAAAGGGTCCATGAACCTACAATTCATATAGTAACCAAATATTACAACTCTATTCAATCTATTTTTCCAACAAGTGCCAAAAAATTTGGGGTATGGAAATACTGACCATCCAAACACAAAATCTAGCCGTCTCTCAAATGCATCACCATTAGTCTTGGAGTAGGAGTATGGAACCATCCAGTCGCAGTCTAGTGTAATACCTATCTTTCCATTTTGGTTTTTCTGCAAGGAGAGATCAAAGATTAATCTACATATCAATCAACAGGCAACATATTTATTTTTGTCTGGTAGAAAAAGAATTCTTAAGCCTCTGCATTAGATGTAGGAAAATGATTGAGTATAAAATTTTTGTTTTTGTTATGAAGTATACACACACACACACACACATATATATATATATATATTTTATATATATATATATATATATATATATATATATATATATATATATATATATATATGTATATATTGCCCAAGATATCAATGTTTAGAAAACAATTGATTTTCTATTACAATTCTTAGTAGGTCTCTTTTTAATAATGTGATCTCCAATTTTTTAGGTTGGATATATACAGTTTTCTTTGATCTAAAAACTTTGACTTTGGTTCAATTGCTTGGTATCTGGTTAATAATGGAAATCTTAAAACTTTATAGTGAAGATCTTCAACCTCTAATCTCTACCTTCATTCAAGATCTTCATAATTTGTATCTAAAAGGAAAATATAGAAATTAAAAAAAAAGGGCTATAATATCATCTAATGCCATATGTTATCGAATCAACTTTCCATTTCTTCTCTATGATACAATGAATTATTTGTAAGCCCTCTGGATTTAAATGAATTATTTTCAATAAACGATTTATTATAATTAGTTTTAATTGTTAAACGTACTTTTCCGTTACTTTGATTTTTGGAGTGTCAGATATGTCAATCTCTCATAACTTTCTTTTAGGATTTTTAGTAGACAATATTATCTTCATTTTGATATATTATGTCCCACAAAAACTTGTTTTCTTCCATTCTATTTACATCGCATAACTTTCTGGCCAATTTAGGCCATTGGACCATCTACCGTAAAACTTGACCGAACTTCCAAATTAATTTTGGAGCTCGATATCGATCCAACCTAATCGTCCAAATATATGGTTTTGACCAATTTTGAGTCTACTACGCACATGCCATTTGTGTTCCATCCAATTGAGCTCTCGCATGATCATCAACAATTATAAATGACTTAATTTGTAATCATGATCGCACCAAGTCCAAACGTAGCCCAATCTAACCCAAACCACCCAACCCAAGTGCCTGTAAACCCCCTTCTTTTATTGATATTATTACTAATATTCCTATTTTAATATATAAATTAATTAAGTTAGAAAGAGTAATCATTGTATACTTACATATTTAGATACATAAAAGTATGAATGAATGAGAATATATATATATATATATATATATATATATATATATATATATATATATATATATATATATATATATATATCTTAGAGTATATATATAGATACATATAACATACATATAACTAGGGTATATACATATAACTACGTATATATAACTCTTCCTATATATAATCCTTCCTAAATAAAATTTCCTTCTTTTTTCCTTCCCTAGGGTTCAAGACCAAACCCACATAGAAATACAAAGCCAAGCTCAGCCAATATTCCCACACCCTAAGTGAGGAACATCGACTGTTGGATCATAGTTCCTTGCTGCTGCTGCTCCTTCCTAAATAGAATTTCCTTGATGCTGCTTCTCACCTCCAACTCAACCCACCAACGCATCGACTGTTAGATCATCCCCTTCCTTCTGAGTGCCTGCATGAAACAAAGCTACAGGCCACGCTTGTACGGTGTGACAACCTCTCCTCCATTCATCTTTCTCTCCATATAATCATGTTGGCCTCCTTTTCCTCCAAAGAAACCCCAGCCGCCAGTTCGAACTATGCGCTCTCCCCTCTCGTCGTCGAGCTCCTACCGTGATGTAGCACCCACTTTTTGAAATAAGGGTATTCTAGTCATTTTAGTCATTTTGTGATTATCTAGATATTATTGACTTGTGTTTGTTTTAGCATTTGGTATAACCATAGAAAATCCACATTAGAGACTAACCATGACATATGACGATTATCTAGCTATTCATAATTTAATTTTATACTTTGGATTAATTTAGAAAGCCATTTGACTATTTTTAAGCTATTTAATTAATTGGCCTTTTAGCCTTTTGTTAAATGGGCTTAAACTCAACTAAAATAGAAGAGAGGGGCCCATGAACCAACCCTAACCCTATTAGGACTCATATGGCCGACCAAAACAGGAAACCCCCACTTTCTATATAAGCATTGCATTAGTATGGACACCCCCTTTACAAAACACTAGTTTCCAGCTCTCCAAAACCCTAACTTTCTCATCTGACCTCCGTTTCACCTCAAACGAAGTGTGTTGTGATCGTGGGAAGGAGGAGAATTTGCTGGAGCATTGTTAGCAAGGAGTTGGAGGCGTTTGCTCGGTGGAAACTGGTCGTCTCATCGATCGAAGAATCAGTTTCTTTGGGATTTCAACTTGCAATAGGTAAACACCTAAACACCATAGTTTCTCCTAATTTTTCTTCATAGTAGCATGCATCTAGGTACCCTAGACCCACCCATGAAGTTTGGTTAAGTTTCGTGTCCGTTTGATAGGCGTGTCGGACACGTATCAGATTAGGGTTAAACATGTTCGATGATTTGTCTCTTAGAAATCAATTCTGTTATTTTTGCAATCTAATTTCATGTTTTGATAGCCCTAGATGTAGGGATTCCCAAACCCTAGGTTCTTGCTAGAATTGATACATTTTTGTGTCCAAAACTGGACACGTACGTGCAGCACGAGGACCGCGCGCGTGTCCTGCTGCTGCCGTGTCCGTTCTCGCTGGACACGGTGACTCGACGCACGAAAATTTGTGAGTAGGAAGGGACCATGAATGACATGGTGATCGTAAAATTTTGTGGGTTTTCGTGGAGAAACGAGGAAGAAATTGACGTGGCATCGATTTTGACCTGTCGCGCGCGCGTTCGTTTGCAGCGTCCGATACGCACGTCGTGCGACTCGGACACGTGTCGAGAGTTCAGTGCAAACACGTGGACGTGTAGCCCTATAGGTGGGCTACGTGTACCAGCAACCATGTTTCCTAATTCGATCTGTGTCGAGCCCTAGGTTGCGTGACACGCGTGCACGAGGACTGGGTTCCAGTCTTGACAAACACGTATCCAGGACACTTCGTGTCCTATTTTCTTGGACATAATGACACCTACAGTTCATGTTCAAACACTTGACACCTTACCAACCTTTTGTCTTTGATTATTATGTAGATTTTCGTATGATTAAGTCATGTTAGGTTTGTGAATTGTGTATCGGGTTTTCTTGAAAATCCCAGTTTCTCTGTTCAGTAACTTGGACTTGTTCCCATCTGTTTTCGAAGGTATTTTCTATACAAAACCAAACTACAAATCCTATTAGACCTATATAGGATATTACATATAGTTTGCAGCAAGGAGAAGGCTGTGATTGAATTTAGGTTTTCATAGAGTATCGGGTTAACCCAGTTTTCCTTTTTCCTATTTCAGTTTCCTTGTGTTGATAGGTTTTGTTCAGTTTCGAATATAATTCCTATATTAGCCGAACTTACAGACCATATGTGGCCACACCTATGTGATATCATGTAGTTTGCATCAAGGATAGGGCTGTGTTTAAATCGGGTTAACCATAGGATTTGCTCGGGTTAGTACAATGTCCCAGTTTCTTCCCTTTCCTATTTCAGTTTTGTTGATATGTCCCAGTTTCAATTTTTCAATATAATTCCTGTATTAAACAGAGCCAGTAGACCCTATTGGACCTATCTAGGTAATACCTATTGGTTTATATCATGAGGATAGGCTATGTTGAGTTTGGGTAGCCATAGCTATTCCTAGGTATCAATATAGGATAACAAGAGATAGGTTTTTTTCCTATAACTGTTATGAATGGGTTGATATAGGATTATTTTTAGGAAGGCTAAGGTTCAGTCTACTGAATAGCTAGGAATTGGTGGATGCCAAGTTTAGTTTAGTTAGTTTAGTTAGTTGATAGTTAAATAGTGGGTTGAAGTTAAAATAGAGATTCATGTATAGTGTATTAGTTAGGATTTGGGGTTAATGCCAAGTTTAGTTGACTGTTTAGTTGGAATTGATTACACCAAGTTCAGATTTTAGGTTGACTGATTTCAGTGATGCCTATTATAGTTAGCGATTAGTCCAATTTGTTAATACAAGTTTAGTTAGGATATGTAATGTCCAGTTTAGTTAATTGATTAGTTTAGGATGGTTTGTTGAAGATTAGAATAGAAATCTAATTTTAAGAGTATTAATAGTTGGTAGGATTTTGGTATTAGGATGCACATTGGTAATTAATATGTAGGACTTGTATCTTGATAATTGGTTGATACTCTAAGATAGCAATTTTCACCTTTAGCTTGAAAACCTAAGATAACACCAACACATACCCAAAATCAACTCTAGGACTAGTATTGACCTAAAAATGGACTTGTAGACTAGTTGACCAAACTTTGACCTAGTTTGACTAGTCTGGTTGACCAAACTTGACCCAAGGTTGACTTTCACTTAGATTGACCCAAATCATGTAGAATTTGCATTGAAGACTTTTCTTATGATATTTTAGACTGTATTATGACATGTGGTTGTTTTAAATAGGATCTTATTACTCCAGTCCAATCACTTTTCATCATCAGCAGTTCGGATTGCCAGGCGAGTACATTCTATGATCTTTTCATGCTTCTTTGGATATGTACTCTTGTTATAGACTAGTATACTTGATGCTGACACGACGTTCACACGGATCAGTACCCTTTGGATCTTTTCATGCGATGTTATCCCCTCGGATACATCAAGTATGTCATATTCATGTACTTTATCATGGTCATCATGTACTTCATATATTCACATTTATCCATGTGCACTCATATGTTATTCATGTACACTCATGACCATATGAGCTCCATGTATACAGTAGTTGTTATCCATGTGCAATAATATAACATGCTTCGATCCTTGTGTATTGGTTGGGGCAGGGAGAGTGTAGTTGGTTATGTGATTATTACCCCCAGTAGTTATCCATATGCATTCCATAGCTGTATCTATGTGCAACCCAAGCTGTTTACATAACCAATTCATGCTCTGATTCACGTAGAAGGTTACATTCTTTATTTATCATATTTATATCTCAGTTATATCTTCTCTCTTGTTGATTTCTCTTTACAGCGATTCATGTATAGTTTTCTATAGCTTGCTTTATATGTCCATTCCTGATATGAACTGTTGTGAGAGATATGTGCTCGTTCCGTCCTGACTGGGCATGTTGAAAATTTTACAGGTGATGATGAGGAGTACTGTCCTACTTATTATGGCATTGGCTTAGATGACACTGCCGACATGGACCCACAGGAGGATCCCACAGTCACTGAGGACTTGCCTATAGTCTAGCTGAGACTTAGTACTTTATTTTGTATTTTCTGTTTGAGACTTTTATGAGTTGTACTTGAGATTATTTCTGGTGGTTTACACCTAGACTTTTATTGTGACTCTCTTGAGATTCTTCTTTTATTCTATCTTAGTACTATGATTGAGTTACGTATTATTTACCCTCTATTCATGGCTCATTTAGATTGTGTTAGATATGGTAACCCAGTACAGCGTTCTACCGCCGACACTGCGGCATAGGCTGGGCATTCGTTACTTCTCGTGCCCTCACACTGGGTGCGGGTCGTGATACGTGATAGCTTCGACCTTCTGTGTGCATGTGGTCGCCTCAGCTTCCTCCATCGTCGTGCGCAGCCCAATGTGCCACAACATAAGCATCGTGTAGCCCCGCGTGCTACCTATGTGCATTGTTGCCGCTGTGACAACTGCAACAGCAGTCGCACGACCCTGTCCCGGTCGTGTGCCACCCGACCAACACACGTGCACCATCCCGACCATCCCCAGTGGCCACCTGTACGAAAAGAAGTCGATTTCGAATTCAGGATAGAAATTCTGTCATGGCACGCATTTTGGAAAAGTCAGAAGTATACTCTGGGATAATGACTTTGGATGTATTTTCTGGACAATCCGACCATTGGATCGTCGATCCGATTCTTCCATCTCCATCTCGGTATATACCCCTTCATTCACATAAAATTTAACTGTTAATTCGATCGTTTGGCAGATCAAAATCGGCCACCAAGTTGACCATTTAAATTACGTTTATTTTGGACATTTTCGTAGAGCCATCTTCGTAGAATTTTTTCTTCGCCATTGTATCTCCATTTGATGCACCATCAGTTGCTACGCACAACTGGTATAACCCTCTACTTGTAAAATTCTAATTTCAACCCGGGACTTCAAATTTTAATTCTGATGCCACCAGTGGAATCGTGACGTCCTTCAGCCTAAAATTCATATATAATTTACTAGATTTAGTAGACTTTGGCTCCAGCATGCATTTTCGTGCAAAATAGATGCCAAGTCCGGCTCAATAAGTCATTTTGAGATCGGCTCATCAGAATCCGATTCTAGATATACCGTTGTTTCATTTCGTTATTCTGGACTCGTTAACATATATTTTGCTTGATTTGGTGGACTTTGGCTCCGACACGCATTTTCGTGCAAACCGGATCCCATGGTCTGGATTAACAGATCATTTTGAGATCGGGTTATTGGAATTCAATTCTGGATATACTATTAGGTTCGTATCATTACTTTGGACTCGTAGACATATAAATTTTTAGGCTTAGAGGACTATTATCTTGGCCATTTTTTGTGCAAAATAGATCCAACGGTAGACCGCATTTTAACCCAAAATTATCGTTTTGCCCCTGTGCCCAAAATTGTACTTATAGATAGTCTATTTTAGCTATTTTTCTTATATTGGGAATGTTGGTGATGATTGTTTCAATATTCGGGAATGTTTTTGGAAGTCCCGTTGTTGCTGCTTTTATCTGGCTTGAGGATTTCGCCTGCATGACATCATCAGATCATTGCCTTACCCCGAGGAAAGTATACCTTGCCACTATGTCATTTCTCTTGTTACGATTTCATGTCTTGCTATTTCTTTACTGCTTTACATTGCACATCTGAGTATAAATCTGGGTGCAACCACCGATATACGCTAGTCGTTACTTGGTAGCCTAGTAAATTAGAGATTACCCACTGCAAGACGGATACACTAGTATCCCGCTGGACCCTGACACATGCTTGGACACACAGATGTGATACAGATATACAAGACACATACCACCACATTCGAATGATCATCGGTACGGCTAGAATGTACGACGGTATAGTTCATGCTAGATGCTTTCATTATGACATGTTAGGTCCCGCACTACGGACTTTGCATGTCGTAGAGTCGAATAGCTCTAGATTCATTGGGTGGGGAGGACAGTTACTAGATGAAGGGTCTGCTATTGGTACTTGTTGTTGATAGTAAAGGTGGTTTTGATGAACCCCACTACGAGTTGATCTCTGATTCAGAGAGCTCCATTCGTCAAAAGTTGTTCACAGTGCATTTACTCATAGTTGATAGAGCAACCCTGATTCTTTATGCTTCTTCATTATTCATAGTAGCATGTATATTATGTATATTATTACGTCCCGCTAAGGACCCGGTTTTCTTCCAGGTTGGCTGAGTAGTTTGTAGAGTTCCTTGTTGGATTGTTGCTGACCACTTATTTTATTGAAGGTATTAACTCTTCAGTAGTATACATGTTTCATTTCTATATTTCATACCTGCTTGATTTGTGTAGTATTTATATACTCTTTTCTTCTTGAGTCTACTCGGGCTAGTATGATTATTGGGCTGCAGACTAGTATTCATATTTTTCTCTCTTTATGCTTCTGTTACATGGATTGAGATATAGAGTTGATATAGTAATATTTGCACCATTTTAAACAGCTTATACGTATTCGATTATGACTAAAGTCTGGTTGAGTACGTAGCTGACCAATGCTACGAGGCTCGGTCCCACATATTTTGGGACTAGAGCGTGACATGGTTTTTATGGTGGCCCATGCAGGACAAAATAAATTATTTCGGTTACATCACTGTACCAAATGAGCCTGCACTAGGATAGTATATAAGATCTCGATCCATTGTATTAGAAATTTCCTTGACTTCTACTATCATCTTTGAATTCTATTTTTGTGTTCAAATCATAGCTTTCTTGAATTCCCATTTATGAAGTCTCGTCCCTCCCTATCTCGGAAGGGCGAACTTTTGTGATGGGTCAACTATTATGATTATATCTTATTATAGATTGTGTTTAGGACAGGTATAAGATTATGTAGATGATTATTTAAGGCATGTAGGGGTTGAATAGACGTCACTACTAGATGGGTCGATAGGAAATGAATATCACTTCTATCGAGGTTTAGTTTCTATACCTAGATTGTAGGAGATACCTCTTGACTAAGTACATATAGAATTAAATTAGACGTTTGCATATTTATAGGTCTATTGGAAGAATTTTCAGTAATGATTGAGATGACTACAAATACGGGTAGAAGACTACAAAGATCGACTAGGAATTAGATGAAGATAAGAATAGTGGTATCACTACAGTAAATTTTTTTAAACGACATAACATGAGGAACAGATGATTTAGTGAGTCATGAATTGGTGATTCGATATAAGCATGTAATTATCATATTGAGTTAGGAAGTTTAACTTAAAGGATAGATAAACCCATGCTTTGCAGGACTAGGTGATTAGCCAAGGTGGGTAGAATTTATAGACACTCCACCAAGATAGGATATGGAATAGAGTATGGTACTAGGCTTAGTCCTAACAAGAGACAAGGGTTATTAGACTAACCATCGTCTAAGTTAGATCGAGTTTGAAGAATATGAAGATTCCTTGATCATAAAGTTGGGCTAAGTGAGAATACAACTTAAAGGAAGACACAATATGTTTCTACATTAAAGAGTGCCAACCTTAAGGATGAAATCAAATAGAGTCCGAGGACCCCGTTAGGATACAAAATTGATGAAGCGTGATGATCATGACTAGATATAAACCTTTGGAGTTATATTGCACAAAAATTTGAGAAATTTTCACGTGGAGGATATAGAAATCAAAAGTAGGAAAAGAATTTTTTTTAAATGACAAGGAGCTGTCCTAGGTAGATTTGGTATCAGAGAGAAATGTGATCTAGGAGTAGGTAAGTCTGAGATAGACTAGTCAACCATCTCCATATTGGTTGAGTCGAACCTTGAATGACCTGTTAGAAATTGGACTATTTTTTTATACCAATATGGTTATGCTATGATAGGAGCATTAGATATAAATATTTATTCTACCCTACCGTAAAACATTCCCTAACAAATAAGAGTAAGATAGACATGCTTGTAACAAATGTATAATTACTTGTGGTTAGATAGGATAGATCCTTGGTTATGCTGCTAAGAGATTTGACATATGACTTGTATGATTATGTGATAGACTTCAAGAAATTTGTTGAATTTGAGTACTGACTATGACCTTCTATCCTTAAGGTTAGTCAGGGATCTGGCAATAGAGTTAGAAAAGTCATAGCGCAAGAGGCAGATTAGTAAACCCTTCGACAAATACAAAATAGTTAGGAATTCTGGAGGAATCGTAACTGGAAAAATTGTGTTTGGTATACGTAGTAAAAATATAAAATAGATAAAAGAATTATAGGAGTAGTACTAGGTAGGGGTCGAATAATTGAAGAGGAACAAGGTTAGAATTACATGAAAGTTCATAAATAAATTAAAAAGTATCAGTTGAGGCGAGGGTTACGACCGAGATTATCTACAATGACTTGTGCGGACTATAGAGAGAATTATATCTTAGGCAAGGATCCTGGAAGTTGAGATTCAAATAAAGGAAGAGGAGATTATTTCGAAGAAATAAATGACACAAATTTTATCGCAAAAAAGAGGTTAGAAAATGATTATAATGTACAAATATGTTAGAAAACAGACACCAAAGGTTGTAGAGAGGCATATCATCGAGATTAAGTCGTTCAGAAAATAAGGACAATAAATAAAGTAGCATGAGATGAGAAGAAAACAAGATTTTGATATCGTTTGCCATAAACAAAAGTTAAAAAACTTTTTGTATTTTAAACATATAAAAGGGTATAGAAAATTCCTAAACAAGAGATCTAAGCACAAAGTTTTTTAGAAAAGCGTGATGATGGAGATCGAGCACTACAGCGGCTCCTTTACTCCGTTGACGATCTGATGACGAATTGAACTTGCTCTGACTTTTTGATGCATGTGGATGATAATCTGGGTCGTCAATCAAGAAGACGTAGACCTCTTAAATGAAGGAAGTCTTCTTCCATTTATAGGTTGCACATATACGATGTGCACATGAGTTTTAACGTGTTGGAGTGCTACGCGTGCGAGATTTTGAATGGATCTGTTGTAACTGCTCCATGAGGGCTGTTGTTGAGCTAACATGTGGCGGTTGTTGGAATTCTTCGTTATCGAGATCTTGGACAGTTAGCATCCTTCATCAACATGACGGAGCAACTAACACGTGGCGTGTACCCATTGCTCAAAGATCTTGCTCGGATGAAAACCAAATAGATTCTGTTCCTATCAAAAGAGCGGTTGTTTAAATAAACTGAATACCGATCTTATCTCAGGGGCGACCGTTTGAACAAACCGAATTTGATTGTATCTGAAAAGATACAACTGTTTGAACAAACTAGATCAAGTTATATCTGAGAAGATACAACTGTTTGAATAAACTGGATTTGATTAAATCTGAAGAGATACGGCTGTCATAATGCTCATATGGCATAATGCCATGTTGTGGAGGAGTTGCACGCTATATGAGCTGTGCTTTTGGGGAGCGTCGAGGAGACTGTGCTTCTTGGTCCTCGAAAGGGTTGTGCTTCTGCGACGTCGAAGAGACTGCGCTTCCTGAGTCCTCGAACAGGTTGTGCCTTTGAGACGTTGAAGTCACTGTGCTCTTGGGCGACGAGTAGGCTACGCTCTTGAGGCAACGCATGACCGTGCTTTTGGGTGACGAATAACTGATCTTGAGACGTTAAAGTCTCTGTATTTTTTGGCGACGAATGACTGTGCTCTTGAGTCGACAAAGTCACTACGCTTTTGAACGATGGTTGACTCTGCTCTTGAGGCGACATTAGGGGTTTGACATCTTTCAACAAAGTGTCATGCTGTGAGTGACCTGCGCATCATAGAGGCTGTGCTTTTTGGGTAGCTGCGCTTCTGGAGAGCTTCTGAAGGAGTTGTGCTTCTGTGAAGCTACGCTCCTGGGTAGCAATGAAGGAGCTGCGCTTCTAGAAAGCTATGACGGAGCTGTGCTTCTGAGATTGACTGAAGGAGCTACGCTTTTACGAAGGGACGAAGTCACTACGCTTCTGGAAAGATTAGTGACTACCTTTGAGCAGTTGAGTTAACATCTCCTGATTTACTGCCACTTTGGGGGGCTCGAGAAGCTTTGACTTTGACTGAAGACTTGGTCATCAGAAAACAAGCCGCAGCACATGCACTATTTAGTGATACTGTGCATTAGTTGAAGCATCAACGCATCTTCTGGATGCTACTTCAAAAAGTAGCGCCACTGCGCATTAGCTAATGGAGCTTTAGCGCATCATTCAGACACTACTCCGAAAAGTAGTGCCCATGCAAATCAGCTAATAGAGCATTGCCCCTGGCTTGGTTCCTGCGCGTAAGTGCCCAAGTGACGAGGGGACTTCGAGAACTGTATCGTTCGAGGCATCGAAGCAATCAAACCAGTTCTGTACAGCCTGTCGTCAACTGTGCGCAATACTGCCAGTGTATGCTTTCTACTAACTGTTGGCATATTACATTGATCATGTGAGGCGTGTGCTGCATTGGATTTCTTTCTACTATCCCTAGACGGTGCATAGTACTCAGAATCCAACATGGCCTCACCTGGGGTGGCAGGCAATTTTGTCAATAGGTAGAGGATCTTTTCGGTGCCGCAAGCTTCAAGCATGCACGGGATTTTTTGCCCTTCTTCTTGTGCTGTGCCTTCGTCTGGCATGCAAACTGGGAGTGGCAGTCTTTGCTGCACTTTCCAGCCACTTTTTGTGGCTCGAACGGGCTCCCAGGATTCAACGGTTTCCCTTTACTTTCTTTTTTTGTGCCCTTTTCAAAGGAGGCAAGGGGCTATATATATATATATATAGAGAGTGGAATGAGACTTCTCTTCTTCGCCTTTCCAATGTGGGAATAAAAGTAATATCCCTTCTTGCATGCTTGTATAAGACCCCCTTCAAAGTTTTTAAAACTTGGACAAGTTTTGAAATACTTTAAACAAGAAGCATGAACAGTAGAGATATTTATACGCATAACTTCCTATCAGAGGTAATATGGACATTATAGGTTTGGGTACTTCCGCTGGAGAATTTATGTGGACTTATCATCCTTGGCGTACTAAGAACTAAGTACGAATGGTAAGTTGAGATGACAGACACCATCAGAGATATTATGTATACGCTAGTAAAAAGTCAATTGATAGGATGTTTACTTAGAGGTAATATGGACATGGTAAACATAGAATCAATTAAAGGTATCTTACTCAGAGGTTATACGGACGTGGTAAGATATGATTTTATAGGGATGCAGAAAACAATTCAGAGGTGATATGGACGTGATTGTTTATTATTGGGGTTATAGCAACACGAAGGTTGCTGAATAGAAATATTTACTCAAAGATAATATGGACGTGGTAAACATGAGATTTTATGGTAGACTTTTCTTACTCAGAGGTTGTACGAACATGGTAAGATTGAAACTCTGTAGGGATATAGAAAATAACTCAGAAGTGATATGGACATGAATGTCTTCTACTAGGGAAATAATAAAGGAATGTCTTAGAGCAGCTGGGATCCAAGGACATATTTGCTCGAGTAGTGACTGTAATGCCCCGTTTCGTACGGCGCATTATACTGAGACGTTGACTCAAAAAGTCACGTTGACCGAATGAAATGTATCGATGCAAATCGATACGAGAGTTACATTGTCCCGAGAAATGCATTGAACTAGGTCGATGCGAAGAATTAAATTGTCCCAAAGAAAGCATCGAGTTGAATCAATACGAAGTGTTGCATTTCACCGAATGATAAGTTCGTTGGGTCGGCTCGAAGATTCTAAGAAATTGAATCGATCCAAGGCGCAAGACCGAATCGATGCAAGTATTGATTTTAGTTGGTTTCATGTGCAGGCTATCCATTTACGCTCAAATATTAGAGGTCGACATTTTGCCTCATTCGCAACCGGTCTACAAAACCAAATCATCTGCCTCGTAACGGGCTGGGACTTGGGTACGGTAGACCGAAATCGATTGAGTAGTTCAATGAAACAAGAAGTGATCGAATGGCTAAGTCAGAAGATTTGGCCGTGCAACAAAGTTATGAAATCGAGCCGCATCGGCTCGGCAAAAAACAAGGCGTATCGGCTTAAGACGGGAGGACTGACTCTTCTTTTTACTCCTTTATGCCTAAGTAAAATGTATCATGGTATGCTAGGTTAACCTATCGATGCCACGGGCGTGGTCCGATTGGAAGATAAATCATAGTGTGTGTCGAACACTAGTTTAGAATAATTGAAATGAAACGTGCATCAAATTCACGAGTCGCTATGAAATATTGGATATCAAAATGGCGAGCGCCTCGGTGCCAAGCCACAAGAACATGTGATAACTGTATTCAACGAGTGCCTTCATGCATGAGCCATTTTGTGCCTTCGTGTACGAGTTAGAAAGGCTAGCACATTAAAAGATTATGAAGGCGAGCGCCCTAGCGTGCAAGCCACGAACATTAAACATTAAGGATAAGAACATGGAATTACATTATCGAGGCGTGCATCGCATGCACGACTCAAAGAAATTAGAACAATCGTGTCAAAGCATGCCTACGTGCATGAGAATCATAAAAGATGGCTTCGTTGCGTAGAGAACCGTTGTGACATGAAGGTGACGAAACTGTCAGATGTGACATGATGCCTAGAAAAGTGTTCGAAACCTTCGGTTCGTTCGGTTGACGAACATTGAGTTGAGGCATGATGCCATTGAACATTGAAACAAAGTATGGAATATGAGAATATAGAAAGTTAATGGGAGAAAACGAGATGATAAAGTCTGAGTCTTGGACTCAAGACTATATTTGGTTGTTTGAATATAGTGTGTTGCATGGTCGAATGTACTTGAAAAAATAATAAGATAATCTTCCGTGCATGGGTGTTACCTTCGAACGAGCTGCGCAAGGGCAGCGGGACCATTCGGCTTAGGAAGGATGTAATCTTTGAGAGGCGCACATCTGTAAGACGATTAAAGACCGCTTAGTGAGATGTGAAAAGCCATAAATGATGGTATGCAATAGAAGGTCTCCATAATTGGGATAGCAACCCACTACGAGAGGCATCGGGCTATCCAATTTGAGAAAAAAAAGAAAGAAAAGAAAGAAATAAAAGAAAAGAAAAGATAAACTTTTAGTCCATTCTGGCACGGATACGTCAACGACCTTCATATAGTTACAGAATGATGGGTTGAAAGTGCAGGAACTTATGTAACCTACACACATAGATCCTGCATAGAGAGCACTTATAACATGATAAGAAAGAAATAGGGCATATTTACCGTACGTCAGTGTAAGGGCGAGTGCGTCTATGTTGGTAAGAATTTGTACTACAAAACAAAAATGAGATTACTTGCCTGCTTGCCTATTCAATTCGAATAACATGCATGCCATGATAACATGCTTCACCGCTTTCGAATATGCCATGAAATCGACCCTAAGGAGAATATAGCAAGATCATAAGCTAAGTTGCATGATTCAACATAAATACTAAATGTCGGTTTAGAACGTGGGTCTTTTTATCAGTACATGCAAGGACGAATGTACTGATCCCCCACCATATTTTATGTAGGGTGCATGGAATGGATTGCTCATGGCGAAGCTTAGCTTGATCGTGCAGAGGCATGGAATGTTGTATCATTTGAAGCGTGCGATCGCATTGACGCTCGGACTTGCAACAGGATTGATGCGGCCGAGATATAGATGGCATGATGTATGGACTGGTGAAATCCTTTGTGGACAAGGGAGAAATTGAGTGTTGTAGCCAATCTGGCAAATTCAGTTGGGCTATTAAAAGCCTTTGTAATCTTAGTTTATTCTTAATAAAGAGAATTGTTCTGTATGCTTTGTTTTGTTTTATTTTCTAATATCAAATCAAAGATAACCATTTGAGAACTTTTCATCTTGCCTTGCACGAATGCAATTCCAGGCTCGTGCGGTATCACGTCCCTTGTGAGGACGATGATTCGGGTGATTCCGAGTCGGGGCGTGACAGTGACAACAGGATAGTTCAGAGGTAATATGGACATGAACTATGACCTTTGTCATAGAATATTTTTGAAATATTTTTGATCCAGCTGGAAATTGCAAACATGGAGATTTTTTTGGGCGACTGGGCCCTGTTGCATGTTAATGCTTGCTGGGGAACCAGAAATAGATCATGGGTATGAGGCAAAAACTGATGCCCTGGAGGCCACTATGGTGGAAATAGAGGCCAGTCTTCTAGAGCTTCGAGGCCTTGAGAAAAATCTTTCGTCCATGGTGGATGTAGAGTTAGAGAAGATGGCCAAGGAACTTCCCCAATATAAATTCGGGCGAGGGGCCGCGGTGTGCTGACTTGCAGAGATCGAGGCTCGGATCGAGAAGATTGTCATCGTCGAGGAGGTCCAAGTATGTCGTCAGAACACTCAGGAAGGATATTCTCCGAGAGAAGATCTGACTTTTGGTGGAAAAGTTGGCCGCCGTTGAGAGTAAGCTAGAGAAATCTATGGACGAACAGAAGTCCATTCATCTGTAGTCTGAGGCTCTGACTAAAGAGAAGGAGAACGTAGGTGCTTATCCGGCAGATCTGGAGACTGCTTACTAAGGACTGTCTCAGCTGAGGGAGGAGTCATCCAGGCATCATGAAGCGGAGCACCGAGCAATGGAATCTGCCGGACCCAGGATCGCCTTCCTAAGGAACCAAATTGATGAGCTTCTGCACCGACCTACTTAGGCAATTGTCTTGATGTCTTCTTTTTGTTCCCCTCCTTTGGAGAGTTTTTTTTTTATTTTGATGTAGTAGGACTTCTTTTATGAGTAAAAAGTCATCCTTCTTTATTTGCTCACTCGTTATAAACTCTTTGTAATATCATAACTCCATTTTGGATGGGGTGTTGCTGAACCAGCGCTTCCCTTTGTCCTCCAATGTGGGGAAGTTAAGTCCCATTATGCGTGCGTCTCGGACGTTCCTTTCGGCACTCTCCGCCTATGTAATAAATGGTGCCCACTCGACGCATGGAGCATTGATCCATAATTTGATTACGGGAAGCATGTTTTTGCGACATTAATCCGTTAACATTGGATCGAGGACACCAACAGGAAGCCTCAAGGCCACTTTGTAGCTCCCCTTCCCGAAAATTTTTGAAAATATTTTTTATTTATTTAATTGAGTTAAATGGTAATTCTAGATTTTATAAGTAATTATTTTGTTAATTATTACGATAGATGCCTTTAGCCACAGATGAGTTTTGGAGTACAAGGTGACTAGGAATCATGACACGGATAGTGCAGTGGCGTGCTTTGACTAGTGTATTAGCCCTAGTAGGGACGGCCGAGCCATAGTGATGTCCTAACTAGGAAAACTAGGCCAAGTTACGAATTAACCCTTACCGAAGTTTAATTATTTATTATTTATATTATTGAACATGTTAGGGAAACCGGTTATACCATTTTAGCCCGGACTGGGTCGAACTGAGCTCAAGCCCATGTGGTCAAACGGTACGTCCAACGACATTCGTGTTGGTGTATTCTAGCATGATTGTGTTGTATTTCGTTCTAATGATCTATTGAATATTTTCTAAATATTCGTTAATTAAATATTATAAATATCGTTATTAATGGATATTCAATAATATTTGTATAAATAGGTCCCTGTACATTTTTGGGATTATTGGACGGTGTATAATGGTATATACACCATTATTGGATTGTTGAATTTCGTTATTATTATTATTATTATTATTATTATTATTATTATTATTATTATTATTATTATTATTATTATTATTATTATTATTATTATTATTATTATTATTATTATTATTATTATTATAATATCAAGGATATTATTATACAAATACTATTTAATATTAATTAGTTATATTATTCCATGGTCAAATAAATGTGCATGGGTTAATATGTATATATAGGATTATATAAGTATACGCCTATAAATGGGAATGTGTATATTATATATAAAAGTGAGTATGTATATATATATATATATATATATATATATATATGGAGGTGTATGCAAAAATATATTGTATACGAATGTGTGTGTATATATATACATATATATAGGAAGATGTGTGTATGTTAAAAATAAAATAAAAATCAAATAAAAATAAAATATATATGTATATAATACATGTCTATGTATGTTGGTTTGTATATATAAATATATGCGTGTATTTGTATATATATAAATAAATGTGTGTATGTGCATATATTAATATATATTAGTATGTATATACATATATGTCTATATGTATAATTATATATGTGAATTATTTTTCAACTAAGAAAAGAAAAAGAAATAGGAAAAGAAAAAGAAATAGAAAAAAAAAAAAAGAAAAAAAAGAAAAGCAATGGCAACCCAGCACTGGGCCAAGCCCGAGCTGGGCACCCCCTCCCCTTACGCGAAACCGAGAAAACCCGACCTCTATCAACACAGCGAGCGGATGATATATATATATCGATATATATAGAGCATCGAAGAGAATTCGATAAACCCTAATTCCCAGCCCCGACCCCGGGCCTCGGCGCGCCGGCAGGTCGTTGGGCTCCGCTGCAGCTACCGCCGGCCGACGGCAGGCGGTCGCGCGCGTTCAGGCTGCGCGAACACAGGATCGCGCAACAGCAGCAGTTGCAGCAGTGAGGTAACTTCTCGACCGAATTTCTTCACGTTTTCTCCATCAAATTCGATTCCGTAAGTTGGTATAGAAACCCTATATGACCCTTTAGAAGTCCCCACAATTGAAATTCGATGGGGACACACCACCGCTCCAGAGGATCGATGCAAAGGTCGGGAAAAACCATAGAATTCCTGTCCTGTTTTAACAATTTTTCTGCCATGTTGGAAGGCAGATTGTCACCAATCCATGACAAATTTTAGAGATCCATTAGACAGTATTTTTAGACAACCTAACAGGGATTAAAACCCAATTATTATTTTTAATTTTAGTGGTTTATACAGGAAGTTAAATCAGTTTAGAAATCAGGAAAAACCTGTCTTCGAAATTTTTAAAAATCAATAAAACCCTTCGATACGACGTGCGTCCCGCCATTCCGGGCGACGTGGTCGCGAACCGAAAGCATCAATAGGTGCGTAAAGACTTCGTAGTCGTGTGGGCTTTGACGAAATTCAAATTGGTCGCATGTGCGCAACGAATTTGATGCGTATCCGTCAAAATCGCCCCGTATCTGTGCAATGCAAATTCAGTCATAACTTTGTGTGCGCTCATCAGATCGAGACGAAACTTGTGCCAATAGGACGGTATCATTTTTCTGGTCATGTATGCCAAGTTTGGTCTAATTCTGAGACAGTTGATAAAATCACCGTTTTGCGGGCCCCACGGTTCCACTCAACGGACGATTTTGTGCACGGCCTGCCGAAATCCAACTTTGGGTATACGGTTGGGTTCGTATCGAAAAACCGAACCTGTTGACATGTAGTTGGATGACTTTAGAGACCGTTGACTCTGGCACGCTTTTCGGTGAAAACCGGGTCCAATGGCGGACATCGTTTTTGCCCGAAATTACTGTTTTGCCCCTATATCCAGAATTGGACTTAAGGACATGCAATCCTAGCTAATTTGACTATTCTGAGAATGTTGGTACTGTTTATTTCAGCATCTGGAGACTTCTGCATGTGTTGACTGATTGTGGCTCATTGAGTGGTAGTATTATTGGTTTCTCCAGCTAAGGACCTCAGGCAAGTGCACTTTCTGATTTTTTTCGATTCATAGTAGTTTTCTCATTTCATGTTTATACATATAACTTGCTGCTTGTTGACACACCCGTCACACGGAGTAGTCGGGAGGGAAAATATCTTACTAGACATGTGGAGTACCCAGTGCTATCCTCCGTGTCTAATCGTGAATGATAGCAGCTGCACACGACACGTGCAGTGAGCCGTATTTACCCCTAGCCGTTCAAATGTCGAAACGGATATTTCACACCACCTAGGTAGATTTCTTTTATTTTTCCTTTATTTCTTCATCGTGCCATGTCATCAGTTATCTTACTGTTTTTTATCCTTTATATGTTATTTTCATGTCTTGTTAATTCTATTGTATTTTTGTATTGCCGTCGATTTGTGTACTTGTTCCATTCCTGACTGGAAACCAATATTTTTCTGGTTAAGCCGCGATCACTCTTAGCACTGGGAAGACTTGGGTATGCTGAGGTCAACCTAGAAATAGAAAACAGTTGTACCATTTTCATTAATTGTAAAATCTTATATTTTCTTTAATTTTAAATGGTGTAAATGTTATAATAAATATAGAAATGTGAATGAGCAGCAAATGTTGTATTTTGAGCATTTATTTCTTGCAGGCTTAACAGCGTTCTACCGCCGAATCTGCGGCGTAGGCTGGCTTGGACACGTCTCGTATCCGAAAAAGCGGTCGCGGGTCATGACAAGTTTTTGTGGTGGCCCATGCATGGTCCGCTTTCGCAAAATATTGCGAACTTGTGATGGTACTTAAGTTAATCGTACCATTGCGAGCCTGCGCTCAGGAAATGCTCATTCACAATTAGAATTGAAATAATTTAGGAGAATAACTAGGAGTCCCTTGTTCAAATTGACCATTGGGTAGTTAAGGTTATTAGATAGGCCATGCAATTTAGATAGCTTGCTAGATCCCTATAGGTACACTATTACTTTTGATAGGACCATCTGATCCAGCGTGGATATACTATTCGCTTGCTATGTTAGGCTTACCTAGAATTAAGGCTTTGATCTTGATGAACTGTTTAATTTTTTTTTGCTTTATTAGATATAAATCTTATATATCATAAGTAGAATGGTTTATTTTAAATTCTCTTTTGCTGTAAGGAGTTAGTTTATAATTTCTGATTCTGTTATTTGTGTATAAATTTTGAGTTAGATTTTGATTCTCACAAAACTCGAACTACTTATGCCTCATTTCCAAAAAATCTCGCCTATTTATATTTTGACTCTCTTGACCAATGCTGCTATTAAAGCCTAGTTTTTGTAAGCTTACTCT
>JANAVB010036017.1:3712667-3760167 GCA_029216955.1 Iris pallida | reverse complement strand
AGTGGTAGTATTTTTGGTTTCTCCAGCTAAGGACCTCAGACAAGTGCACTTTCTGATTGCTTTCGATTCATAGTAGTTTTTTTTTTTCATGTTTATACATATAACTTGCTGCCTGTTAACACGCTCGTCACACGGAGTAGTCGGGAGGAAAAATATCTTAGTAGACATGTGGACTACCCAGAACTATCTCCCGTGTCTAATCGTGAATGATAGCAGCTGCACACGACACGTGCAGTGAGCCGTATTTACCCCTAACCGTTCACATGTTGAAACGGATATTTCACACCACCTAGGTAGATGTCTTTTATTTTTTCTTTATTTCTCCATCGTGCCATGTCATCGGTTATCTTACAGTTTTTTTTATCCCTCATATGTTATTTTCATGTCTTGTTAATTCTATTGTGTTTTTGTATTGCCGTCTATTTGTGTACTTGTTCCATTCCTGACTGAAAACCAACATTTTTTAGGTTTAGCCGCGATCACTCTTAGCACTGGGAAGACTTGGGTATGCCGAGGTCAACCTAGAAATAGAAAACAGTTGTACCATTTTCATTAATTGTAAAATCTTGTATTTTCTTTAATTTTAAATGATGTAAATGTGGTAATAAATGTAGAAATGTGAATGAGCAGCAAATATTGTATTTTGAGCATTTATTTCTTGCGGGCTTGATAGCGTTCTACCGCCGACTCTGCGGCGTAGGCTGGCTTGGACACGTCTCGTATCCGAAAAAGCGGGTGCGGGTCGTGACACACTTGTCGAAAGCGCTTGATGTAAGCACGAATAGGCTCTTTTTCTTTCTGTATAATGTCCATGAGAGAGAACATTAACATATCCTGTGGTGGCCCATGAGGTCGTCTTCGCAAGTCACGCGAACTCGTGATAGTACTTAAGTTAGTTGTACTATTGCGAGCCTGCGACTAGAAATGCTCATTCACGAATTAGAAATTAATTTAATTTAAGAGAATGACTAGGACTAGGAGTCCCTTATACAAATTTGCCGATGGGTAGTCTAGGCCATGCAATTTAGGATGAGAGTTATTAACTTTGATAGTTTGTCAAATCCCCATAGGTACACTATTACCTCTTGATTGGAAGATATGGTCCAATGTGGATAGATTATTCACTTGGACATGTAGTGTCCCGCTCCTAGCGGTTCACTATGTAAGGCTTGTGGCTTGGCTAACTCGGTCGGAACCGAGTATTGGGGAAACTTACCGTCGGCATCGAATCGATCACGGACAAGTGCATAAGAATCTTTCCAATTGATGGATCGGTTACTCTTGAAATGCGTCCAAGAGTTTTCTCTAGATGTTTTGCTGCTGGTTTTGCTGCTTGGTTTTGATGGATGCTTTTCTGAATAATTTTTGATGATTTGATTCTTGCCCTTTTTCATCGATTTGCATAGCATTCATTCTTGAGAATTCTGAGAGAAGAGAACACAACGAGACGGATTATTAATCAATCTTTTGGTGCCAATGCAGACTGACGTGTGACGGAAGGCTAAGCGTGCAAGTGTTCCTCTCTCTCTCGACGATTCTCTAATTTGGTGAGTGTGGATCTCTGTGGTGGTATTGTCCCTCTCGCTATTCCTTCATGCCAACTAAATAATTGTCTTGCAACATCCGTTGATCGATACCAAGATGCTAATGCCACAAGTCAATACCACTAAGATGCTAGAGATAGAACATTGAAATGAATTGATTACACTGCAATGAACAGAACATGGAAATGATTGAATTGATGCCTAGAATGATGGTTATGAAATGCTAAGAATGATCATGTTGCCTATTACTTCAAATATTCTATGCACACTGTGTATATCGAGTCGGACACACATTCGCCTGACCATGGACAACTTGTATACAAGGATTGAGCAATAATTTCCTCGAACGGTACAGGGGCGCCTGTACCGATTCGGCCTAGGAGGAAATAATGAAGTGCTTTGGGGAACATGAGTAATGCGAGGCATCATAGAGGCTAGCTCCCTACTGTGCTGTCATCTCATTATCTTGAAGACCCAAATGCAAATGAATGAATGAAAAGAGTCCATATGGTTTAACAACACCAGTGGTCACATCGTGGGAATGTATGCTAATCAATGTCTTATGCAGGGGCGGTAAGTATATTATTATTATCCTGTATCTTATGCAGGAAAGCTGGATTCGGCCAATGGTAAAGTAAACATGGTTTATTGAACTACCATGTCATTTGAATTGTGATTTACTCTAAATGTTGCCTGTCCCTTATAAATTCGTATCTTTAAAATGATTGTCATTAATAAAATGTTGGCTTAGCTGAGTGGGCCAACGGGGCTCACCAGCGCATTGTTATAATATGCTGACCCCTCCTCCACAGGTACTGGAGAAGGCTCGGGCGCACATCGCAATTAAAGCTTTCTGAACTGCTGTTTCCTTTCAAGTTGTTTTTTCCTAAAGACGCACAAAGTATTGCGGAGATTTCAAAGATAGCTGTTTATACTTCAAGTATTAAAGAGGCATGATGTATGGAATGGGAAATTATTTCATGGCAGCCTATCAGTTGTACTTCTTTTCATGAATCAATGTAGCCGAAATGGCATTTCAAATATTATCGAGAAAAGTTGTATTCTGACTACAATTATGAATAAAATGAGTATTTCTTCTTCCTATATTGTGTCTCAATGTTTCCGCAACTGTGGCTTACTTCAAATGTTTCAAAATGATATAAATGTGCAATATTCTAGCCTTGTACAAGTGCAACTCCAGACTTGTACGGCATCACGCCTTAGCGAGGACGATCGATTCGGCGTGAATCGAAGCAAAGCGAGCGATTCCCCGAATCGGGGCGTGACAAGTTGGTATCAAAGCACGGTTTCACTTCCTCGGATTTCAAAAATAATTATTTCAAAAAGGAAGTCTTGATGCAAATTTTCTCGATTGATGGTGTCGATAGCGCTGGTATGAAATAATGTTCCATACAATAAGCCCATAAATATTTTATGAGTGCTAATGGAATTATTTCTTTGTTGTAGAATGACCAAGGGTGATAGCTCAAAGATGAATTCATCGTCTGACCCGATTGAGAAACTGATTAAGCAAATGGAGGCTCAGAGGAAGCAGAGCGAAGCTCAACATCGCGCGCTTCAGGAGCAGCTTCAGTATCAGTTTCAGGAGCAGCTGGATGCTCAATAAAAGCAAGTTGATAGTCTAACTCAGATTGTCATCAAGCTGTCGGCCGATTCTAATGTTTCTGCAAAGGCCACAGCAACCGAGACCGTGGAGGTGCCGGCAGAGAAATCTGAGACGCCGACACGGAAGAGGACGAGCTTTAAGTTCTCTGAATTTAAAAGTTGCGACCCACCTGATTTTAATGGGAAAGAGGAGCCAGATGAGGTGATGGGCTTCTTGAACACACTGGAGGGCTATTTTCGAATGTTAGAGATTCAGGGCAGTAAGAGAGTGGAGTGTGCCGCTGTACAACTTCGTCTCAAGGCCCAGGAATGGTGGATTTCGTAGAGACAGGCACTTTGCAGAAATAGTCAGGATATAAAGATGTCTTGGGAGGCCTTCAAGCAGGCTTTCATCACTCAATTCATTCCACCCGCTGTCCGACAACAAAAAGAGAATGAGTTCATTGCACTTCGATAAGGCAGTATGTCAGTGCATGACTACGAGACAGAGTTTTTGAAGAGAGCCGCATTCGCTGGGTACATGGTACCGAATGACGACGCCAAGCGAGGAAGATTTGTGCAAGGCTTGAATGAGGGCCTAGAGCGGGATGTGCTAACTCGAAAATGTACGTCTTACCGGGAGGCGTACGAGACAGCTCTCGAGATGGAGAGATTTCATAAGCCGGCTAGTCGTGAGACAATGAAGAGCAACCAAGGACTCAATAATCAGAAACGACCTTGGTCTGCTAGCAGGAACGACGCACCTAAGCGTCACAATACTGGAGACAATAGAGGGCCTCAACATACAGAACGTTGTAAATCATGCAACCGTTGGGGACATCGATCTGAGGATTGTCGGGTGAAGTGTTTCAAATGTGGCGAACAGGGCCATAAGGAAGCTGACTGCAGAAATAGAGGAGGGAATCAGTATCCTCCTCGTGGGCATAACAATAATCAGTATCGTAGGCATAACAACAACCACAACCGGGGACCATATAACAACCAGCATCGTGGCGAAGCGCCACCAGCCTTACCGGCTCCAGCTGGGAATGCACCGAATCAACAAGGTGGGCAAGCAAGGGTTTATGCCTTAACTCAGGCAGAGGCCCAGACCGCGGAGAATGTTATAACAGGTACGTTGCTATATAAAGGCACACCTGCAAGAGTACTTTTTGATTCTGGCGCTACTCATTGCTTTATCTCTTCTGATTTTGCAACGGAAAATAAATTTTGTATGACTCAACTAAAGACAGCTTTGTGTGTTAGCACTCCTTCGGGAGTAGATATGCCTGCAACTTTGATTTGCAGGGACGGCTACATAAAAATTGGAGGCAAGACTTTATCTCTGGATGCAATTGTACTCGACATCAAAGAGTACGATATCATCTTGGGAATGGACTGGCTCAGCGCCTGTCATGCAACGATTGACTGTGCGGATAAGAGAGTTGTGTTTCGCCTAACCGGAGAAACAGAGTTCTCTTACTCGTGCGGCTCTGCGTTCCAAGGACCTATGGTAATATCGGCAGTTACAGTAAGGCACATGTTGTACTCAGGGTGTGAAGGGTTCCTTGCTTCTGTTTTTGATACTCAAATGAAGGGTATAGATTCGAATCAGACCGAGATCGTGGCAGAGTTCCCCGATGTGTTTTCGGAAGAGGTACCTGGGATGCCGCCGGATAGAGAAATTGAATTCACAATTGACATATTTTCGGATACTCGTCCGATATCTAAAGCGCCGTACAGGATGGCTCCGGCAGAATTGAAGGAACTAAAGGTGCAGCTACAAGAATTATTAGACCGAGGATACATTCGCCCAAGTGTATCTCCACGGGGAGCTCCAGTGTTGTTTGTAAAGAAGAAGGATGGAACGATGCGGCTATGCATCGATTACAGAGAACTGAATAAGGCAACCATCCGTAACAAGTATCCTTTGCCAAGGATAGATGATCTATTCGATC
The DNA here is from genome assembly GCA_029216955.1 of Iris pallida. Lineage (NCBI taxonomy): Eukaryota > Viridiplantae > Streptophyta > Magnoliopsida > Asparagales > Iridaceae > Iris > Iris pallida. The sequence goes on along the minus strand of JANAVB010036017.1, from coordinate 3,755,060 downwards.
AGCTACAAGGGACGACCGTGTTTTCAAAAATCGATCTTCGTTCAGGATATCATCAGTTGAAGATCAGACCCGAAGATGTTCCTAAGTCAGCATTCCGTACGAGATACGGACACTATGAGTTTTTGGTCATGCCATTCGGCTTGACTAATGCTCCAGCAGCCTTCATGGATTTAATGAATAGAGTGTTTCGACCGTTCTTAGACAAGTTTGTTGTTGTGTTCATCGATGACATCTTGATCTACTCAAAGGATAGGGAGACTCATGTCGAGCACTTGAGAGAAGTACTTCAGACGCTGCGGGACAACTAGCTCTATGCAAAGCTAAGTAAGTGCGAGTTTTGGATGAACAGCGTGTCGTTCCTTGGACATGTTGTTTCGGCAGAAGGTGTTGCCGTCGACCCAAAGAAGATTGAGGCAGTGGTGGACTGGAAGCAGCCTGCATCAGCTAGTGAAATACGGAGTTTCCTTGGTTTAGCCGGGTACTACCGTAGATTTGTGAAGGACTTCTCGAGAATCGCCTCGCCTTTGACTCGCCTGACTCAGAAGGGAGTCGTATTTAAGTGGACGGACGACTGTGAGAGTAGTTTCCAAGAACTCAAGCAGCGGCTCGTCACGGCCCCAATTTTAGCACTGCCGGAAGGCTCTGAGGGATTTCAGATCTACAGTGATGCGTCGGGACTTGGTTTGGGATGTGTTCTTATGCAACATGGGAAGACAATATCTTATGCTTCGAGACAACTCAAACAGCATGAGAAGAATTATCCAACACATGATTTGGAACTAGCGGCAATTGTGTTCGCGTTGAAATTGTGGCGACACTATCTTTATGGTGTGTCCTGCGAGATCTTCACGGATCACAAAAGCCTAAAGTACATATTCACGCAAAAGGAATTGAATTTGAGGCAGCGGCGTTGGTTAGAATTGATCAAAGATTATGACTTAACAATCTCTTACACGCCGGGTAAAGGGAACGTGATAGCTGATGCCTTGAGTCGGAAATTTGTTGGGTCCCTAACAATAGCAAAAGAGGTACTACGGGATCTTGAAGAGATGGGCATCGAGTTCAGGATCCGTCCGCAGAATGTGCAGTTGGCTCAGTTACAACTTGAGCCGAGTCTCCAGGGAAGGATTAAGATTGCTCAGAAGGATGATCCGTTTCTGCAGAAGATACGCGAGTTGATTCTAGCAGGAAAGGCGTCAGACTTTACCGTTGAAGATGACACTATTCGTGTCAAGGGGAGATTGTGCGTTCCTAAGGATGAGAATATCAGGAAGGAAATACTGACCGAGGCTCATTTTGCGAAGTATTCCTTGCATCCGGGAGGCACGAAAATGTATAAGGATCTACGCTCAACTTTTTGGTGGCATGGTATGAAGAAGGATGTGGCGCTATTCGTGTCACAATGCATGGATTGTCAGCGTGTGAAGGCCGAACACCAACGGCCAGGCGGAAAACTACAAAATTTGGCTATTCCACTGTGGAAGTGGGATAATATCTGTATGGATTTTATAGTTGGCTTGCCAAGAACTCAGAAGGGAAATGATGCGATTTGGGTTATCGTGGATAGATTAACCAAGTCGGCACATTTCATTCCAATAAAAGTTACATGGAGAGTAGAACGGTTGGCTCAGATCTACATAAATAAAATTGTTCGATTACATGGGGTGCCAGCTTCTATAGTATCGGATAGAGACGGAAGATTCTTGTCGCGATTTTGGATAAGTCTGCACTCGGCTATGGGCACAAAGTTGAACTTCGGTACAGCTTACCATCCGCAGACTGATGGTCAGACAGAGAGAGTAAACCAGATTCTTGAAGATATGTTGAGATTGTGCGTGCTCGATTCGAAGACAAATTGGGACACACATCTCGCATTAGCAGAATTTGCCTATAACAACAGTTATCAGGCAAGTATCCAGATGGCCCCGTACGAAGCCTTATATGGACGGAAATGTCGATCACCGATATGCTGGGATGAGGTAGGTGAACGGCAAGTGCTTGGACCAGAACTTGTGGAACAGGCCGTCGAGAGGATTCGCTTAATTCGAGAAAGACTTAGAGTTGCTCAAAGTCGACAAAAGAGTTATGCGGATGTTCATCGACGACCTTTGGAATTCACAGCAGGCGATCATGTCTTCTTGAAGGTCACACCCATGCGAGGTGTGATGCGGTTTGGGATGAAAGGAAAGCTAAGCCCGAGATTCGTCGGACCATTCGAGATTTTAGAGAAGGTAGCCTCAGTGGCTTATCGACTTGCACTGCCTCCGGCTTTGGCTGATGTGCACGATATCTTCCATGTATCTCAACTTCGGAAGTACGTGCATAATCCAAGTCACGTAGTGAATTTCGACCAGCTGCAGCTGAGCGCTGACCTATCCTACACTGAAGAACCTGTCCAAATTTTGGATAGGAAAGAGAAAGTTTTGCGGAATCGGACAGTATCCCTGGTCAACGTGCTGTGGCGGAACCATGCTGTAGAGGAGTCGACATGGGAATTAGAGAAAGAGATGCGAGTGAAGTACCCCTCGCTGTTTGATAATTTTGAGGTAGGACCTTTGCTTTAAGTTTCGAGGACGAAACTTTTTCTTAGTGGTATATTATGTAGTGTCCCGCTCCTAGCGGTTCACTATGTAAGGCTTGTGGCTTGGCTAACTCAGTCGGAACCGAGTATTGGGGAAACTTACCGTCGGCATCGAATCGATCACGGACAAGTGCATAAGAATCTTTCCAATTGATGGATCGGTTACTCTTGAAATGCGTCCAAGAGTTTTCTCTGGATGTTTTGTTGCTGGTTTTGCTGCTTGGTTTTGATGGATGCTTTTCTGAATAATTTTCGATGATTTGATTCTTGCCCTTTTTCATCGATTTGCATAGCATTCATTCTTGAGAATTCTGAGAGAAGAGAACACAACGAGACGGATTATTAATCAATCTTTTGGTGCCAATGCAGACTGACGCGTGACGGAAGGCTAAGCGTGCAAGTGTTCCTCTCTCTCTCGACGATTCTCTAATTTGGTGAGTGTGGATCTCTGTGGTGGTATTGTCCCTCTCGCTATTCCTTCATGCCAACTAAATAATTGTCTTGCAACATCCGTTGATCGATACCAAGATGCTAATGCCACAAGTCAATACCACTAAGATGCTAGAGATAGAACATTGAAATGAATTGATTACACTGCAATGAACAGAACATGGAAATGATTGAATTGATGCCTAGAATGATGGTTATGAAATGCTAAGAATGATCATGTTGCCTATTACTTCAAATATTCTATGCACACTGTGTATATCGAGTCGGACACACATTCGCCTGACCATGGACAACTTGTATACAAGGATTGAGCAATAATTTCCTCGAACGGTACAGGGGCGCCTGTACCGATTCGACCTAGGAGAAAATAATGAAGTGCTTTGGGGAACATGAGTAATACGAGGCATCATAGAGGCTAGCTCCCTACTGTGCTGTCATCTCATTATCTTGAAGACCCAAATGCAAATGAATGAATGAAAAGAGTCCATATGGTTTAACAACACCAGTGGTCACATCGTGGGAATGTATGCTAATCAATGTCTTATGCAGGGGCGGTAAGTATATTATTATTATCCTGTATCTTATGCAGGAAAGCTGGATTCGGCCAATGGTAAAGTAAACATGGTTTATTGAACTACCATGTCATTTGAATTGTGATTTACTCTAAATGTTGCCTGTCCCTTATAAATTCGTATCTTTAAAATGCTTGTCATTAATAAAATGTTGGCTTAGCTGAGTGGGCCAACGGGGCTCACCAGCGCATTGTTATAATGTGCTGACCCCTCCTCCACAGGTACTGGAGAAGGCTCGGGCGCACATCGCAATTAAAGCTTTCTGAACTGCTGTTTCCTTTCAAGTTGTTTTTCCCTAAAGACGCACAAAGTATTGCGGAGATTTCAAAGATAGCTGTTTATACTTCAAGTATTAAAGGGGCATGATGTATGGAATGGGAAATTATTTCATGGCAGCCTATCAGTTGTACTTCTTTTCATGAATCAATGTAGCCGAAATGGCATTTCAAATATTATCGAGAAAAGTTGTATTCTGACTACAATTATGAATAAAATGAGTATTTCTTCTTCCTATATTGTGTCTCAATGTTTCCGCAACTGTGGCTTACTTCAAATGTTTCAAAATGATATAAATGTGCAATGTTCTAGCCTTGTACAAGTGCAACTCCAGACTTGTACGGCATCACGCCTTAGCGAGGACGATCGATTCGGCGTGAATCGAAGCAAAGCGAGCGATTCCCCGAATCGGGGCGTGACAGGAGAGGCAGAGTTTCCTGGAATTGATGATCTCACCTAGATGAGTTATTCAATTCCTTCTCGCTGTCTCTTTAGATATCATCCTCATATTTAGTCCAAATTGCCTATTTAGTTCCTATTTTGCCCCAGGAATTATTATTTCTGATTGGGTTATCCATATGCGAACCTTGAGTTAGTTTCGATTCAAGTTTTTCCTCAAAGGCTTGAATACACATAGAATAGTTAGAATGTTTGTGTATCTTTTTGTCTTTAGTTATTTTCCTCCCCGCTCAATCTTTTATTTTAAGGGTTGATAGGGCAAATATTTATGCCTTATTTTCATAGTCAACTTGTTCGAATCTCTAGAAGCACATGGATTTATTTACAAATATAGTTACGAGAATGTTAGTTAACTCATAATGGCAGGACAACAACGCACTGTCGCCATTTATTTAAATTATGAAGACTCTGGATTCCCTGCAGCCAATAGCGCACTGGCAAGACACGACTCCTAGAATTGAAATTAGTTAAGAAAATATAGGTGATGGGATATTGCCAAAACTATGGCTAGTGGTCCTCTCTTTGATCGCCGTTACCCTTGAGTCAATATTGGATAGGGTTAAGAAGTGTTTGACTTCGTATCATAATTGAGTTACGAAACCAAGGGTTTACCACAGCCCGAGTATACGGGCGAGGCGTAGTCCTCGGTGAAATAACTTCAGACGTGATTACAAGTTTATGATACAATGGAGGATAGGGAAATGCCCTGTACGTTCCTTAAGATCCAAAGCCAATATTAGTGGAAGTTCTGTAAGTTGTGTAGCATGTCTCCCAACCTAGCATTATGTGGTCCTTGTGATCTATTGACGAGGTAATTGACCGACACTAATAAGTTACCAAGAATATAGAATCCAGAGTTCCATAACCCATTAGTTGACCAAGACCTTATGGACAGGAAGATTTTAGAAAGATTGTATAAGCAAGGACACCGGTAAGTTTTGATTCTCTCTAAACTCGAACTACTTGTGCCTCTTTTCAAAAATCTTGCGTACTTGTATCTTGACTATCTTGACCAACGCTGCTATTACAGCCTAGTTTTGCAAGCTTACTCTTTTATCGAGCTTGATTTGAGGCATATGTTTAGTGGGGACGCCTGCTAACATATTGTCTAACCAGAATCAGTGTATTATGGTCTGATCAACCATGATGCATTTGGTTCGCTCTTCGTTTAATTACACTACGTGGATGGAGATATATAGGTATCTAAGATCTTATCCACGACTGCATTGACAATTCCTCTTGAATTATATGTTCGCCCTTGAATCACGAAATTGTATTCAGTAACATCTCCCTTGAAGTCTTTATTGTTTTTATCTTTCACCGATTTGGAAAGACGAAAGCTCGTGATGGTAGAGAGATACCGAGTATTCCCATGGCTATGGTAGTTGTATACACAAGGGTAGTTATCGTCAGCCAGCCATGTGATCGAGTTACTCGTTCTTCTCTCGACCCCAAACTGTTATCGGGACCTTCAAGCTATCTGAAATTAAGAATGATTAGGGTTTTACCCTTAGTCGTAATGCCAACCCAGGAGACTATCTATTCTCAAGAAACAATTCATCGTGTCTCTAAATATTTTCTTGAATTTTGCCTTTTCTTTCAACCCTTGTGCATTGACTCAACCGCCCCTCGACCAAAGCCCACAGTTTAGACATGAGATGAATAGACATGGCTCAGGACAATAATTTATCGTGACTATGTGTGACTCTCATTTCGAGGTTGGTTTTCAACAAATATTGTCCTAGTTGTGGAAATTTTATTATTAAGACCTAACTAGCGTTGGAACACCACAGTCACTAGCTTAGCCAATACCATAGCTTAAATACCCCGTCACACTATGACCTACCAGTTGTCAACAGCAATACCTGATCACTACAACCTTATGACCATAGTCCGGCAGGTTTGACCCCAATAGAAATCCGACTCAGTTGTTAGAAATCTTTTCATATGATATGCCTTAGAGTTGGTTACCCCGTCGACAACTCACGTATACAGTGGACGAGTAGGTCATTCTATTTTATCGACCATGTGTCATTGCACACGTACTCGGTTTCCAATTATTGAGGAACTACCCTTGACTTGACTAATATCAACCGTATCCCGATACGCCGTGCCTTATTCCCTATTAACAAAGGGTCGAGGTACAGTATCCGGACTTTGAAATTCCTCTAACCTCATCATCCCTAAAACCCATATCCTAGCTTCTAAGGTGGGTAGACTGTAAGCCTTCTTAGGGTATATGAGGATTACCGATTGACTAGAATAAAATTTTATTAGGATGATAATGAGTGCCCCATGGACTCCCACTTTCCATTTAGATCATTTGTGTTCCCGGTCGTATCATTAATATTCGGAGCACGAGACCAGCTGTTACCTCCCAACAAACTTCATATACAAGACCTAGACGAGTCCACCTTCATCTAGGTATATCATGTCCCACTCAAATCCGTCCCCTTGTACTCTATTTTTGTATTACAACTTTCAGGTTAAAAGGACTAGTTATAACCTTTACCATAGTACCGGTATACTTTCCAACCTCCATTAGAGCCTTAACCATGACCCCATTCCTTCGACACAATATATGGTTGTGATCTACTCGAAGCCAACTACGCACATGCCACTAGTGTGCCACCCAATTGAGGCCTCATGTGCTACTTAAACACAAAAGTCTCGGAGAGTGCATTTTTGAGCTTTAAGGACCTAGCTAACCAACCCGACTAAACGACTAGCCCCACCACTTGGAAGGAACCCTATCCTAGGTTACCCTAATCTAGTAGGAAGATTTTATCCCTGGGATCTTGTCTAGTAAATGTAGATTGAAACCCAATGTTTATCCAACCAACGACTGATGCCCAAAAAGAGAACCCATTAAGACCAAAATTTTGATTTCTCAAATTCCGTTCCGTTATGGAAATCTTTCTGGAATTAGAATTTCGAGAACGAAATTTCTGTATTGCATGGATTGTAAACCCCTCTAAGAAACAAGCGTTCTTCGACGTAGCAAGTGACTGAACCATAGTAGCCCGACCTAACAAATAAGGCACTGGTTCATAAACTTTCCTTCTGTCTGTATCATTGGATGCCCTCTACCGCTTTGGGAACTTCATGATCGCTCTCGATTATTTTCCTATCTCCATGTCCTTTCTATTGCAGGGAGACGAAGGTCATACTTACTAGAGTTTATCAATATTTTTGCTACTTGTGTAAATTTGTTGTTTGTTAGATTTTGGGTTATTTAATAGATATGAGAGGATTATAGAGGCCAACAGCAGTAGATGTCCATTTTAGCAAGTAATTGGAAGATTATAAAGTTTTAGGGACATAGCATTGAGGGAGTAGTGTGACCAAAGGTGGGTAGAAGTCCTTGATGATTCGTTGTTACGCAATGGCAAGGAGAAAGATATAAATATTTCTGAGAAATTAAAATTCGAGGATATTGTGGTAATAGTGGATTTATTTATTTTTATTTTTATGTTTTGAATTTTGGCATGTTTATGAGTTAGAATTTCGAGGACGAAATTATTTTTAAGGTGGGTAGATTTGTAACTTCCCTTCCCGAAATTCTGAAATATTTTATTATTATTATATTTTATTCATTTATTTAATTGATTAGCATAGAATTTATTTGCCTTTCATAATTATGTGCCTCCTACATATATTTGTTTATTCATTACTATTCAATAATGAATATAAATGGATACATATTATTTACATACAGGGCGTCAACGGGTATGTATACAGAAATATATAATATTATGAATGTGTATGTATAGATACATATAATACATGTGTGTATGTAAAATTGTATAAAAATATATTATATAGATATGTGTGTACGTGTATATAAATATAGATATATAAGAGTGTACGAGTGTATATATACAAATATATATATTTATATGAGTGCATGTATATATATGTATATGTGTACAGGTGTATGAATATATAAATTCGTATTTGTGTGTAAATATATACACTTATATATAATAGATAATAGATTTATACATATTAATGTATAATAGATTTATATAGAATTATAAGGCATACAGATTTATAATATATGTAAAATTGTATATGTGTATATATGTATATATATGAATATTCGTATACGTGTATGCATATAAATATATATATACGTGTGTGTAAATAGATATATTATATATAAAAATAAATATATTAATATTTTATTTGGAAAAATATTTATATTGATTTTAAATATTATAGATTGAATATGGTATTTATATACAAGGTATATACTTGTATGTATAAAAATATATTGTGGATGGGTGTGAATATATATATGCATATATATAAATATTTGTAGATATATATATGTCTATATAAATATTCGTATATAATATATGTGTATATATATAGATTATATATATTAATATATGTATATGCATATATAGTTAAAATAAGAAAAAGTAAAAGAATAATAAAAAGAAATAAAGAGAATGAGAAAAAGAAACCAAACCGAGCCAATGCTTTTTGCACCCCCCCCCCCCCTGTGAACCCGAGATAGCCCATGTGAGACCCCCCCCCCAAACAGAGCAACTAAGCTCTGAAGTCTGAACCAAGTTATAAACCGAGAAGTATGTATTATATATATATATATCGTATATATAGGTAAAAGGAGAGTCGAGAGCCGCGAGAAGTTCGCGTGAAAACCCTAACCGATCACGCCGCGACCACCGCCTACACCTAGGCGCCTCCCCCGCGCGCACGCGCGCGCCACCGCAGGCCGCCGCCGGCCCGCCAGGCGCGCGAAACCAGCGCGCGCACGCGAGCCGCGAACAGCAACGGTAGCCCTCGAAGAGGATTTCGCAGTGGGATATCGCAGTGTACAATTGATCGTTTTCCGATCTACTGCTTCAGGTTAGAACCTAACTTATACACCCTCAATCATCTTCAAATAGTTTTGTATATTTCGTGGTGTGTGCGTCGTAAATCAATTCCTAAAATCGAGAAAAATCTCGAAATTCTGAGTATAGAGACAGTCCTAAACACCCATCTTCACGACGATTTTCCCACCAATTTATCCTTCGAATCAGGAAACTTTCTAAACAGAAGTTGAACCCAACATATAGGGCTAGAAAATCCCAGTAGGAAGTTTATAGAAGTTTGCTTTGTGCAGAGAATTAAACACATGTAAACTTCGTCAAAATCTGTTTTCAAAATCATGAAATCACTCCACACGACGTGCGTCCCGCCATTCCGGGCGACGTGGTCGCGCACCAAAAACATCGAAAGCTGCGTAACGGCTTCGTGGTCGTGTGTACTTTGACGGAATTCAAATTGGTCGCGTGTGCGCGACGAATTCGACGCGTATCCGTCGGAATCGCCCTGTATATCCGTCCAATGCAGATTCAGTCATAACTTCGTGTACGCTCGTCAGATCGAGACGAAGCTTACGCCAACAGGACCGTATCATTTTTCTGGTCCTGTATGCCAAGTTTGGTCCGATTCTGAGACCGTTGATAAAATCGTCGTTTTGCGGGCCCCACGGTCCCACTCAACGGGCGATTTTGTGCACGGCCCGCCGGAATCCAACTTTGGACATACGGTTGGGTTCGTATCGGAAAACTGAATCCGTAGACATGTAGTTTGACGACTTTAGAGACCGTTGACCCTGGCACGCTTTTCGGTGCAAAGCGGGTCCAACGGCGGACATCATTTTTGTCCGAAATTACCGTTTTACCCTTGTGTCCAGAATTGGACGTAAGGACAGGCAATCCTAGCTAATTGGACTATTCTGAGATCATTGGTATTGTTTATTTCAGCTTCCGGGGACTATTGTACGGGTTTTGACTATAGTGGCACATTGAGTAGTTCAGATTATCGGTTTCACCAGCAAAGGACCACAGGCGAGTACAGTTTATTGTTTGCATTTCGATATTGATCTTTACTATATTTCATTGATTGGTCATTAGTTATGTGATATTTTTATACTCTATTATAAATTGTTGAGTCGGAAATGAGAAGTACCAAGGATGTGTGATCCGACCATAGACAGTGCTTAGACATTGTAGACAGTGCTTATTTTTCTGCAAGTAGACATTATAGACAGTGCTTATTTTCTTGCAAGTAGACATTGTAGACAGTGCTTATTTTCCTGCAAGTAGACATTGTAGATAGTGCTTATTTTCTGCAGTAGACATCGTAGACAGTGCTTACTTTTCTGCAGTAGACATCGTAGACAGTGCTTATTTTTCTGCAAGTAGACATCGTAGACAGTGCTTATTTTTCTGCAAGTAGACATTGTAGACAGTGAGTAGACATTGTAGACCGTGCGGTGTAGTACCCCAGACCGATCACATATCAAAGGTACTTCAAACGGTGGAAAGTATATTGGTCTATTTATTACTATTGATTTTTCTTACGGCTTTACTGATATTTTCAAAACTCATGATTGATGCCTAACCCTTGTCTTATAGTCATTTTTTTTTATTTGAAATTGCATTCAGTGAATTGTGCTCATTCCATTCCTGACTGGAAACCAACATTTTCAGGTTAGCCGAGGATCACTTAGTTTGGGGAGTGATGGTATACTTGCAGACGGGAAGCCTAGAGATTAGCTAGCTAGTGGAGTTGTAGCCATTCAAATATTTGTACAAGTTTATATTTTTTAGCAAATGTAAAACTTGTGATCTTCGTAAATTAAATTAATTATGTGAATGAGCATTGTTTGTGATTTTGATCTTCATGGCCGTGACAGCGTTCTACCGCCGACACTGCGGCGTAGGCTGGCTTGGACACGTCTCGTATCTGTTTAAAAAAAAAAAAAAACGGGTGCGGGTCGTGACATATCCATTCCTCTTTTGTAAAACCGATTGAGGAAGAGGCACTTTAAATCTTTGAACGATGAGATGCAATTGTTTTGAAGGCTGAAGCACTATTCATAGGCTACCCCTTGCAATACCCCAATGAATATACTCATGAGTAGAGCATCATCCTCGGGCAGATGCCCTGTCACTGAGGCGAAGTACCTCAGATATCGATGATAAGACTCCTTCGCATCGAAGGGTTTGAGCATCTACGGCTTGCACTTGGAAGGGTATATCACATTATCCCACTCAAAAGGATATAGTTGTCAGATTCCCATTTTGTGGAGTGATTCCTGATTGTCCCGGGCGTCAAAACGAGCATACAACTCCTTGAACACCTACTGCAAGTCATTTGACACTGTGGGTCCTGACGTTGGCAGGCCAGATGATTGTGGTTGTGCTTGGTTTACGACCAAAGATGGCATATGAGGAGGTGCATTGGACTTCCCATTTGTTCATGGGTCTCAATTTGCTGGAGTGGGAGTATTGTACGTCAACTTATCCTTGATCCCTTACACCATAGAAGTCAATGCTTGTATAGTTTGATTTAGCGTATTCAGGCCCGTCTCAAGGGTCTCTATTTGTTGTTGATGGTTGGACCTCTCGCTGCTTCCTACATTGTTAGCCTCGACCATATAAACGGACATCAGGTGTGGAGAGATAGAGGGCACTGTGGATCTTTTACTATTTAGTTCAGACCCTCGAGTCTCGCAATCCTGTGGGTAGACGGGTAGATTTCCATCATCCTCTAACTTGATGTAATTACTACCTCTAGCTTGTTGGTAGCATGCACCTACGGACGTATCTGTGTCAGTTCCATACAAACCCTCATCTGGTTGGAATTAGGGATTGTTATGGAATGTAGGGTTCTGACTACCCCCAACCAGTATTGCGTGTGAAGCAATAGTCCCTGTTGACGAGGGTTTGGACTTGGCACGAGTGTGTTGGAAGACACCTGTGCTAGACACTGCCATCTTACTTCCTCTAGGTCGTCTCTTGGATTTGCTAGCTAAAACGAGAGGGTTCATGGAAAACTTCTTGAGAGATGGTGAACCCCATGTCGTATTGTATGAAGCAACTAAGAGTTCATCTTCTTCTTCACTCGACCATCTCTCACCCAGTCTCTGATGGACAGACGCCGCTGGTCGCAGTCATTAAAAAATGAACTACCTAGTCGGTGGCAATACTGCTGCTTGGTAGCAACAATAATTGATAGTAACGTTGGAGCCAAAGTGCGTTGAGACATACATATTATGCGCAACAAAATCTTCTCGTGCCTTGCACTTGTGAGAGATCATATTACGCAGGTTAGAAGCTTCCACATCTATATTCACCTCGTATGTACAAGTATACTACGTATGAGTAAAGATGTAAAGGTAGGTTCCCTCTGCCCAGTCCCTGCACATGAGACATGCTTACATCCTGGTCAGAGAGTTACTCATGAGGCAGAATCACTTTATGCTTACAAGACCTCTTTTCACATGAGTCTGTCCTCACAGTATGCACTCCCTGGCTTGAATCATGTGCATGAGTGCTCAAAGGACAACGAGGTTTCCCTGGTCGAGGAATCAAAGTATTCGAACCCGTTTCGTATAGTTTACTGTCGGCTGTGTGCACGACTATCAATGCAGGCCTTCAGTTCATGCTGGCGTAGCACGTTGATCGCTTGAGGCCCATGCTGCCTTGGATTTCTTCATACTACCCCTAGAAGGTATGTAGTATTCAGAATCTAACATGAATGTTGGCGTAGCATGTTGGGTACATGCTGCCTTGGATTCTTCCTGCTATCCCTTGATGGTGCATAGCATTCAGAATCCAACATAATTGTTGGCGTAGCATGTTGATCATATAAGGCACATGATGCCTTAGATTTCTTCATATTACCCCTTGAAGGTGCGTAACACTTGGATTCCAATGTAGCCTTTCCCAAGGGGTAGGCAATTTTGTTGAACATATAAGTTGTAGCCTGCGCAGCTGTCGACATACGTGGGTGGGAAGCTGCACCTTTCTTCTTGCACTGTGCCTTTATCTTGCATACAGGAGGGGAGCTGCGCTTCTTAGCAACAAGAGTTAACCGAGGAAGTACAGCAATAGTGGTTGCAGGCATCTTTAATGCTTCGCCATTCAGTGGGGTCTAGAGCGCATCCCCTCCATCTTGTTGCTCGTCGTAGCAGCCTTGGGCATCCAAGTTCGTTGATTCTTCTTCGGCTTTACGATCCTCTTCGAAGGGCTCGCCTTCTCTTCAGAAAGAAGATCTTCAAAAGCTTGATGATCGAAGCGTACGACTAGCATCCTTTGAGAAGATCCCAATAATTTGTTGTTAGATTGCGTCACCACCTTCTCGTCGAAGAAGATAAAAGTCTCCAGCAGAGTCGCCATCTTGTTTGCCATGAACAAAATTTGAAGAACTTTTTCTATTTCAAACTTATAAAAGGGTACAAACGATTCCTAAACAAGAGATCTAAGCATAAAGGTTTCTGGAAAAGTATGATGGTAAGGATCGAGCACTATAGTGGCTCCTTTACTCTGTTGACGATCTGACGACGAACTGAACTTGCTCTGACTTTCTAATGCTTGTGAGTGATAATCTGGGTTGTCAATCAAAAAGATGTCGACCTCTTAAATAAAGGAAGATTTCTTCCATTTATAGGCGCACATATACAATGTGCACATAGGTTTTAATGCACAGGAGTGTTGCGCGTGCGAGATTTCAGAAAGATTTGTTGTAACTGGTCCGTGAGGGCTGCTATGGGCTGATACATGGCGATTGTTAGAATTCTCGGTTATCGAGATCTCGGATAGTTAGTATCCTTCATCAACATGACGGAGCAACTGACACATGGCATTTAGCCATTGTCCGACGATCTTGCTCGAACAAAAACTGAATAGATTCTGTTCATATCAAAAGAGTGGCTATTTAAACAAACTGAATCCCGATCTTATCTCAGGGGCGACAGTTTGAACAACCCGGATTTGGTTGTATCTGAAGAGATACAACTGTTTGAACAAACTAGATCCGATTGTATCTGAGGAGATAGAATTGTTTGAACAAACTAAATTTGATTGCATCCGAAGAGATACGGCTGCCATACTGGCCATGTGGCATAATGCCACGTTGCAGAGGAGTTACATGCTATACGAGCTACACTTTTGGACAGTGTCGAGGAGACTGTGATTCTTGGTCCTCGAAAGGGCTGCGCTTCTGAGGCGTCGAAGAGACTGTGCTTCCTGAGTCCGCGAGCAGGCTGTGCCTCTGAGATATCGAAGTCACTGTGCTCTTAGGTGACGAGTAGACTGCACACTTGAGGCGGCGAGTGACTGTGCCTTTGGGCGATGAATAACTAACCTTGAGACATTAAAGTCACTGCACTTTTGGGTGATGAATGACTATGATCTTGAGTCGACAAAGTAATTGCGCTTTTGAGCGATGGATGACTCTGCTCTTGAGGCGACATTGGGGATTTGACATCTTTCAACAAAGTGTCATGCGGTGAGTGGCCTGTACGTCATAAAGGCTGTACTTTTTAGGGAGCTGTGCTTATGGAGAGCTTCCGAAGGAGCTGTGCTTCTGTGAATATGTTCCTGAATAGCTGTGAAGGAGCTGTGCTTCTGAGATAGACTGAAGGAGCTGTGCTTTTATGAATTAACAATGTTACTGCACTTCTGGGAAGATTAATGACTGCTTTTAAGCGGCTGAGTCAACATCTCCTTAATTGCTGCCACTTTGGAGGGCTCGAGAAGCGATAACTTTGACTGAAGACTTAGTCATCAGTAAGAAAGCCTCAGAATGGGCACTATTTAGTAAAACTTCATATTAGCTGAAGCATCAACGCATCTTCCAGATGTTACTTCGAAAATAATGCCCTTGTGCATCAGCTAATGGAGCTTTAGCACTTCTTTCAGACGCTACTCTGAAAAGTAGAGCCCATGCACATCAGCTAATAGAGTATTTTTCCTAGCTTGGTTCCTGTGCATGAGCGCCCAAGTGACGGGGGGACTTCGAGAACTATGTCGTTCGAGGCGCCGAAGCACACGAACCAGTTCTGTACAGTTTGCCGTCAGCTGTGCGTATTACTGCCAGTACATTCTTTCGGCTAACTATTGACATAGCACGTTGATCAAACGAGGCGCACGGTGCCTTTGATTTCTTCATACTTGTTTGCCATGAAATATAAAAGAACAGAACAATTATCGGAGGACCGGACTTTTACTTCACGTTACAAACTCGCTTGTACAAAGAGACAAAAACCTAGGTACAGCAATCTAAGTACAATTGTTTATTTTTGATTCTGGGGGATAACGATAGAGGCTCGAAAGGCGACGGCAGCCCTACCTTACTCCTTGGACGATCGGTATGCAGCCTTGGCTCCTTTGACGAGATGGTTGGCATTGATGAAGAAATGCTCTTCTTGCTCTCCTCGTATTGCTCTTCTGACTTCTCTCTCTCTGGATTGATCTCTGTATATTTTCCCTCTGACTATTGGGGGGAAGTGTCTCTCTGTATATGCGTATCTCTATCTGTTGGTCTATCTCTCCTTCGCAAGGGAATGGCACCCTACTATTTATAATAGTGGGGGCATCATTAGGGTTTGCAATGATTGCCCACTCTCAAAGTGGCGGCGGCCTGATAAGTAATCAATCAGGGCCATTAATCTTGAACGTGAAGGATCTGGGCCATTAATGAGGATTATGCCAAATCATGTCAGTCATTAATGTTGATTGCAATAAATCTCCATCATGATGATTTGCTGATATCTGCAAATCTGAATGAATCCATTTAATTCATTCTCTTACCACGTGTCCCAAATCATTGGGATCTGACCCAAGATTTGATTACCTTTAGGACACGTGTTCTGTCATCGTTGTTGAGCCGCATGAGAAGGGTTCATATTTGGGCCGTATGAAGGTCGTCATGACTGAGCCGCCTGAAAGGTTTCATGACCGAGCCGCATGAATAGTCTCTATACTCGAACCGCATGAGGGTTGTCATGACCGAGCCGCATGAATATGTTCATGACCGAGCCGCATGGGCGTCTTCATGGTTGAGCCGCATGAGAGTCTTTATAGCCGAGCCGCATGGGTTCCTTCATGGCCGAGCCGCATGGGGGACCATTATGGCTGAACCGCATAGGTTTTTCTGTACTGGCCGCATGAACTCATCTTATTATGGCCGCATAAGCTTGCCTTGAAACTTGGTAGACAGCGCCACTTTGAAGATTTTTTTTATTCCCGAAACTTGGCAGGCAGCACCACTCATTATGACAACTTTGTGTCAGGTCTGTCATCTGTCAACTGTCAGTCGTCAGAGCATTAAATGCGTCGTTGGGTACAGCTGTTTTGAATGCCACGTTGGCCTTTCTCTCTGAGCCGCATGAGTTTACTCGAACTGCCTATGTGCTTGAGCCGTATGGGACTCATGGGCCCTCCGAGCCGCATGATGCTTTTTGGCCGCATAGACCATTTTTCTCCTCATTTTTCATGCTTCTACAAGACCCCCTTCAAAGTTTTCAATTTGCAAAATTGAAATACTTTGAATAAGAAGCATGATTATGCGAGAGCCGCAGGGATATATTCTGTCCTAGCCACATGGAACTTTCCAGCCGCATGCTTATCTCGGCTGCATAACTCCCTGAACCGCATAGGATGTTTTAGCCGCATGAGCTCCTTGCCACATCTTTATGTCATACATGTAAACCTTTTTGGGGCAGGATCCTAAGAGTTTCTGATCTTTAATTAGCTGGTCTGTATCGATAGCCGAAGAGTCGACTACTTTGTACGAGGCGTCGGTCTTGGTCCTCTATAAATGGAAGGGTATTTGGAGGGATTTCTCTCTTGGACTCTTCTTGATTTAAGATTTCTGTCTTGCTTTCTTCTTCTGACCGACAGACAACGATGGCACCTAGGGCTTCCAAGGCAGTGAAGAAGGCTGTGGTGAAGAGTAGGAAGTCGGCTTCGTCTTCAACTGCCTCACCCCCCGTTCGTCTTGACGTTCATGTTGTCGTCGAAGGTAATGACTGTGTGGAAGGTTGGGTGCTTTGAAACTCTAACAGATGCTGCTCTGCTGTATTACTTCGTGCATAATCATTTGATGCGAGCTTTTTAAATTACATGGTCCGCACACACGTCCCATGAGCCGCATGGAATATATTCCATGTTCGAGCCGTGTAAAAGTTGTCTTTCAACGGGCCGCATGAACCCTTCTGAATATCTTCTGACTGTTTTCATCATTCATCATCACTTCTTTTTCATCTTTTGGTTCTTGTAGTGTCTCCACCGAATGCTGAGATTGCAGTGGTAGAGGAGCCGCCGCTCCCTGGCATCAATCAGGGGCCTCCCTTTGTTAAGGAGGAGGTGATGAAAGAAGAATCAGCGCCTGAGAGGGACGACATCCTCCCCACTATCGAGACTGCTGAGGGTGGTAGAGCTGGGAATTCTGATTCCCCTATTCTGGACGAGGATCTTCCTCAATTGCATCCTTCATATGTAAGGTGGTTGAAGGAGTTGTATACGCACTTCTGTGACTAGGGTTTTAAGGTTTCTCATAAATGTCTATCTGTAGTCTTTGCTTCGTTTTGCCTTTCTTCTTGTCTGCATGAAGAACTTTCTTGTAACCGCGTAGATGTAACCGATTTCTGAATGAATGGAATATATTTGCTTCACTCTTCTGTTGTGTAATAATTAATTTATTGGGACATTCTGTATGGACCCATTACCCCTAACGTACCCTGGTTTTGGATACGAGCAACAAGTTGAAGGGAACTAACATACTTACTCAGAGGTACTAAGGACATAGTGAGTATGAGGGTTTCTTCTACGGAGCCTTCCCACTCAGAGGTAATGAGGACATGGCAGGAGTGGGCTCAATGAAGAGGGGGTACATAAAATAACTCAGAGGTAATGAGGACATGGAAGTTCTATGTAGGGGGTGATTTATTTTTGGCGGGAGTAAAACGACTCAGAGGTAACGAGGACATGGCCGTCTTGGGAATTTGTGGATCGTTTACCCTTTTTTGTGCACTGGAAGTGCGGGTATTGGATCATGGGGGAGGATCTCCTCCAGGAAGGAAGTTCAGAGGTATGATCATACATAAATTTCTATCTGAAAGAGTGACCGGGATGTGAGTTCAGGGGCACCAGTGGGTACATGACTCGATATTGTGAAAGTGTGAGTTCAGTGGCACCAACGGATGCATAACTTGATAATCTGGGATGTTCGTGGACATGAGTTCAGCGGCACGAGAGGGTACATAACTCGGGAATCTAGGGAATGGTGAGTGTGAGTTCAGCGGTACCAGCGGAGACGTGACTCGTATGATTAGAAAATGTGGGGAATGAGTTCAGAGGTACCATCAGGTACGTGACTCGAGTGATTGTAAAATGTGGGAATGAGTTCAGAGGTACCAGCGGGTACATGACTCTATGCATGGAACCAGAATGTGAGTTCAGTGGTACAGGAAGGCACATGACTCGACACTCTGAGATGTCTTGATGATTTTGTTTCAGACATAATACTTCTTCAAAAACTTGCCGTTGACGGGCAACATGAGCAAGTCTCCGTTTTGCTTAGCGATGCGGTAAGCACCGTTGGAGAACACGGCCTCGATGACAAATGGACCTTCCCATTTTGGTTGGAACTTGCCGACAGTCTTGTGAGTCATGACCATTGGCCTCCGAACTGCTAGAACAAGATTGCCCACTTGGAATGTTCTGATTTTGACCTTTTTGTTGAAGTCTCCTGAGATACGTGCTTGGTATAGCTCGATCCTTTGCTGAACTAGGAGATGCTTTTCAACTAAGGCCTCCAACTCTTGTAGTCGACGTCGGCAGTTATCATCCGTCGTCAATTGATAAGTGAGGGCGACGCAGAGTGAGGGTATTTGAGCCTCTAATGGGAGAACTGTCTCACTCTCGTATACCAGAGAGAATGGTGTGTTCCCGGTATCTGTTCGGACTGTAGTACGGTACGTCCATAAACACTCGTCGAGCTTCTCGTTCCAGTCGCGTTTGTTGGAGGAGACAAACTTCTTGAGGAGTTTGATGATTGTTTTGTTGAATGCTGTAGGTAAAAAAAAAATCAAACTGCGCCTAGTTGACTGCTTAAAGACAAACTGCGCCTAATTCATGAATCTGGGCAGACTGCGCCTAGTTTTCCGTCAACAGGGCAGACTGTGCCTAGTTCTCAATCAAACTCAAATAGCGCCTATTCAGTACTCAGAGAGGCGCGTTTCTCAAACCGCGCGTAGATCACATAATCATTATTATCTGATAGCACGTAAATCAAAATGACATCTCATCATTATTCTGACAGCGTAGCACTCGAGGAAGATATGATAGCTGTCTAGACAGATTGCACCTACATCGAAGAACCAGGCACTATCGACAGACTGCGCCTACTTTTGACTATATCAAGCACACTTTGCAGATTGCGCCTACGTCTCAGTGAAGATGGCGCAGTTCAATACAACATCAATTCAGAGCTTGCCACGTGTCCCTGAAACAGGCGCGCTTTGACTAAATCAACGCCTAACTACCACTCTACATGTCCAACACGTGTCCCACTAACTGTACACGACCAAGCGCATGTCAATCAAATAATGCCACGTGTCTAGAGCAGTTGGTGCACGTTCGTGATAATGGAGTGAAAACAGGCGCAGTTTGTCATACGTGCTCAAAACAGGCGCAGTTTGTCATACGTGCTCAAAACAGGCGCACTTCAACCAGGCACTCTCCAGAATAACTGCCCAAAACAGTTATTTCAGAACTCTATAAATAGAGTTTCGTTTCCATTCAATCGGAGAGATCAGAGAGATCAGATTACACACAGAGAGATTATTCTCTTCAGAGAATCCAGGAGTTCTTGCTAAAGTGCTGCTGCGTTCTTCAGAGGCTCTTCGCCTTCAGTTCATCAGAGGCTTCCTGCCTTCGTTCCATCAGAGGCTTCCTGCCTTCAGTCATCTTCAAAAGCTTTCGTCTTCAAAAGTTCACATCGTCCAAGGGATAAAGCGATCGTCATTTCAGATCGGATTCCTATAGTTGTACTTTCCCAGAATTCTTGTAATATTCTTTACAAAGTTTGTGAAATAAATATCATACTTTTGTTTTTGCAAACAAAATGGCGACTCTGCTGGGGACGACCTTTTCCTCCGATGAAGAGGTGACAACTCAATGTGACACGGCGTCTATCGGCTCGACGCAGAAGACTTTGGTCGTGAAAGTTGACCAAACGGCCTACGAAGCAATGATTAATACACAAAGCACTCCTCGCCGCACTATGACTTCCGTCAAGAGCAAGACTCGCTCAGTGTGGGCTCCCAAGAACTCTGCTACTTCTCTAATGAAGAACGCTGCCACTTCCTCGGCACAACCTGCTGTTTCTAAGACACCAGTGTCTATCTCTGGTAATCAGGCGCAGTCTGTTCTCTCCTTAGGGAAACAGGCGCAGTCTGCTGTTAAACCATCTTCTGGCACAGTTTATGCCAAAATAGCACAATCTCTGCCTCACAATCAGGCGCAGTCTGTTCTCTCCTTAGGGAAACAGGCGCAGTCTGTTGTTAAACCATCTTTTGGCACAGTTCATGCCAAAACAGCACAATCTCTGCCTCACAATCAGGCGCAGTCTGTTCTCTCCTTAGGGAAACAGGCGCAGTCTGCCACCAAACCTTCTTCTGGCACAGTTTGTGCCAAATTGGCACAAGTCAAATCTTCTGTTGCTGCCAAGGCTCAATCCAATACATCTGCTATCCTGACTAAACAGGCGCAGTCTACTCAGGCGCAGTCTGCCCAGGCGCAGTCTACTCCGGATCACTCCAGAATCCAGAAACCCCAAACTACTCAGACGCAGTTTGCTGAGGACAGTCCTTTGGCTGTTCCTTCTTCCATTCCATCAAAAGGAAAAGGCCCCTTGGTCTTCTCCCAATCTTCCCAAGCTCAAAACTTGAAAGATAACAGAGGGAAATGCTCTTTAGCTATCCCTTCATCTCAAAACAATGGGAAAGGTCCTCTGGCCTTTTCCAAGTCTTCTTCGATTCTTATCGAGGAGGATCCAACTGATGGTGCCTCTGCACCTATTAGTACGAATATCCTCCTTAACAAGGGTTCTCGTACTAATCAGAGAGGTATTCTACCTACTCCTAAGGCAAATATTCAGGAATTGTCCAATTTGCAGATTTCTCGATCCAAACAAGGCAAATTACAAGTTTCACAAACTAAGATTCCCAGGGGCGGTTTAAATGATTTACGGGCATATCTCAATAGAAAACCCCAATCAAAACCTACCTCTGTGAAACGCAAACATGCTAAGATCAACTTGCCTCAGTATCAACCTTTTGAGGCAAGGAATCCTAACAACTACGCCAATCAGATGAGTACCTCTCTTTATACTCATGGAATCGAACATTTACGAAATCGGAATCATGTTCCAAATGTCATCTATGAGTATATCCCTGCTACTTCTTCTCGTCCCATTGTCTCTGATCTTCGGGATCATCTCAGGCAGAAACGGAATATCACCCCCAGTTCTCCCAAACAATCACAAATTCATCATTGCAATCATCCTCACGAAGTGGTTATCAAATGTTATTGCCAAATAACCAAACGTTCTGTCTTCGAGCGTCTGACTTTCCCTTCTGTTGATCAAAAGAGTGATGATGAAGAAGAGGTAATGTTTGCCTCCGTCAACATGACTTCCAGAGACTCTGGGGGTAGAAAATGCAAGCACGGAAAGACCCGGAGACCTAGCCAGCACTATCTTGACCGACTTAGAGAATCAGATGATGGTGTTTACCAGCATACTCGATCTCGAAGCCGAGAAACAATCGGTCAAAGGAATCTTCCTTACAGTGATCGGTCTACTTCTCATGCTGGGGGTAATTCGGACTTTGCTGTCGACAGTGATGGCTCTGAACAAACTATGTCATCTGTCATGGCACGAGAAGTGACAGCATACGTCACTGAAGAACAAGATGCTTCTGGTTCCAACAATCAGAATCAAAGGATTGTTGCACTAGAAGAACAATTGAAGACTATGGCCGAAATGATGGCTAAAATGCATGATGTTATTATGGCTCAGCATACTCCACCAGTCATAACTCCTGAACCATTGATTTCTTCCACTCCTCAGAATCCTTGTCTGGGGGTACCACCTCCTCCAGTCACCACAGTACCAGTTCAGGTTACTCTTAGCCAAACTGGTGCTGGGGGTGATGCTTACCATGCGGTTCCTCCTCCGGCTATTACCAATCAATCTAGCAATCCTCAATCTTCAGGGAATGCTAATGATGCTGTTGAACAATTGCGGAATCAATTTGAAGCCTATACACAAAGGGAAGGCTTACAACGGTTGGGCATTAAACAACCCTATCCCGCCGAATGGAAGAAAATGCAGTTTCCACCAAAATACAAATTCCCCACCATTATGCAGTTTGATGGCACTTCATCTCCCAATCAGTATATTAATCATTTTGAATTGATGACTGATCCTCTTCAGCCTAATGATGCCCTTCTTACTCGGGTATTCGTCAGTTGCTTAACTGGCGCTGCTTATGACTGGTACCGAAGTCTACCAGACGGATGTATCACTTCTTTTGCTGGTTTCAAACAGATGTTCCTTGAACGATTTTATGAAGGCGTCAACGACATGACCATGTCAGACCTCATTAAAATTAAACAAAGAAATAATGAGCCTGCTGAGCAATTTATCGAGAGGTTCCGTCGCGAAGCTCTCAAAATGCCAATGGAAACCCCATCTGCTGTTACAATTGATACTTGCAAGAATAATTTCTTGCCAATTATCAGTATGTGGACAGGGGCAACTCAATTCCAGGATTAGCCTTCTTTCATTATTAATGCTAAGGCAGCAGAACTCAGCGCTGAAAAATTCAAGACATTGGGGGTTCACATGAATCCTGACCAAGGCGATCATAGCTCAAACTCTAACAATAATCACCAAAATAACAAGAGGGGTAAAGATACATCTACTCCTAAAGAAGCTTTGGCCATAAATCTAAAGAATAAAGAAGCACTGGTTGTCAATGTTGCTCAATCTGCACATACTCCATCACAACAACCTCAAAGAGCACCACGTCCTAAAAAAGAGTACTCTTTCGATGAAGATGACATCATGGGTATCTTTGAATGTCTTACAAAGAGCAACAAACTGCAATTACCCGACCCTAAAAGGGCGGAAGAGGTTGGTAAGACTGACCATCCAAAATATTGTGTCTATCACAGGTTTGTTGGACATCCTACTCGAGCATGCTACGTGCTCAAAGGCAAGATCCAAGAGCTAGTCAACGCTGGGGTTATCACTCTTCAACAAGACGAAAAGACTGTGACCGCAAACATGGTCTCAGTTCAATTTGGAGACTTTCCTCCTCTGATGGTGCAAGACGGCGTCATTCCAATCCCCAAAGCTACTCTTGAGATTGAGAATCTCCCTCTTTCTCAGAATAAAGGCCTTGTTCCATTATCTCTTAATGGTGAAATTATGTGGATCCATCCTGATCTCGCTTCAGAGTTTGAAGTCTCATATTCCAAGAAGAAAGATCGTTCTAAAGGTAAGATAAAGACTTGCAACATGGTGTCCTTCGACCCTACAAACGAAGAAGAGATCTTGATCGGCACCAGATCAGGAAAAACATATCAACGGGAAGTCCCAGAAGCTCCAGAGTCTTCTTCGGAGTCTGCTCCAGCACAACCTGCATCTATTGAGGAGAATCCTTCTGCATCTGCACCAGTAGTGGTGTCTATTCCTCCCAAATCTACTGCAGTAGACAAGGGCAAGCAACAAGTCCGCTTCGACAAACCTCTGAAGAAATCATCACTCACAGGATTTGAGAAGCCTTACAATTTCGATATTTTGGTTCAATTAGCTAATACACCAGCCAGATTGTCAATCTTCGAGCTCTTGCGTCTTTCCAGAGAGACTCGGGAAACTCTAAGTGAAGCCCTGATGCAAGCAGAAACCTGCTTGACTTTCCTCAAGAAGATGGAAGCAGAACCAGTTTCTTGCCTACACTGCCACAGTGTTCTGGATTTGATGCCGAACATCACTTTTACGCAGGACGATATGCTGCTAGAAGATAATCGACATGACCGTCCTCTATATTTTACGGGCTATATCGATTCCATGAAGGTTGATCGTCTATTGATTGATCCTGGGTCCGCTCTCAGCATTATGACGAAGACTATGCTAGATGCACTGAAAATACCTGTGCATAGTCTTTCTGTTACCATTACCACAATTCTGGGATTCAACCAAGGTAAAAGCGAACCTTTGGGCAAGATTCGCCTAAAACTACAAATAGGCAATCTGCGCACTAAGGTTACCTTTTATATCATCGACAACCATGGCTGCTCATACAATGCTATTCTGGGGAGGCCATTCCTGCATGAACATAACATCGTTCCTTCCACTCTTCATCAATGTTTTAAATACGTTGATGACAATGGAGAAGTCCATAAGGAGGTGGCTGATCTCCATCCCTTCAAAGGAGTTGAGGCATATTGCAATGACTCTCGCATGTATAAAAAGGAATTTATGAAGATTGTTCTGTCTCTTGACACAGAAGAAGATCAGGAAGCAACGTCTAGTGAAACCCTCATCATACCTGTTAAAGGGCGGATTTCTTATCCTCAGTCCTCTAAACTATTGGCTATTCACTTGCCAATTCAGAAACAGCCAACTGATGATGATTAAAGGGAGCTCACCTCCTCTGAGCCTCTTGTTATTGACTTACGTCGTAACAAGATAAAAAAGCAGCTCACTTCCTTTGAGCCACTTGTTATCAAAGACAAGAAAAATAGGGAGCTCACCTCCTCTGAGCCGCTTGTTATTGACCTCCGTCGTAAACAAGTCTAAACTTCCTTCACGTTCTTCCTCTCCCCCTCTTGTAATCAATCTGACCAAGTCTGCTAAGGCTAAAGATCCTGTTGTAAATACCACTGTGTATATCAATGAAGATGTATCTCCTTTCCAGTATACTGATGTCATCTACTATACTAAGTATTATTTGGAAATGTTAGATAGCTTCCAATCATTCACAATGGGAGTTGTGCAAGCTCTTCAGACGGAAGTCTCAAATGATCGGCCAGAGAAGTCCTGCTTTATTGTTCCTTCTCGAAAGAAAGGCGAGAATCCAATACTTTTTAGTAAAGGACCAGAACAAAAGTTCAGCTATACGGATGACAGCAAAGTTAACGATACTGGACCTATTCAGCATCATCGTTACAGTCAGCAGTGCAAAGACATCCTCCGAAAGATGGGCTACGACTTCAAAAGTGGCCTCAACTACGGCAAAGGAAGGCGAACTCCTGTTCGTACAGCTGTTCTATATGGAAAGTCTGAAATGTACTACAGCAGGACTAACAGAGGGCTCGGATATGCTTCTCCGCAAGTGTTATCCCCAGCAGTCTCTAAATCTGATAGTGACGAGCGCTCCAATTCTTCTGATTCCAGATCATGGGATTCTGACACCAGTATTGGTCAAATTCATCGATTGACTATATCTTCTAAATGAACATCCTATACAAAATTATCCGATGGCTCATCCCGTTCATCATCATCATTTAACGGTTCATCCCGTTCATCATCATCATTTGACGGTTCATCCCGTTCATCATCATCATTTGACGGTTCATCCCGTTCATCATCATCATCTGACGGTTCATTCCGTTCATCATCACCATTTGACGGTTCATCCCGTTCATCATCATTATTTGACGGTTCATCCCGTTCATCATCATCATCTGACGGTTCATTCCGTTCATCATCACCATTTGACGGTTCATCCCGTTCATCATTATCATCTGACGGTTCATCCCGTTCATCATCATCATCTGACGGTTCATTCCGTTCATCATCATCATTTGACGGTTCATCCCGTTCATCATCATCATCTAACGGTTCATCCCGTTCATCATCATCATCTGACGGTTCATCCCGTTCATCATTATCATCTGACGGTTCATCCCGTTCATCATCATCATCTGACGGTTCATTCCGTTCATCATCACCATTTGATGGTTCATCCCGTTCATCATCACCATTTGACGGTTCATCCCGTTCATCATCATCATCTGACGGTTCATTCCGTTCATCATCACCATCTGACGGTTCATCCCGTTCATCATCATCATTTGACGGTTCATCCCGTTCATCATCATCATCTGACGGTTTATTCCGTTCATCATCACCATTTGATGGTTCATCCCGTTCATCATCACCATTTGACGGTTCATCCCGTTCATCATCATCATCTGACGGTTCATTCCGTTCATCATCACCATCTGACGGTTCATCCCGTTCATCATCATCATTTGACGGTTCATCCCGTTCATCATCATCATCTGACGGTTCATTCCGTTCATCATCACCATTTGACGGTTCATCCCGTTCATTATCACCATTTGACGGTTCATCCCGTTCATCATCATCATCTGACGGTTCATCCCGTTCATCATCATCATTTGACGGTTCATCCCGTTCATCACACCATTTGACGGTTTATACCGTTCATCTTCATCATCTGACGGTTTATCCTCTTCCTCACATCATCCGGTGGTTTATATTCCTCCATAAAGAATTGAATTCAATCAGTCTTAAAAAATAAAGATTCATCATTCGGATATTTATTAAATGTCTGAAACGTGAGGTTAATCCTTCCAGATCGAGCAGACAACTTAGCCTATGCGCAACTTGATTTGATTTTCAAAATTCAAAGTATTTCGAAATTTTGAATAAAATCAACTTTCGAAAACTTTGAAGGGGGTCTTGTAGGTAAAAAAAAAATCAAACTGCGCCTAGTTGACTGCTTAAAGACAAACTGCGCCTAATTCATGAATCTGGGCAGACTGCGCCTAGTTTTCCGTCAACAGGGCAGACTGTGCCTAGTTCTCAATCAAACTCAAATAGCGCCTATTCAGTACTCAGAGAGGCGCGTTTCTCAAACCGCGCGTAGATCACATAATCATTATTATCTGATAGCACGTAAATCAAAATGACATCTCATCATTATTCTGACAGCGTAGCACTCGAGGAAGATATGATAGCTGTCTAGACAGATTGCACCTACATCGAAGAACCAGGCACTATCGACAGACTGCGCCTACTTTTGACTATATCAAGCACACTTTGCAGATTGTGCCTACGTCTCAGTAAAGATGGCGCAGTTCAATACAACATCAATTCAGAGCTTGCCACGTGTCCCTGAAACAGGCGCGCTTTGACTAAATCAACGCCTAACTACCACTCTACATGTCCAACACGTGTCCCACTAACTGTACACGACCAAGCGCATGTCAATCAAATAATGCCACGTGTCTAGAGCAGTTGGTGCACGTTCGTGATAATGGAGTGAAAACAGGCGCAGTTTGTCATACGTGCTCAAAACAGGTGCAGTTTGTCATACGTGCTCAAAACAGGCACACTTCAACCAGGCACTCTCCAGAATAACTGCCCAAAACAGTTATTTCAGAACTCTATAAATAGAGTTTCGTTTCCATTCAATCGGAGAGATCAGAGAGATCAGATTACACACAGAGAGATTATTCTCTTCAGAGAATCCAGGAGTTCTTGCTAAAGTGCTGCTGCGTTCTTCAGAGGCTCTTCGCCTTCAGTTCATCAGAGGCTTCCTGCCTTCGTTCCATCAGAGGCTTCCTGCCTTCAGTCATCTTCAAAAGCTTTCGTCTTCAAAAGTTCACATCGTCCAAGGGATAAAGCGATCGTCATTTCAGATCGGATTCCTATAGTTGTACTTTCCCAGAATTCTTGTAATATTCTTTACAAAGTTTGTGAAATAAATATCATACTTTTGTTTTTGCAAACAAATGCCTCTGCCAACCCGTTCGCCGTCGGGTTGTATGGTGTCGAAGCGACATTCTGAATACGATGCTTATCACAAAACTGATAGAATACGTGGCTTGTAAACTGCGAACCATTATCATTGATGATCCTTCGGGGCAGTCCAAAGCGGTAGATGACGTGATGCTTAAGGAAGCTGATCACGTTTGAAGTCTTGACTTCTGTGAGTGGGACAGCTTCCGCCCATTTGGAGAAGGAATCAGTGATCGCAAGTATGAAACGATGTCCTCGGGAGGAAGGTGGGGTGATTGGACCAATGATATCCATTCCCCATGCTTCGAATAGCCAGGACGCTACTGTCGGATGTAGAAATTCGGATGGTTGGTGAATGAAGTCCGCGTGGACTTGGCCGGCTTTGCATTTTCTAGCATAATCTATCGCATCTGCTACCATCGTGGGCCAATAATAGCCCATTTGTCGAAGACGGTCTTACAATTTAGGACCGGGCTGGTGGGTCCTACAGACACCATCATGAGCTTCTCGTACGGCTTCTTTGGCTTCTGCGTTTGACAGACACCGAAGCAGTAATCCATCGTAGGAGCGGCGATACAGAACTTTCGTCTCTGTATCGTAGAAGAATCTGAGAGAATGTCGTCTGATGGACGTGGCTTCCTTTGGGTTCTCGGGCAGGATGTCGTAGACGACGAAGTCGATGAATGGTTGTCTCAAATCTGGGGCCTCATCGATCGTCTGGGCAGAATAACTCGCCACAAATTGCACATTATTCTTAGGACAGACCAGTTCGTGGCCTATCACATCCACTGATTGGCGATCATAATTCAGAACTGCTAGGGAAGCGGCAAGACCAGCTAGGGCATCAGCTTCGATATTTCGGAGTCTGGGGACATGTTCGATAAAGAACCCCTCGAACGACGAGATGATGTCAATCGCTATTTAGTGATAAGGGATCATGTCTTCGTGGCGGACCTCGTATGAGCCCCGGATCTGATTGACGATTAGTTGGGAATCGCCGTATGCTTGAAGGTATTCTACCCCCAGCTCTCTTGCAAGTTGGAGGCCAATGACCAGAGCGTTGTACTCGGCCATATTGTTAGAGCAGGGCTCTGTGAGGGAATAAGCACGGTTAATCACCAATCCGAAAGAGAAGACCAGCACTACCCCGACTTCGACGACTATATTGCCTTTAGGTCCGGTCCTCGAAGCACCGTCGAAGAACATTTGCCATATATTATCGTGAGAGGTTGCATGCGAGTCGGCGACCTCATCTGGGATCTCTTCATATATTCTGGAGGACTCCGAGCCTGGGTGGGCTGCTAAGAAGTCTGCCAGGGCTTGACCTTTGATTGCCTTTTGTGGGACGAAGATCATATGATAAGAGGACAGTAATATTGTCCATGTAGCGAGGCGAGAGCTGAGTGCCTCTGGTTTAGTCATGAGGATCCTGAGAGGGTTGACTCGTGAGATCACATGTATCATTTTTTCGGTGACATAGTGCCGCATTTTCTGAATGGCGAACACCAGGGCAAGGCATTCCTTCTCCACAGCGGTGTATCGGTGCTCTGGCCCAATCATCATTCGGTTGAGGTAATATATGGCTTGCTCATGGCTTGCATCGTTGTTTTGTACGAGCAGAGCCCCGAAGGAATGTTCCATTGCTCGTACATAGAGCAGGAATGGTTTTCTAGGAATCGGGGCCACCAGGACTGGAGGGTTCGACAAATATTCTTTGATGCTGTCGAAGGCGCGCTGGCATTCCTCATCCCATACGAATGAGACGCCTTTCTTCATGAGATGGGTGAATGGTCGACATCGCCCGGAGAGGTTGGAAATGAACCTCCTGATGTAAGCTAGCCTCCCTTGAAGGCCTCCGAGTTCGTGGAGATTTCTCGGGGGACCCATCTCCATGATTGCTTTCATCTTCTCAAGGTCTATATGGATACTCTGTGCAGTGATGATGAAGCCCAAGAACTTTCCGCTGGATACGCCCAGAAAGGACTTCGTAGGATTCATTTTCAAATTGTGCACTCGCATTAGGTCGAATACCGTCATTAGATCCTGCGGATGGTCTGCCTTGTAGCGACTCTTAACGGTGATATCGTCAACCTAGCACTCCACTATCTTGCGCAAGTGGTCTCTGAAGATGATGCTCATGGCTCTTTGATAGGTGGTGCCGGCATTCTTCAAACCGAAAGGCATAACTGTGCAGCAGTACGTGCCAATTGGTGTTCGAAATGATGTATACTTTTCGTCATCAGGAGACATTTTGATTTGGTTGTACCCCGAGAAGCCATCCATGAACGACATACGTTCGAAGCCGCAGGTATTGTCGATCATGATGTCTGTGATAGGAGGGAGGAATTCATCTTTGGGGCACGCCTCGTTCAGATTACGAAAGTCGATACAGATTCGAATCTTCCTATTCTTCTTGAGGACGGGCACTATATTGGCGACCCAATCGGGATGTTGCTCCTCACGAATGAAGCCGCTGGCTATCAGTTTGTTGACTTCGGCTTCGATCGCGTCCATGATGCCTGGGCAGAAGCGTCGCTGTTGTTGCTTGACTGGCTTCGCATCCGACCGACTGCTGAGTTTGTGAAGAGCAATGTCGGGATTTAACCCTGGCATGTCTTCATAGCTCCAGGCGAACACATCAATGTATTCTTTGACAAGTTTCAGCAGCGATTCTCGCTCTTCGTCTGTTAGGCTCTTACTGACGAAAATTGGTTTTGGAGAAGATTTGCTGCCGAGGTGAACCTGTATGACTTTATCTTCAGTAGGAGGTTCTCTCAGTTCGAATTATTTTTCCCATTTTGCATCCAACTGTTGGGCCCACGGCTCTAGCTCGAGGATTTCAGGGATGTCTTCATCTTTTTCATAAGCGTCGGCGAATGCCATGTTAACTGACAAGACTTGTCTGAACACGTCTCCGATGCTGGTATCCGAGTCAGAAGTGGGTGACCTGGTTGAATGTGACTGCCAGTCGCATTCTGCATCTGAACTCTTAAGGGTCGTAGTAGGCGTTACATACCCTAACCCGCATCGAGTTTTGCTATAGTAGTCCCGTGGTTTGCCTGCCGGGACCGATGGCTTCAAAGGTAATCGTCGTCCGGTGCCGTAGTTCAAGCCTGGCGTCGTCTCCAGATCATACCCCTGTTTTTGCATGAGATATTTGGATTGGGGGCTATAAAGATACAGAGGCAGTCTCTCGGCATCTGACCCGAGGTCGGCTTCCTCTATGGTGAAGGGATGTGGGTCGTCCTTTCGGCCGAAGATGATTGGATGGTCCCCTCCCTCGATTATTCGGTAAGCGTCTTCTACTGGAGTAAGCTGGATTGCGGTGTACACATTTGTCACCTGTGTGTATAGGTGAGTGCCTATACCGTGTTCCATAGCATACATTTATAAAGCTTATTAAGCTCAGTGTAGTTCAAAGATAACCCTTTATTGATGAAGTAAGGTATCTTTTCTAGGGGGATTACATCATCAGCGGAGGGAACATCAGTGTAGGCAGCCACATACTTGGCTAACTCTAGTTCCTCTTCGGCTACCCCCTGTGTGAATGAAGACTGAGATGACGTCCTAGGAAGCTTGATTGTCATTGGTTCAGTTGATGGAGCAGAGGGTAGAGTTGTTGGCAGACTAGCGACCCCCAGTTTGGCATTTGATGTGGAGCGAGAAGTGGCTGGTTCGCTAGAAGTGTCAGACCTTGAATCAGGGTGACGACCCTTCTTGGGAAGGCGTATCGTCAGTGGCCTATCGGAGGGATTGAGCTTCTCCGTTTGGGGTTGACCGACTCTCGGCAGTCCGATTGTCAGTGGCCCCGTTGTGGGTCTCGGCACTTGGCCGAACCTTGGGAGCCGGATTATCATCTGCTCCTCCTCCGCCGCGAGGCTGATTGCGTCCTTCCGCAGAGTGGAAGTAAGGGGTACGGACCTGCCCGGTTTGTAAGCTTGGAGGTGGATCGTCAGAGGTTCTTCTGATCCTGTGGCTGTCTCGGTATTAGCTTGTACATCTCCTTCACCAAGGTGCTTCTTCGACTTTTTATACAGGCAGGAGTCTGAGTAGTAAGATTCAACCCCTTTGAAGGGATCGATATCCGCAAATTCCGTCCTCATGAGGTCATGTTTGTCGACATATTTGAAGCACTGGTGCAGTATGGAAGACACGATCATATAATCATGTATCCATGTGCGCCCCAGGAGGATGTTGTAAGAGGTGTCCGCATCTATGACGTAGCAGGTGACTTCGGATTGGAGGTTGCCAATTTGACACTTTAGACGAATCTTTCCAATAGGGTAGCTCCTACCCGAATTGAAACCGCTGATGGCGGTGCTTGTAGGTGTCAGGCGATGCATTGGGATGCGGAGATGATATAGCAGACCCTTCGGGATGATGCTTATGGAAGAGCCAGGATCAATGTGCATTCGATCCACCTTTACGTCGCCAATGTATCCCGTGTAGTATAGCGGGCGATCGTGTAGGTTGGTTTTGATGAGCATGTCCTGAGGAGTGAAGACGGTGTTGGGCATTGCTTCCGTGCAGGCACTGTCTTGGAGATCCACGGGTGAGTCCTCCCCGGTGAGGTTGGATTGAGCCAGATAGACATCGGCATTTTGGAGTGCTTCGCTCAATACAATACGAACATCCTTGGGGAGCCTTAGGAGTTCGTACAGTGACAACTTGGCCGGTGTGTTAGCCAATTGCGCTAAGATGTCCAAGTTGTAGGGCCTCTCTAGTCCTTGGGTTGCCTCTTTTCGGAGGGACTTGTCGAAACGAGTCTCCTTCGGCCTAGGCTTGTCGGTCGTCGAAGGCTGAGCCGGTCCCGGAGCATCAGTTGTAGTGGGTTGATGATTCTCAGCTGGATTGTCAACCACATGTTGGGATTGCGCTCCAGATCGCGTGACGACGGCTGTAGCTTCCTCGATGTCTGTCGAGATTGTGTGGCAGGTCCTGACTTTTCCACTTTTTTTCTTGTCGGTGGAAGATGGTGTGGGCCGAGTCACTTCTGACACCAAGTCTGGATGGATCCACATGACCGTCCCTCGTGATTTAGTGAGGGGTACTAGACCAGCAGCCCGATCTCGGGGAGGTGGAAGATTGGTAATCTCTATTGTCGCCAGAGGGATGGGGACCACCCCGTCTTGAGTTTCCGTCGGAGGGAAGCTGCCGAATTGTACGGACACCATGTTGGCTGCCACGGTTACCTCTTCGAAATCGATGGCCAGAGCGTTCGAATCGATAAGGTTTTGGATGTACCGTTTCAGCTGGTAGCAATCGTGTGTAGCATGATGGACATAGCGATGATAATGGCAGTACTTTGGATTCTCTATCTCTGCCGGCCGTGGTTCCCATCTTGGTGGAGGAAGCTGAATTCTGTCCCCTTGTATGAGCATGTCCAAGATGGACTTGACATGACCGTCTTCGAAGGAGTAAGTGATTTGCGGCCATTGTTTGTCTGCTGGCTTTGGCTCAGGTTTTTGTGCTGTATCGATCACCATAGCCTGCTTTCCCCTGCTGTCTCGATTGTTGGAGGAATTACCTCCATTGTCGTTGTTGGTGTTAGGACGTTTGCCCTTGTTCTCTCCGTCCGAGATGTGCAACCCTAATTGGCGAGCCTTCTTTAATCGTTCTTCCGTGCTTGTGGCGCTGATGATGAACGTCTTCCAATCCTTGAATTGACTTTCGCCCATCCAGAGACTGATCATTGGAAGCAGTCTCTTTTGGCAAATTTTAATTAAGGAGGAATCCGGATTTCCGGAGGGCAGCTTCATGGCGGTTTGGCGGAACCGCTCAATGTAATTCCTTGTCAGCTCTTTCTCCCCTTGGATGACGTCCATGAGGGTGGACATGGTGACGTCCTGCCCTACTTCGTAGAATCTCTCCAAGAACAGGCGCTTGAAGCCGGCGAAGGAGCGGATGCAGTTGTCCGGCAGATTGCGATACCAGTCGAAAGCGACTCCTTCTAATGCTTCGACGAATAATCGGGTGAGAATAGCATGGTCATGGGGCAGATGGTCCGTGGTGACCTCGAAGTAAGTGATGTACCGACTCACTGAGGTCTTGCCATCATAGGGATTGATGTTGAACGGTTTATATCTTGGTGGGAAGGGAACATCCCTCCATGCAGCCGGGTATGGTTGACGTATTCTGAGGTCTTGAGAGTTTTCTCGACGTGAAACAGGACTTGGAGATCCTGGACCTCTCTTCTTGCTTTCCTGGCATCATCTGCAGCGGTGGGAGCCGTTATTTCGGGAGGATTGTTGCATGGGTTTGGTGCTGCTGAGTTCGAGTCCGTATTGACCGTGGGACCCGTGCTTGTTTGGCCAGGTGTTCCTCCTTGCAGAGTTGGAAGAGCCGCCTTGATTTCATCTACAGACTTGACCAAGGCCTATAGTATGGCCTCCAGAGTGTCGATGTGCTGGCGATCACTGGAACCACTTTGATTGCTGTCCGTCATGAACACCATCCTTATATGATGAGAAACGGAAGGAACAGTGGAGGACGTATCCTCCGAGTCATACCCATGTACCGGGAAGTCATCGGGATATATGGGGATATTCTCTTCTGGTTCGGACTCGGAGGGAATAGTACCCCCGGCTTCAGAGCTTGCTTCATCTTGAGAGTCGTGGACGTCCTCGGGGATGCCAGGCTCGGCTGTATCTGATGGGAGAGTTGTCACCCCTGGCTCGTCTTCTTGGAATATCGGATTGTTGTGGAAGCTCGGAGGGGTGCTACCCCCAGCCCAAGCAACCCCCTGCGTTATGGACGACGAGCCTCCCACTGTAGCGAGTGAGTACCTTGGAAAACTCCGGTGGTGGGCACCCGCTTGGACGACAGTTTTTTAGTCGCAGTGGTTGAGGTCTTCGGGCTGGAAACATTCGTCTTCTTCCTCCTTCCATCAGCGGAGACTTTCCGAGCAGAGTTGCAGGAGACGACGGGTAGTGCCTCGTCTTCTGAAGATGGCTGTTGCAGTCTTTGAAAGATAGACTGCCGATCTTCTTGCATCGTCGTGCCATTACAGCAGCAGTTGACGATGATTTGGGTGCAGTGACGTCCGTAGGAGGACTCTTTGTACCCCGATGCATCTTTTCTTTCCTTGCGTTTGTGGAGGATGGCCTTACGCAAGTCAGATGGGTCTGGACCGACCATGTTTGCTCCCGGAATTTTGGGAGACTTTTGTGAACCTCTCTGTCCGTCTGCCGCCGGGGACTGGACTCGAGCGGTTCTGTACAACTTCCCATCCGAGGCCCGCGTAATATTTAGCAGAACGCCCTGATAGTTAGAGGTTGGGGCAGCTGACTGGGCTTGGTGGGCCCACGATACCCTAGACTTTTTCCTTTTAGCACTCGCAGGTGCATAATAGGAAGAGTCCAAGTTGAATATCACAGAGTCTGGCTTATCATCCAGAGAATCGTCAGGGTCAGGACCGCATGAGGGATGGTCGAAGACTGATTGAGAGAAGCGTGGAACAGTCGCTACGCGGCTAGGATTGGGAAGCATGCAGGCTGTCTGCATGCGGTTGTCTTTAGATGTCGGATTGGTTATCCTTGTACGACTAGGAGTCACGACCGTACAGGCTGGCCGCATACGGTTGGCAATTGTGGCCGCATGGGTTTTCTGCAAGAGATTGACTTCAGTAGCCGCATAAGCTTCGTCCATGCGGTTGGCAACTGTAGCCGCATAAGCTATGCGGCTGACAGACGTGGCCGTGTGAGTTTTTTTCCTGCGGTTTGCGGATGTAACTGCATAGGCTTTCTCCATACGGCTAGAACCCTTATGCGGCTCGGATCGCATAGAGTTCCTCTTTGCCCCTGCAAGTCTAGCATCATAATATTTTCTTCTGTCGGACTTGGGGACAACAAAGTCGTCTATGATCTGAAGTGGGGCCGCGGGAGAGTCTTCTCCGCCGTCTTGAGCAACAGAGGGTATCTCTGCAAGAGCTTCAGTAGGAACGAAGGATCGGGGTCTCCACTCCTTGTGGGCCTTCTTTGTGCGGGCTCGCTTCTGGACCGGGCCAGCGCTCTTGTCGAAGAGCATTTCTTCGAACGCCTATTGGTCGAACCGGTCGACCATCTTCTGTTGCGTGGAGCCAAGCTTGGCTGCATCCGATTGCGTCACCAACTCCTCAGTCGTGGAGAAGTTTGTCCCCAGCAGAGTCGCCATCGTGTTTGCCATAAAATATAAAAGAACAGAACAATTATCGGAGGACCGGACTTTTACTTCACGTTACAAACTCGCTTGTACAAAGAAAGCCTAGGGACGAAAACCTAGGTACAGCAATCTAAGTACAATTGTTTATTTTTGATTCTGGAAGGGTGACGATAGAGGCTCGGGAAGGCGACGGCAGCCCTGCCTTACTCCTTGGACGATCTGTATGCAGCCTTGGCTCCTGTGACGAGATGGTTGGCGTTGATGAAGAAATACTCTTCTTGCTCTCCTCGTATTGCTCTTCTGACTTCTCTCTCTCTGGATTGATCTCTGTATATTTTTCCTCTGACTATTGGGGGGAAGTGTCTCTCTGTATATGCGTATCTCTCTCTGTTGGTCTATCTTTCCTTCGCAAGGGAATGGCACCCTGCTATTTATAATAGTGGGGGCATCATTAGGGTTTGCAATGATTGTCCACTCTCAAAGTGACGGTGGCCTGATAAGTAATCAATCAGGGCCATTAATCTTGAGCGTGAAGGATCTGGGCCATTAATGAGGATTATGCTAAATCATGTCAGTCATTAATGTTGATTGCAATAAATCCCCATCATGATGATTTGCTGATATCTGCAAATCTGAATGAATCCATTTAATTCATTCTCTTGCCACGTGTCCCAAATCATTGGGATCTGACCCAAGATTTGATTACCTTTAGGACACGTGTTCTGTCATCATTGTTGAGCCACATGAGAAGGTTTCATATTTGGGCCATATGAAGGTCGTCATGACTGAGCCGCCTGAAAGGTTTCATGACTGAGCCGCATGAATAGTCTCTATACTCGAACCGCATGAAGGTTGTCATGACCGAGCCGCATGAATTTGTTCATGACCGAGCCGCATGGGCATCTTCATGGTTGAGCCGCATGGGCATCTTCATGGTTGAGCCGCATGAGAGTTTTCATAGCCGAGCCGCATGGGTTCCTTCATGGCCGAGCCGCATGGGGGACCTTTATGGTTGAACCGCATAGGTTTTTCTGTACTGGCCGTATGAACTCATCTTATTCTGACCGCATAAGCTTGCCTCGAAACTTGGTAGACAGCGCCACTTTGAAGATTTTCCTTATTCCCGAAACTTGGCAGGCAGCGCCACTCATTATGACAACTTTGTGTCAGGTCTGTCATCTGTCAGCTGTCAGTCGTCAGAGCATTAAATGCGCCGTTGGGTACAGCTGTTTGGAATGCCACGTTGGCCTTTCTCTCTGAGGCGCATGAGTTTACTCGAACTGTCTATGTGCTTGAGCCGTATGGGACTCATGGGCCCTCCGAGCCGCATGAGGCTTTTTGGCCGCATAGACCATTTTCCTCCTCATTTTTCATGCTTCTACAATACTATCTCTAGAAGGTACATAGTACTCAGAATCCAACATGGCCTTACCCGGGGGGCAGGTAATTCTATCAA
This sequence comes from Iris pallida, assembly GCA_029216955.1. Taxonomy (NCBI): domain Eukaryota; kingdom Viridiplantae; phylum Streptophyta; class Magnoliopsida; order Asparagales; family Iridaceae; genus Iris; species Iris pallida. Next base: position 3,717,469 of record JANAVB010036017.1, on the reverse strand, counting down.
TAGATGGAGGATCTTTCCTAGGTCGCAGGCTTCATGCGCAAATTGGATACTGCGTCCTTCTTCATGTGATGTGCCTTCGTCTCGTACGTAGCCTGGGAGTGGCAGTCTTTGCTGCACTTTCCATCCACTTTTTGTGGCTCGAACGGGCTCCCGGAATTCAACGGGCTCCCTTTACTTTCTTCTTTTTGTGCCATTTTCAAAGGAGGCAATGGAGCTCTATATATAGAGTGGAATGAGACTTCTCTTCTTCTCCTTTTTGATATGAGACTAAAAGTAATATCCATTTTTCCATGCTTCTACAGGGATAGGAAAGTAGAGTGTCCTAAAATAGATAAATGAAATAGAATCTACAGTGGAGTAGTATATAGTGGATGATAAATTTCTGTTATAAAGATATTCCATAGACGGAGGAAAAACTTCACAACTTAATGCTTTGTTGAAATTCGAGAACCTAGGACATTCAAAGACCTTGGTAGGCAGATTATGAGCATCTTAATATAGTGTTAGTGAAGTTTACAATTGAGAAGGCTAGGCCAAGGAGTGTACTAATGGAAATTAGAAAGAAGACCTTCAAATACTATTAGTTAGATTCCGGATTAAGATTAGGCTAGCCATATTTAAGGAATCATGTGTTATCCTAAAAACCTGATAGATAGGCTAGACTATAGTATGGACTGGTGTGCAATCTCTTCAGCTTGTTTGACTATCAGATTATTCTAAGTGACCTAAAATTTTAGCTTCAGACCATATCACTATCCTTTCATCCCTACCCTCCTATCCTATGATTAACGATCACAAATTTATGATCATTCCAACTATGAGATCGAGAATGATCTTATCCCTTCCCTAATAATATCATAATCTCAAAATCAAATCCTTGATTATATACCTTTTTGTGCCTAATACTCGTATTACCATAGACACCGTTTCTTCGAATTTTTTTGATTAAATGCCTACTTTGTCTTGCCTTATTCAAGTTAAATTTCTCCTTGAACTTATCGAACTTTTCTTTCCATGACCTGTAACATCTCTGTCAGCGATTTCTTCGAACTTGTCTCCTTATTATGCAATTATAAACCCTCTAAGCCATCTCGTTCTAGTTATGTCCAACCGAGACAATTTCTTCTAACTTGTTGAAATCCTAAACCATATAAGAATAGCACTGAAGAGATACTAAATAATTTCTTTACAAAGTTACTGGCCAAACGTAGTATGATAGTACCTAAGTCCTTTTATCCTTTAGATATTAATCTTTTATCCTTTTATATCATGCCTTAATGTAATTAGGACAAAATTTTCCAAGGTAGCTAGGATGTAAGCCCCCATGGATTTCAGGGCTTCTTTTAAGAATTCTAAATGAATTATTTTTAACAAACAATTTTATTATAATTAGTTTTGATCGTTAAAAATACGTTTTCGTGACTTTGATTTTTGTAGCGTCGGATATGTCAATCTCTTAGAACTTTTTTATGTGTTTTGTAGTAGATAAGATTATCTTCATTTTGATATATTATGTCCTACACAAACTTGTTCCTTTGCATTCTATTTACATCGCACAACTTTTTGGTCAATTTAAGCCATTGGACTATCTACCATAAAACTTGACCTAAGTTCTAAATTAATTTCGGGGCTCAAAATCGATCCAACCTAATCGACCCAATATATGGTTTTGACCTATTTTGAGTCTTCTACACACATGCCACTTGTGTGCCATCCAATTGAGCTCTTGTCTGCTATTATTTTGTCAATGATTATAAATAACTTTATTTGTAGTCATGATCGCATCAAGCCCAAACCTAGCCCAATCTAACCCAACCCACCCCACCCAACCAAAGTGCCTGTAAACCCTTTTTTATTGATATTATTACTAATATTCCTATTTTAATATATAAATAAATTAAGTTAGAAAGAGTAATCATTGTATACTTATATATTTAGATACATAAATATGATGGTTGAGAGTATATATATATATATATATATATATATATATATATATATATATATATATATATATATATATATATATATATATTAGAGAATAGAGGTACATGTATAAATATCTTAGAGTATATATATAAATACATATAACTAGGGTATATACATATACCAACATATATGTAACTCTCCCTATATATATAATCCTTCCTAAATAAATTTTTTTTTCTTTTTCCTTCCCTAGGGTTCAAACCCAAACCCACATAGAAATATAAAGCCAAGCCAAACCAACATTGCCACACCCTAAGTGAGGTCAAATGGTTTCTCACTTCCAGCCCAACCCGCTAACCCGTACCCATTAATTTGAATCAGTGTGAGCAACAGCAGCAAACGGGTTCTCACCTCCAACCCGACCCGCCAACACATGAACTGTTGGATCATCCCTTTCCTCCTGAGCGCCTAAACACGATAGAGCTGTAGGCCACGCCAATACGGTGCGACATACTCGCCTCTATTCATCTCTCTCAATATATAATCCGATTAGCCTCCTCCTCCTCCAAAGAAACCCTAGCCGCCAGTTCGAATCGTGACCTCTCCCCTCTCGCTGTCGAGCTCCTGCCATGGTAGCTTCGGCCGCCTGCGTTTGTGTGTCCATCGCAACTTCCCCCATCGCTGCATGCTGCCCCACACGCTACAGCATGACCAGCATACAGCCGCGTATGCTACCAACTCACGTTGTTGCCGCTGTAACAACTGCAGCAGCAGTTCGCACGGCCCTGTCCCGGTCGTCGTGCCACTCGACGAGCACAAGCGCACCATCCTGGACAGCCCCAGCGGCTACCAGTATGACAGGAAGTCAATTTCAACTTCGGGATCGAAATCCCGTCGTGATGTGCGTTTTGAAAAAGTCTGAAGTATACTCCGGGACAGCGACTTTAGACACATTTTTTGGACAATTCGACCATTATATTGTTGATCCGATTCTTGTATCTCCATCTCGATATATACCCCATCGCTCACCTAAAATTTCAACCGTTAATTCGATAGTTTGACATATCAAAATCGGCCACCAAGTTGATCATTTAAATTACGTTTATTTTAGACAGTTTTGTGGGGACAACTTTGTGGAATTGTTTCTTCGCCATCGTAGCTCTGTTTGATGTACCACCAGTTGCTATGCACAAATGATATAACCCTCTACTTGTGTTTAAAATTTTATTCTATTGTGAGGTCGTTTGGATGGTTGAATTCGACTCCAAAGTTGGTCGTTCAAATTCGTAAATTCAAACTTCTAAAATTCTATTTTGAACCCGGGACCCTGAATTTCAATTCTGATGCCACCAATGGAATCGTGATGTCCTTCTTCCTAAAATTCATATATAATTTGCTAGATTTAGTGGACTTTGGCTCTGGCATACATTTTCATGCAAACCGGATCCCGAAGCCCGGATCGACGGGAGATCGGCTAATCCAAATCCAATTCTGGATATACCGTTAGGTTCGTATCATCATTTTAGACTCGAAGACATATTTTTTGCTTAATTTTGTGGACTTCGACTCCGGCACTCATTTTTGTGCAAACCGGATATCAAGATCCGAGTTAACGAGTCATTTTGAGATCGACTCATCGAAATTCCATTCTGGATGTACCAATGGTTTTGCATCATCATTCTGGACTCGTGGACATATAATTTGCTAGGTTTAGAGGTCTTTTATTTTAGCACATTTTAGGGTACAAAATGGATCCTATGGTGGACCGTATTTTAACCAAAAATTATCGTTTTGTCCCTGTGCCAAGAATTGGACTTATGAATGGTCTATCTTAGCTATTGAATGTTGGTGATGTTTGTTTCAGCATCCAGGAACTTTTGCAGAAATCTCGTTGTTGCTGCTTTTATTAAGCATGAAGATTTTGCCTGCAGGACATCATCAGATCATTACCTCACCCCGAGGCAAGTATACCTTGCCAAAATGTCATTTTTTGTTATGATTTTGTATCTTGCTATTTCATTACTACTTTATATTGCACGTCCGAATATAAATCTTTGTGCAACCAACGATATACGTTGGTCGTTACTTGCTAGCCTTGTTTATTAGAGACTACCCACTGTTAGGCAGATATACTAGTATCCCGCTGGACCCTGACACATGCTTGGACATGGAGATATGATACAAAGATACAAGACACATACCAATGCATTCGACTAATCATCTATGCGGCCAGGACGTACGACGTATAGTTTATGCTTGATGCTTTCGTTATGACATATTAGCCCTGCACTGCGGATTGTGCGTGTCATAGAGTCGACTAGCTCTAGATACATTGGGTGGGGAGGACAATTACTAGATGGAGGGGCTTATATTAGTACTTGTTGTTGATAGTGAGGTGGTTCGAACCCACTAGGAGATGATCTCTGTTCGGGAAGCTCCATTCGTCGAAAGTTGCTCTCAGTACATTACACATAGTTGATAGAGAACCCCTGATTCTTTATGCTTTTTCATTATTCATAATTACATGTATATTATGTATCTTGTTACGTCCCACTGAGGGCCTGGTTTTCGTTCAGGTTGGCTGATTAGGTTTGTAGAGTTCCTTGTTGGATTGTTGCTGAGCACCCATTTTATTACAGGTTTTAACTCTTCAATAGTATACATGTTTCATTTCTATATTTCATACCTGCTTGTTTTGTGTAGTATTTATAGACTCATTTCTTCTCGAGTCTACTCGGGCTAGTAAGATTATTGGGCTACAGACTAGTATTCATATTTTTCTCTTTATGCTTCTGTTATATGGATTGAGATATATATTTAATATAGTGATATTTGCACCAATTTAAACAGCTTATACGTATTCGAGTCAGACT